>CM016624.1:137027611-137392910 GCA_005393395.2 Gossypium australe | reverse complement strand
GGTCAGCACTATAAGGGGGTCCTGATGATTGATCTTCGGATGCACATACATCTTTTTCGATGATCTCTTCCTTTTTATCATAGACCTCAAGCTCCTTATTGTTCATCATATCTTGGAGCAATTTTTAAATTTCTCACAAGATTGGATGCGGTGCCCTTCTATGCCATGAAGACACAAAAACTTTGGCCTTCTGTATCTTCCTCCTTGGAACTTTTGTCAAGCGGACCAAGCAAACCCTTTTTCATCATATTTCCCATATTTTCCCCAATGGCGTCTTTATTTCGGAGACACGACTTTTAGCTCGCCGGCCATCTTCATTTGTCACCATGTTCACGTTCCCTTCAGTATGGTTAGGGAGCGGATTTCTGGCCACCGTACTGATCCCATCAAAACGTAGAATGCCCGCATCAATT
Organism: Gossypium australe; assembly: GCA_005393395.2. Taxonomy (NCBI): domain Eukaryota; kingdom Viridiplantae; phylum Streptophyta; class Magnoliopsida; order Malvales; family Malvaceae; genus Gossypium; species Gossypium australe. The sequence goes on along the minus strand of CM016624.1, from coordinate 137,392,497 downwards.
AGACTCTGAACCTTTTTTAAAGGCTAGGCAATTATCCGTGGAATGCCCCCGGTTTCCAGCATGGTACATGCAGCTAGCATTAGGATCGTACCATTTAGGGTAGGGAGGTTTCAAAGGTGCTATGTAATGTGGTGCTATTAGTTGTTTCTCTAGCAACTTTGGGCACAGTTCTCCGTATGTCATGGGAATAGGGGAAACTAGGCTTTTCGGGGTTGGGTCTCGGTGGCCTCGTTCATTTCTGGGTTGGCTCGGAGCGGTTGTGGTATTTGGTGAGAAGATGGTGAGTGGTCTTTGGGCATCAGCGGTATAGACGGGATAAGGGGGAGGGCTTTGATAATAGAGGTTCTGAGGAGGAAAGTAGAGGTTTGGAGTTGGGCGGAATTGAGGTCAAGGTTGGATAGGGTATGGATTAGGAGTGTAGTGGTTCTCGGTCCCTACCATATGGGTTTCTGGCTCCTTCTTTTTAAATGGCCTTTTAGAGCTTTCAGACCCTTCCATTCTCCCGTTCCTGATGCCGTTTTCGATGAGCTCTCCAGATATTACGACATCTGCGAAATCCTTTGTGGCATTCCCCACCAGTTTGTCATAGAATGGCGCTCTTAAAGTGTTAATAAAAAGGACTGTGATCTCCGTCTTGGTTAGTGAGGTTCCACTTGAACCGAGACGTCTCTCACCTTTGAGCATATTGCCTAAAGGTCTCAGATGGCTTCTTTTCCATCATCTGCAATGTTAGGCGATCAGGCGCTATGTCGGAGACGTGTTTATATTGTTCACAGAATGCTACAGCTAAGTCATCCCATGATTGGATCTTTTCTCTTCCTAGTTGATTGTACCATCGGAGAGCTGACCCTATCAAGCTTTCTTGAAAGCAGTGTATCAGCAACTTGTCTTCGTCCTCATAACCGGCCATTTTCCGACAAAACATGATGAGATGCGCCTTTGGGCACCTTGTTCCATCGTATTTCTCAAAGTCTGGTGCCTTAAATTTTGGGGGCAAGACCAGACCAGGAACCAAACTGAGCTTTTTGACGCTCATTGCGGTAGAGGCCCTAGTTCCCTCTACTGCCCTGAGTCTTTCTTCCAGATCTTTAAACTTGGCTTGTACCCTGATCCTTCATTCTTAACTTAGCTAGTTCCACAGGATCATCCAAATCTGGGACAATAGGGTCAGCTGGGTTAGTTCCGTGACGTGATGCAAATACTCCTTGCCCTAGATGGGCAGGTGGGAGTACAAGTGGGTGTTCTAGGCCTGTAAATTCATGGGGTGAGTAAATCCTGGAGGATGGCCTTCGCTTTCTTTCCGGTACTAGTTGTAGGGTCTTTTCCTTTGTTTGTTATCCCACTCATTAATTGAGTCATTTGGGCCACCATATCTTTTTGAGCCTTTTCCATCTGGTCTTTCAATTCTTTCTGAAACTTCTTCATTTGGTCTTCCATGTCCTTCTGGAATTGTTCGTATCTTTGGTCCATTGCTTTTGCCTTACGACGAGTGTTGTAGTAATGTACGATAGGTTGATCCTCGTCGGTTTCCAGGGTAATTCTGTCACGTTTTTAACCAATTAGGCTCCTTTTGATGCAAATGGTGATGTATGCGAATGGATGGAATGCAATGCATGGAATGAATGCAAGAAGAAAAGGTGTTGATTTGATTCAATCCCATTAGATAAACTTTACTAGAAAACGAATTTCCTTTCATAGGACGGACGATTACATATACGACCTTGCCCTAATGCCTAAATCCTTAATTTTCCTAAGAAGCCAAGCTAAACTTTGGCCTCGCTTCGATCCTGACTCATACATCAGACTTAACGTGTCGGCCCGAACCGCCAAGGTTTGCAAATGATCGGCCGCCTCTCGGATTTGAGCCACGGCTTCGCCCATTAAGTAGTCTCTGTTTCTGATCTGTTCTTGGGAACGGTGGAGCTGCTCCTTCCAGTGTCCATTGCCCGCTTCAAGGATCTCACATCGAATTTTGCTATCGTAACTACCGAGTTGCGACTACGGTGCAAAAGTAGTGACCTTTCTAATTCTACTACTTGGGCGCGTAATTTCTCCTTTTCGCTTTGGTTTTCTAACAGGCTCTTTTTCAAAGCATCCTCTCGTCCTCGAGCATCTTGGAATTTCTTCTCCCACTGATCGGCTCTAGACTTTTCTTCTTTAATTTCCTGTCGCCATTGTTCCGACGTTTTGCCCAAACCAGCAGTTCTGATGGACATGCGTAGCTTCTTATAGTCTGTCTTTAGACTATCCAAATCCTCTTCAGCCTTGTTCTTTCCTTTTTTCAATTTTTCGGCCTCAAATTTGTGGAGGTCAACATCTAACCCTAACCGCATCTTTTCCTCTTCTAGCTGCTCTATCTTTTTACCCAATTCTCGGCTCCTTCTCTCGAAATCTTGCTTGATAATCTCCAATTCAGACGGGATTACTTGCAGCTGTTCTTCTACTGGTCAAGCATTCCCTTGGGTAGGTCTTGGGATGTTGTCATTGACTCTTTTGGCCCACCATCGATCATATTCAGGCGTAATCATCGGCCTTATGGCGAGTCTCTTCATTTTTCGAGTTTGAGTCCATGCATCTGATATCTCACGAACTTTCTTCTTATAATTATCGTCCTTGTACGAAAACTCACACTGGGCTAATCCATATGTCGCCGGTATAAATTGCCTCGATTGATACTGTCTCATTACTAGCAATGGGGCGTACCCAACAGCTCCCCATATTCCGAGTAAAGGGACCCAGTCGAACTCTCCGCATCGATACAAAATTTCGTCAGGGATCATCCACGGAGTCTTCCATTCTACATCTTCCACTTGCAAATTTTGGAGGATCGCTATCCATTTCTCTCCTGATAGGTCGTCCCGCCTTGGAGTATCCGCTAATTCTTTCAGAGGGGAGTAGTTTTCAAAAAAAAATTTTGCATGAGACTTTTTCCATCTTCCAGAAGTGGCAATGAAACCATGAAAGCAACAGTTGTGCACATCCTATGAACCTTCCTTCGTCCGCTCTTCGGCAGGCGTTCAATGATCTGAAGGTTTCAGCCAAAATTGCGGGGATAGGTGTGACTCCCTTGTCGAGTTTATCAAATAGGTCCGAAACCGCATCCTCTATGTGCCCTAATGCTTTGGGGAAGATGACCAAACCGTAGATGCTTAGAGCGAAGACGTCGACCCTCTTTTTCTTATCAGGATGTGCCATGATCAAGTCCTTCAAGTGTTTCCATGGAATGCACTTACAATCCCCCTTTTGTTTGATCCGGGCCGTAATCCATTGCTCACTCATTCCTGTGATGTTCATTAGCCTTTTTGAGAATGTCGACACATTAGCAAACCTTGAATATGCCTTATCAGTTTGAATTCTCGGACATCGAAACAAAGCTGTGTACTCTTCTATAGTTGGAACCAAATCTACTTTTCCAAAAGTGAAGCAACTATACGCAGGGTTCCAAAACTGGGTTATAGCTCGGAGTAGGTACTCGTCTACCTTGATGTCCAACAGATATTGCAGATCACCGTAATTATGGTAGAACAGTTGCTTGTCTTCATTGCCCCAGGAATCCCATATTTCCTTTAATTCTCGCAGGTCATTTTGAGCAACGCTGACGCGAGTGAAATCCCACAACTCTGACTCATATCCCACTGTCAAGCTATCTCCTTTTTCTCGCTGTATTCTTTCGGACCACACTTGGACAGCCGCATTATCCTCCACTCTATCGAGAAACCCCTTTTCCATGTCAAGCTTTTCTATCTAGCAATCGAATGTGGATCAACACCCTTTCTATAATGAAATGCCATGCAATGAAAATGAAACACCACAAATTAGTACCAGGTACAAAAGGGACTTAAAACAAACAGGAGGTAATCAAACTCGTATTTGGGGTAACAACTAGAGTTTGCACGGCTCTATCTACGACGGGCTCTTAGGTCTCTCTATATGCGGTTCGGTTCTAGGGTAAAGGTACCTGAACCAGCAGATTCCTCGATCCTCACCCATTATAGGCTCATATAGACCGAGTTCGGTTCAGGGGAATACATTTCCCTATGGCTGCACGGAGATAAAAATCTCACGAAGACATAGGTACGGATGTATCCCGAAAGTGATCCACTATCTTGCACGGAGGTAAAAACCTCACGAAAGAGTAGCTTCCCACTCCCACTTAAGGGTGTGACCGCAATGGTCATGCAATGCAATGCCAAAGTATTTTACGAGACTCGACACTATAGCACAAGCAAATACATCAAAGAGAAACACGATCTTTCAAAACAATTTTCCAAATTTTCAATCAAAGGGACAAAAATCAATCAATTTACAGCCTGACTCTCAAGGGTCCCCAGTGGAGTCGCCAAGTTGTCGTAACCATTTTTTGACAAAAACGGGAATCGAACTTGGGTTTTGAAAAATGAATAAAACGGGAGTCGCCACCGACCTTTTATTAGGTGTGATCGGATCACCTTTGTTTTAATAAAGCATTTCGGTTTACTAAAACGGGGTTTATGGTCTACGGATATTCGAGAAAACAGATTCGGGAGTCGGTTACGTGCGAGGAAGGATTAGCACCCTCGCAATGCTCGGAAATCGGTACCAAATTGATTGATTGATGTCCCAATGTCGAAAGTTAAAAAAAAATTAGAAACGAATTCAGGAATTTGGGTCTTTTTTGGAGATGTTTGAGTCTTCTTAAAATATTAAGATTTCCTTGTTTCGAAGGGACCAAATATCACATCCAATACATAGGACACGATAATTTAAATCCTCAAATCCAAGGTCGTCTCTTAATCCCTAAGACTCATTTATTAAAATAACAAAAGGTTATTCGATTGTTTGGTCAAGCAAGAGAACTGAGACCCAACACATAGGGCACGGTCCCTCGAATTTCCAAACACGGAATATTGCCTCGTTTTGAAAATTTTTTTTGTTTTTAGGGTAAAAATATGTTTTAAAGAAACGTGATTTAAAAATGGGAATAGGGTCATGCAGTGAATAATGATGATGCAATATAAATTATGTACAAAACAATAACATAAGTATAATAGTAGTAATAATAATAATGGTAATAATAAAAAAATATATATATACAATATGATAATAATGGTAGTAATAATAGTAATATGAAATATATAGCATACTAATATATAGTACTAAAAATGACAATAATGTTAAGAAATAGATAAAATAATAGTAATAATAATAATAATAGTGATAAATATAGTAAAATAATAATAATAGTAATATGTACAATATAAAGATATATAGTAATAATAATTATGATAATAACACATAACATACACGATATACGAATAACAATAATAATAATAATAATAATAATAATAATAATATAATAGTAATACAGAAAATATGACAATAATAATGACAATATAATATAATAATAGTAAATACTATAATGATAATATATAGTATAGTAATAATGATAATAATAATTATAATAATGCAAGAAATATGTACAAGATGATAATAATAATAATATATTGCTAGTATTAATAATAAATATAGCAATAGTAATAATGATAATGATAATGGAAAATATAATAATAGTAATATAATAATAGTATAATAAAGACTAAGAAAATTAAAAATAACTAAAAGGGACCGAATTGCGTTTTAAAGTGGGATTTGGGGGTAAATTCGAACTAAAGTGAAAGAAAAAGGGGTTATTTGTGACGCGCGTAAAGTCTTGGAGGTCCAAAATAGCAATAAATCCCTTTGTTGAAACGGGGCGCTGAGGAAAGGACTTAATTGCACAGACACATGAAAACGGAGGGACCAATAGGACAATTAGCCCCTGGACCAAAAATGCGCGGACCCTTAGCCCGTGTGAATCGGGTCTCACGGATCCCCCCGAAACGGCACCGTTTTGGTGCCTGGTGGGGAACCCATGAAACGGTGTCGTTTCTATGGGTATTTATACCCTGTTTTTGCTGAAAAAAAAAAACTTTAAACCCTAAAATCTAAGAAAGAAACAGCAGCCACTCTTTCTTCTCTCTGCCTCTCGTCTCTTACCTGCAGGCGCGCGAGGGGAGGGGCACTCCGTCTGGCGCCGTTTCGTCGGCCACCGCGCGCGGTGGCCGAAACTCGCAGAAAGGTTCGTTTCTTTCTCTCTCTCTTTTTTATTTATTATTTTTAATCTTTATGTATTTATCTATATATATTTACGGATATATAAAAAATAAAAAAAAATGAAAATGAGAGTACCTTTGATCTGATATGAGACTCGTATTTTTTTTGATTTTTTGTTATGTTTCTCTGTTTTTTTTTAATTGATTCCGAAAAAAAAAAGGTCCCCCAGTACAAATTTGTTCTCGGTTTTTATAACCGATCTAAAGATCAATAATAATAAAATACACTTGTTTTCTCCTTTCGTTGTGCTTGTCTTCTTGCAGATCGTGGGAAGCAAAGAGGAGTGGAGCGATGGTGCTGCGGAAGTGGAGGCCAACGACGCGCACTTGGTGACGGGGCCGACGCGCGAAGTTGGCGCGCGTGCTTCCACGCGCGCGGCGCTAGGGTTAGGGGAAGCTAGGGTTTCCTGGTTTAGTTTTGGTTTCTGTATTGGGCCATTGGGCCTTCGTTATTTTGGGCTGGGTTTGTAACTGGTTTAATTTGGGTTTGGTTTTTGGTTTTGTAATTGGACTGTTGATAATTGGACTGCTAATGGTTTTTATTTTTATCTGTTAATTTTGCCTTTTTTTTGTTTTTTTTTGGCTTTTTATATGGGTATTGGGCCCTGGGTTAAAGACCCGGGCCAAAATTGGTGCTTACAGTAGTAGCATCAAAATCGTACCAGGTGTGTACCTAAAACACGAGAAAACAAGGTTCGGTGAAAGCTGAAAATGTAACAGACCAATTTTGACCCAAATCGGAACGGTGGTTTCGGGACCACGAATCCGAGCCTGAGAGATATTTTAATATTATATTTTGTGTTTGTCATATGTGATTTAGTGAGTGTGAAAATTTCGTAGAAAAATTTAGTCGTTTAAGTGCTCAATTTGATAAAAAGGATTTAATCGAGAAAAGCGCAAAAGTTGCATGCTAAAGTGAAGAGTACTAAATTGATTGTGGCTTTTTAAGTGGGTGTACCAAAAGGGCAATTAGCCTATTCACCATAGTAAGGGACGGCAATGGGCTTTTATAAGTCCAAATTACATGTTAATTTAGTTTATTACCAAGTTATATTAGAATATTAAGTAATAATGTTAAATTATATGTAAAATACAACATTATTATAATAAGAATGAGTGGGAAGAAAGAGAACATCACATTGTTCATCTTCTTGGCCGAATTTTTGAGGAGAAAAACTCCATTGTTGGAGCTTGAAGTTTCGGCAACTTAGAGCTTGATTTGGGGTAGGTATTTTGCTTAGTTTTTGATAAATTTTACGTTTTTGAGATCGTTGCTTTGTATATTACCCGACCCATGTCTAAATTTTTGAAAATACTATGTATGTAGGATTCGGCCATTAACAAGCTTGGATAGTTTTGATGTTTGATGATTTTAAATTAAATGTATGTTAAAGATTTACAAGTTTTGTATTGGGATTTTTGGTAATTTTGAGTATATAGGGCTAAATTGAAAAGAATAAATTTGTGAAGGATTAAAATGTCAAATAAACGAAATGCATGGACATATATGGCCATAGGGGATATTCGACCAAGCTATAAAGTTGGAAAATTTTGCTTATTTGGTGTTTTGTGTAAATTGGACCAAATTGTAAAAATGGGAAATATTAGGGGCAAAATGGTAAATTGCCCATTAGGGTGTTTTGAGACTAAATTGAGATGAAATGAGATTAAATGAGCTAAATTCTAATGTGTTTTAGATCAAGAGCAAAGAAAGACAGAATTAGACCGGGGAAAGACGAAGGTTCTCGAATAGCCGATTCGCACGGACTATCGACAACCGAGGTAAGTCCTTTAGCTAAAATACGTCAATAAATTAATTATGAACTTAATGAATGATGAATTGTGAAAATTTAGAGTATAAATTCATGATGTAGCCGAATGTAAATGAATAGCATTAAAGTGAATTTATTTTGGCTAATGCAAAGTGAATAAGTAAATTCTTGAGCTACCTTGTGTTTAAAAGTTATTTACAAGTCTAATGAATGATAGAATCTGTATAAGTTGGTGTTGAATCATGAGTTGGCCGAATGAAATGATGATGGATTGGATTGTTTTCAAATATATTTAATGTAATGTGAATAAATGCATACGGTTCATTATGTGACAGTGAAATGTGAAAGGCTTAAAAAAAAAAAAGAAATTATTCTGACATTCGGGCTTCGAGCCTAGCAGGCTTTGTGCCGGTGTTATTTATCGGGCTTTTAAGCCTAGCAGGCCTTGTGCCGGTGTTATTTATCGGGCTTTTAAGCCTAGCAGGCCTTGTGCCGGTGTTATTTATCGGGCTTCTATGCCTAGCAGGCCTTGTGCCGGTGTTACTTTTCAGGCTTTTATGCCTAGCAGGCCTTATGCCGGTGTTACTTTTCAGGCTTTTATGCCTAGCAGGCCTTATGCCGGTGTTACTTTTCAGGCTTTTACGCCTAGCAGGCTTGATGCCGGTGATGTATTTTACAAAATAGAAACCGAAAATTTTGTTCAAGGCGAATTAAAGTAAACTCATCGAGTTAACGGCTCAAGTGAGTATGTGAAGTAGAAATGAATTTCTTACTTATAATAGACAAGGAAAATCAGTAATTTATTACAAATGGCATGTGTTATGAGTGTAGAATATATACATATATAAATATGGTATTAATATGTGTTCTTAGCTTTACTGATGAATGATATGATTGTGGTATCATGGTCTTCTAACATGAGGATACATGACTAGGCATGTTCGACCACATGAGTGGTTGTGTAATTGATACCATGTTATAGTAATTGACATTTAAGTATATAAATGCATGTACCTACGATTATGCGATGACAATTTGGGTTTCGAAAGGTTGGTTTATAAACAAATATTTTGATCATAAGCATGTGGGTGAAGAGATATTGTTTCTACGAATCCATACTTGTCAATACGAGTATGTAAATTTAAGTTTGAAAATGAGTATGAGTCCAAGTCCACAAGTTAAATTATAGTAATTTAATTGCTGAAATTCAAATGTTATTTTTTTTTATGAAATTAGGACTTACTAAGCTAGCAAGCTTATTGTGTGAAATGTTTCCTATGTTTTATAGATTAGGTGCAAGCTACAAGCTCATCGGGATCGTTCGGAAAGTCACTCACACTATCAATCCGCATTTTGGGTACTCTTTCATTTTGGTTTTAAACGAAGGCATGTATAGGAAAGACTTAGTATTTGTTTGATGAACTCTTAAGGTATATGTATATAATAGCCATGCGAATATGGCTAAATTTTTAGTAAGTACGATGTTGTGTTTCGATATATATATGTTGGATCATAATGGCAATGTTTATGAAATTCTTAATCCAGGTTAAATCGTTTTTGTTAAGAAATATTTGCATACAAAATGAATCCTTGAATTTGGGATGTAGGTAGGTTAAGTTAAAAGCTAATCTTTCATAAAATGCAACAGAACAGCTTGTAGTAGTAGCAGTGATGTGAGTTAGAAAAATCACCGAAAATAGGATATATTGAATTTGAAGGTGAATGAGATATGAAATTAAACCTTATTGTGTCTATTTTTACTTGAAAGAAACAGAGTAGGTAAAAGATTTATATATTATAGGATAATTAAGTTTTAGTGAGACCTGCTCTGAATGAATTCGTGAGTCACTGTTCTGTTTTGGAGAAATTGTCAAAAATTGTACAAAAATAATTAGGAATCATGGTTTATATGTGTAGAACACTTAATGAGTCTATTTTTCATTGGTATAAACAAGAACAGTATATGAAATTTGTGCAATGAGATAAATGCATTTTTGTAGAGACAGGTCAGAATTGTCAAGCTGTGTAATAAGGGTAACTTTGATGAATAAACTGTACTAATTGGCCACATGAAAAATTCTGGAAAAATTATGGTGAAAATTTATATGAGTCTAGTTTCAAGGAAAATTTACGGATCTAAATTTTGAGTTTTGTAACTCGAGTTATAGTCAAATTAGTCGGCATGACACAGTTTGACAGCTTTAAATTTTTATGTCCTGAACTTGTAGTCAAGTCTAGTAATACCTCTTACTCAACTCCGACGATGGTCTCGGGTAAGGGGTGTTACAGAAAAAGGGGATTGTGGATGCCACATGGGCGTGTGGTTGGCCGTGTGTGACACACGGTCGTGTGACTATCGAAGGTGTGGCAATGTGCGAGACACGACCGTGTGACAACGATTGTGTGGCCGTGTGGGCCACAAGGGCTAGGTTAGATTGGGCGTATGGGTTTTAGGCATGGCCGTGTGGGCCACACGGGCATATGGGCCTAAAATTCTGAAATTTTCCTTAGGGTCGCACGGGTCGTTCCGATCAACTGTGGGCCTACTGTAGGGTCGGTAAGGGCTAACTAAACCCTATTATACCAGATCTAATATGCTGATAGTCTGATCTGAGTAAAATACTGATATGTATGTCTGATTGTCTGTGTAAGCATGTTTGATATCTATATACGAGCATGATAGACATGTAATTCTGTTATATCTGTTGTCTGTATTCTGTATCTGTATGTGGAGGAAGTGATCTGTATGGCGACCTTACGCCTATATTCTGCCATCTTAAATTCATATTATTTGTTATGTCTCGCATCGACACTATATGGTGTGTAGGGATGGGTGGGTGTTTTTAACCCCACATGGTGTGATGGGACGGACGGAGATGGTTGGTAGAGGATGGGGGTAGGATTCTGTATAACTGTCTGGATTATCTAATTCTAATATCTGAATTTGTTAAAGACTTAGGTCCGTATTTGTATATGTTCTGCTTATGAGAATTCTGTGTAAAATTGCATGAATATATCTGTTGGGTTACACACTGAGTTTACAAAAACTCACCTCTGTTTGTCTATTCTTTTCAGATGACCCTCGGACATAAGCGGGTCAGTGCGATGGAGGCTCAGCGGTGACCACTAGTTTAAAACTGCCTTTGAGTTTCCATTTTTTTCTAATTCTAGATTTATTTGAGAGTTTGTAACTTTTGAGACTCTCTGGACTGTATGGTTTTAACTGTTGGTTTTGGTTTTTGGTTGTTTTCTATCCTGAGATGATTGTCGGAAACGATTTATGAAAACAAAGGTTTTTCTGTAAATACGAACTGGATTTCCAAAATATAACAATTTTTAAGATTTCCACTGCAAATTATGTTTTGACAAATGAATAAACTAACGACGGTTTCGATAATGAAGAAGTAAATGAATATGTTTTGCAAAATTTGGACACTTTATATCAAGTAACTTCACAATGTTTTTGTCAAAGTAAAAACAGTTTCAAAACCCTTCTTCATAACACTCTCAGATTCGGCTATAATGTCTAGGCCAGGTTTAGGGTGTTACAATTGTGGTGCTGATGACAAGTTAGCATCTAGCATCCTACATTAGTGGCACAAGGATATGTTTTGGTAAAGAATTTATAGGAGAGATTTCATTTGTGCTAAGGTTTTCAAAATTTTATTAACCTAATTTTTTTTCTAAATTATTTATTTATTCAAGCAAAGCAATTGAAAATCCCAACATTTTGAATTTATGAATTCTAAAATTCTATCATTTTAAAATATCAAAAAATCGAAAATTCTTCATCCAAACAAAAGTTATAGTGTTGAAAAATATGAAAAGTATAAAGGATTGATTGAGTCTCTGAATAAGTGCGACAATTTTGGCAATTTATTGAACCAAAATTATGGTTTATATTGTTTATGTGGATTGTATCTAGCCCATAAACAAAGATCATATCACTTAGGAACATGATTGGATGATCGGATCAAAACTGTTCATCTTTATCTAATTCCTTCGATTGTGGATATTGGATTGAATTGGAACGTTTCATTCTTAACTGTCAAGAGTCCATGTTTACCTTGTTTATTATTATCCTATTGTGTTCAACTTATCTTATTGTTGTTTAATAAGAATTGTGATAAATCTTCTTTATGTTAGTAAGTCTTGAAATATTATATATAATTTAGAAACTTATATAGATTATGTATTGAGAGAGATATAGCACATAATTTGTTTAAGTGTGGAACTTGATTTTATGAGTGCTTTGTGATAGTGAAACCAATTGTGTTGTGTTTTTACTTGCTGAATTCAAAAGGTTCAATTTAGTGGTGAGAGTATTAGTCTTCAATGTGCAAAAAGTAAGAAAATTGTCATGTGTGTGTAATAAATTTAGGATCACTTTTTGTAAGTGTTGAAGATACTGAATATTTCTTACTGAATTTGGATCTGCAGATGTAAGGAATCCAAATTGCGTAAACAATCTTTGTGTCTGTTGTCTTTTTTTTTATTATAGTGCTTGAAAGACTGCTCACTCCCTTAGTCACTCTTTCCAAACACATAGCTTATATCTCAACAATTAGGCTCCGTTTGTTTCACTGAAAATAATTATTAATTATTTATATCTTTGAATGTTAGTTCAAAGAGAAAATTAGTATTTCTGTTAAACATCCCATCCATTTCGTAATAGTTCTTGTATGTTAGCCCAAATTAGTCCCTATACGTAGCTCGTCACATGCAACTGTCTGATTATTTTGTTAGCTATACCAATTTTTAATAGGTGAAATGGATCAAATTTGTAACAGAAACGACTAGTTTGTTCAGTAATATAATGTACAAAGATTATTTTACTCATTTTTTTAAATAAAAGGCATAAAATACAATCTAACTATTAGTAGGAGGCCTTTATGGTGCTTTTACCAAATATTAGGAAAGAAACAAAACATGGGGTGGGCGTGGGACTTACTCCATAGACTTAGTTAACTGAGTTGTGGAATTTTATGTCTCTTTCTCTTTCTAAAATTGAGGAATTTTAAAGCTTGTAATTTCCATGTTATTTAAGTAGAGAGGAAAAAAAAAGGTAACTATTATCCATAGTTGCTACTATTATCCAAAATTAGAAACAATAAATGCTTTTTTTGGAAAATTCAAGTTGGAAATTTGGTGTCTTGGAGGAAACTTCCTTGCCCCTAATGTATGTGAACAATATTTTTATTTTTGTTTACTCTTTATCCCTAGTTGTTACTGTAGTGTGGATATGTAATTTCATTCTTTTTTATATAAACTAATGGTTATATTTTGATAGAGTTATCATATGCTTCAGCTAATATGGTTAGATGGTTAGCCAGAAGCTGTTAGTACAGCTAGCATTTTTTAGTTTGTTAAGAGGTTGTTGAAAAGCAGTTAGTTTAGTTCTTTATATACTCTATGAACAAATGAACTAAAGCAAGGTTTTCATTCAAGATACAGAATAAAAGATACAGAAAGATTAATTTCATAATAGAGCTTTTTCAATACAAAAGTGTTCTCAACCTTACCTTCTAGCATGGTATCAGTCACCTCTCGATCCTCGGACCTATGGCTGCCACACCTCCTAATTCCAGCTCTATTGACGGTGGTTGTGCTTTGTTTACTAGTGAGAAAGTCATCACCTCGTTCCCTAGTCATGATGTGGTGAAGCTTGATGAAGGAACCTTCATCCAATGGCAACAACAGGTGCATTTAATTCTTGGCGGATATGATTTGTCAGGTTTCATAGATGGCACCTTACCTCCATCGGAGCAATTTGTTCAATCGATGGATGGCTCCCTCGTTCCCAATCCATCCGCTCTTGTGTTCTCTCGACAGGATCTTCTTCTCACTTTGTGGTTGCTTTCCACGATCAACAGCTCCTTCTTATCATCCTTCACAGATGCTTGAACATCCTTGGATGTATGACTTACAGCAACAAGCCTTTTTGCCGCAGACACCTGTGCCAAGCAGTCAAAACTCCGACATGAACTTCACTCTCTAAAGAAAGGTGTATTGTCCATCAAGAGTTACGTGGATTAGATCAAACACTTGTGTGCTTTTCTTGCAGCGTCCGACACTTAAGTTTCGGAGGCAGAGAAGATGGAGGTTATGCTTGCGGGGCTTCTGTCTAGCTTTGGTGCGGTTGTCTCTTCGGCGTCTCTCTCGTTGGAACCAATACCTTTTAAACGGTTGGTAGAAACTTTGATCGACTGTGAGAATCGACAGTTACGGGCAGTCCAGGAGGTGACCATGCATGCCAACCTTGTGGAAGGAGCACCGTTGCCGGCGCGTGATGGATCCGTCAATGGTGGTCATCCTCCATCCGGTGGTTGTAGAAGAGGGTTTTGGCCAAGAACTTAGTGCCATATCTGCAATCGGTTCGGCCCCATCGTACAATGGTGCTTATACAGATTTAACTGTAATTTTGATGGACCGCGACCTGCTCTGCCGACCGCTAATATATCCCGATCGTCGCCGGCATCGGGGTTCCCCCATGGCCCTATTTCCATCGTGCCATATAGAGAGTTCACTAGAGGAGATGAGTGGCCTTCTCAAAGGTTGAAGTTTACATACCCAGAATGATCAAAATTGGGACCAAGGTGGTCAAAATCAATTTTCATATTAGCCTCCAACTGGTTATAATGCTCGGCTGACTTCTTCTATGTATGGGTAAGGATTGCATACTGGGCCGACTAGCCCATACGTGGGTGGACATGCACCTTATACAAGTGGGCCAAGTAGGTCGAATGTCACTAATAGGCCAAGTTTTGTTGGCAACCATGATGGACTATCTGGGCCTGGTCATTTTGAGGGTGTTAGGCCGACAGCCAATTGCATTCAATATGGGACTGCGTCTGCATCACCTGTTCCTTGGCGGACTAAGCCGCGAGCCCGTTCTACTCTGGCTCTGACCCGTGTATTGGTCTTCCCCGGGTGGGTGATTTGAATGTCTCCGATTACTCTGATTCGTCAGGCTCGCACGACTTAGTATGATTCAAATAGTGGTGGCACGGATTCGTATATACCCATGCCAGTTGGCACGACATCGTGGTACCCTGATTCGGGTGCGAGTAATCATGTCTGCCGCGATGCGTTGGCACTGCAAGGTACCACTCTGTATTTAGGTACGTATTCTCTCTTGATGGGTGATGGGACTCCCACCCTAATCTCGTCAATTGGTAATGGTGTTTTACCTACACGATTTAAATTGCATCGGTTATCTGATGTCTTATGTGTGCCACGAATTTAGAAAAATTTGTTGCCTGTCTCACAGTTTGCTAACAATAATGATGTGTTTTTTGAATTACACCCAACGTATTGTGTTATTAAGGACATCATGACACGGGAAACACCACTGAAGGGCCACATTCGTGACGGACTATACCAGTTCTCTCTGCCAGTTCTATCCACTGAGTCTGTAGAAGCTCCAGTTGCTACTTCCAATATAAACTGGAATAAGTCTGATGATTGTACAGTTTTGTCTTTGTGGCATAACCGTCTTGGTCATCCGTCCACTACTGTTGTTAAAAGTGTTTTAGATAAGTGTAATATTGTCGTGAAAACACTGCTTATCAAAAATGGAAGGCTCATAAATTGCCATTTCATCTCTCCACTACTAAATATAGTAATCTGTTTGACTTGGTTGTTTATGATCTTTGGGGTCTTGCATATGTTGGCTGTGGGAATAACTGGTATTATATTTCATTTGTTGATAAGTATACTCGGTTTACGCAGATTTATCTCCTTCGTCAAAAGTCTCAAGCTATGCACTGCTTTGTTCAATTTCAACAACTAGTTAAAACTCAGTTTGGGAAGAATATCAAATAGTTCCAGAGCGAGTAGGGTAGAGAGTATCGAGCTTTTTCGTCTGTTTTGGCCTCGCAAGGGATTATTCATCGCCTGACTTGCCTATATACTTCTGAACAAAATGGAGTAACAGAACACAAACATCATCACATTGTTGACATGGGCATCACCTTTTTGGCTCAAGCAGGCTTACCTATGGAATACTAGGGTTATGCGTTTTGCTGTGCAGTACTTCTCATCAATTGGCTTCCTACTCCAATTCTGAAAGGATAGTCTCCCTTTAAGGCCCTTTACGGACATGAACCTACTTATGATCATCTGCGGATATTCGGGTGCTGTTGCAACCCTTACTTGCACCCATTTGTGGCATATAAGTTGGATTTTTGCTCTCAACCGTCTACTTTCTTGGGATATAGTGCTCAGCACAAAGGGTATCTGTGTTTTCTACCAACTGGTAAGGTAGTTGTTTCATGGCATGTGGTATTTAATGAAACTAAGTTTTTGTCATCCGAGCTAGCTCCAACAAGGGTATGCCGATACAAAATCAGCCCATCTCAATGTTCGTTCCAATAGTTCGAATTGGTGTCTCTAGTTCTAGAGAGTCTTGCTCGCCCATCTCCATCATGTTCATAACAAGTTATTTACTCTTTCCCGTCTTCCCTTGTCGCTGCTTAATCTGAGGTCGAATCTGACTGAAAAACTCCTAGTTCTCCTCTTTCTGGTCCTGATGTTGATTTTTGATGTGAGGGTGGTGTTGTTTCTTCTTCTGACAATCAGACGCTGATTCTACCTTTGACAAATAATCACCCTATGGTGACCAGGTCGAAGGATGGTGTTTCCAAACCCAAAGCCATGTCAGTTGAAGCTGTCAAACCTTCTACAATTGAGGAAGCTTTATCGTCCTCAGAATGGCGTGCTGCAGCTCAGGCAGAGTATGATGCTCTTATCCGTAATTCTACCAGAGAGCTTGTTCCGAGACCACCAAACCGAAAGATTATTTGATGCAAGTGGCTTTTCAAGATCCAAAGGAACCCAGATGGTACTGTTGCTCGTCGAAAGGCTCGACTGGTTGTGAAAGGTCGTTCTCAAGTTCCTGGGTGTGATTTCAAAGAAACATTTAGTCCTGTAGTAAAACTTGCTACTATTCGGGTTATTTTTTCAATTGCAGTCTCCAAAGGGTGGCAACTGAGGCAAGTCAATGTCAACAATGCCTTTTTAAATGGCGATCTTGATATTGAGGTTTTCATGCACCAGTCTCCGGGGTATGAACAGTCTGGTTCAGATCGACAACCCTTTGTGTGCCGTCTGAAGAAAGCATTGTATGGTCTCCGGCAGGCACCTCGTTCCTGGTTTGAAAAACTGAAACAGTTTCTTATCTCGGTGGGGTTTGTTATTTCCAAGTCTGATTCGTCTTTGTTTGTGCGAGTGCTAATTGATTCAACCCTCTATGTTCTTGTGTACATTGATGATATTATAATCAATAGTAATATGTCCACCTCTATAAAGTGGTTTGTTCAGTTGTTAAATAGTGAGTTCTCGCTTAAGGATATGAGTGATCTGCATTACTTTCTTGGGATAGAGGTCACTCGCTCATCCGACTAACTCCATCTTTTCCAGTGAAAGTATATCCGTGATGTTCTTGGTCGGTGTTCGATGATCACGGCAAAAAGTGTGCATACTTCGATGATCAATTCTCTACCATGTTCAAAGCTAATGGTGAACGGTTGGAGGATCCGGCTGAGTACAGGAGCCTTGCTGGTGCTCTCTAGTATATTGTTCTGACTAGGCCTGACATTGCTTATGCCGTAAATAGAATCCGTCAGTTCATGCATAGTCCTACCACTACTCATATGGTGGCACTTAAATGCATATTATGGTATCTGTGTGGCACTCTTGATTTTGGGTTAGTTTTTTGTCCGTCCACCCGATTGTCATTGGTTGGATATGTCGATGCCAACTGGGGGCTCGATTTTGACGATCGGCAATCAACCTTAGGCTATTGTGTATACTTTGGACAGACTTCTGTCTCATGGGGTTTTAAAAAGCAAAAAGTAGGTTCTTGGTCCACGGCTGAAGTAGAATATAAGAGTCTTGCTGCAACTACAAGTGAGATGACTGGGTTAATTTCGTTACTTCAAGAGTTACGAATTGCGTCTGATGATACTCTAACTGTCTGATGAGATAGCTCTAGTGCAGTAGCGGTTACGGCCAATGCAGTAGCGGTTGCGGTCAATTCTGTCTTACACTCAAAGTTCAAACATGTAGAACTAGACTTATTTTTTGTCCGTGAGAAAGTTGCGGATGAGTCTTTTCTGGTAGGTGAAGTTCCTGTTGTGACCAAGTGGCTGATATATTTACCAAGCCCTTGTCAGTGATGTATTTTACGTGGTTTCGAGTCGAGAAGATGGGTGCATGATAGAGTTATCATATGCTTCAGGTAATATGGTTAGATGGTTAGCCAGAAGCTGTTAGTACAACTAGCATTTGTTAGTTTGTTAAGAGGTTGTTGAAGAGCAGTTAGTCTAGTTCTTTATATACTCTATGAACAAATGAACTAAAGCAAGGTTTTCATTCAAGATACAAAATTAAAGATATAGAAAGATTAATCTCAGAATAGAGCTTTTTCAATACAAAAGTGTTCTCAACCTTACCTTCTAGCATATTTGAATGGTAAAATGAAATTTTTTTTGCTTTAAATGAAATTTTTTGAATATTTTAGTGATCATTTTGTAACATTTTAAAATTTAGTGACCAAAACGTAAGCTTACTAATATTTAGTGAGCTTGGGTGTAGTTTACCCTTTACAAAATTGGAGCCGTTAAGTAGCCAATGTTGGATGCAAAACACTAAAATGACATACCGTGTGAATATTAGTGCCTAGAACTATCCATAGCCCCTGATGAACCCTTAAGTAGAAGGATAATATACTTCAACAAACTTGAACCCACATCCTCCTGCACTGACAACAATGCCAATGCCTATCGAACTAAGACTCAATCGGTGCATGAAGAGATAATTAAGGGACCACGACTTCCATTTTGATTGACTGAATTTTATAACATTTCTTTAATTTAGTAATCAAAATTCATATTACATTTTGTGGAAAATTAAATGCAATTAATTAGAAATTTTCCCTTGATAGCAAATTTTATATGGAAATTAAAAGCATTTTGTTGAAATTTAGGGTTTTGGAAGAAACTTCATTGCAGAAATTTAGGGTTTTGAAATTTTTGACAGACTATTATCAATTAAATTCATTTTTGTGGAAATTTGGGGTTTTGGAAGAAACTTTATATTTGTGTTTTAGCTAAGATTACTCTGTGTATTTGGAGTTGTGAGCAATGGCAACCATGGGATGGGAGTGAGACTTACTCCATAGACTTCATTAGCTGAGTTGACCTGCTTCTCAATTTTATGTCTTTCTAAACTTGTGGAATTTTAAAGCTTGTTAATTTCCACATTATGTACAGAAAAAATAGAAAAAAAAAAAATGAAAAGCAGGAAACTAATCTTTGTATATTAGTTCACAGATAAAATTAGTATTTCTGTTAAATATCCCATCCATTTCGTAATAGTTCTTGTATGTTAGCCTAAATTAGTCCCTATACGTGGCACGTCACATGCAACTGTCTAATTATTTTGTTAACTACACCAATTTTTAATAGGTGAAATGGATCAATTTTGTAATAGAAACGACTAATTCGTTCTGTAATATAATGTATAAAGATTAATTTACTCATTTTTTAAATAAAAAGCGTAAAATACAATCTAACTCTTAGTAGGTGGCCTTTATGGTGCTTTTACCAAATATTACGAAAGAAACAAAGCATGGGGTGGGCGTGGGACTTACTCCATAGACTTAGGCTCCGTTTGTTTCACTAAAAATGACTTCCAGAAAATGATTTCTGGAAAATGATTTATTTTTCTGGAAAAGCTAATATTTTCTGGTGTTTGGATGAATCTGTGTAAAATATTTTCTGTTGTTTGGTAGATTTCTTAAAAATATTTTATAAAAGTTGTTTTCAATTAAACAAACATACATTTGAGATTTTCTTATTTTTTTCATTGTTTAATTGAATTTATTTTTATCTATAATTTTATATTTTACATTGTTTTTGCATATATTAAAAATATTATGTTAAATTCAGATTCATTACAACGTCATTTTTTAATTACATGACTACTAAGTGAGTATTTTTTATTTAAAAATGTGACATCAACAAAATTGACAAAAAAAATTAACGATGTCAACAATTGGAGTTGAGTTTCAAATTTGAAAATTAAAGGGACTAAATTCTTGAAAATAAAAGTACAAAGACTAAATTACAAATCTGTGAAGTGTATATAGACTTATGACATATTTTAACCTTTATACTACAAAACATTTATTATTAATATATTTATAATTGTAATATTTATTATTAAAATACTAATATTGAATATTTTAAATAACATGTGAATAATATTATTTAAAATTATTATTTTTAAAATTTATTATTAAAATAAAATTGAAATATTAAATAATTTATTAAAATAATAAATTATATTTACTATATGACTAAATAATAATTTATTAAATAATTTATTAAAATAATATAATTTATTATATGACTAAATATAAATAATTAAATATGTATGTTTAATAATATTAAAAAATATAATATTTTAAATATTTTTAAAAATAAAAATAAAAATTTATTGTCAATATAATAATATTAAGTTTGATTTAAGTTAATTTTTATATAAAAATAAAATTATCTATAGATAAGCTCTTTTCCGGAAAATGACTTACGCTTTTCAGGAGGATAAGTCATTTTACAAGAAAAAAATGGTTTATTTTACATTGACCTGTAAGTCCAGTGGCGAATCCAGGGGGGCTGGCATGGGCCCCGGCCCCCCTAAAAGGTAAAATTTCCATTAAGGCCCTTCAAATTTTTTAAAAATTTTAAATTAGTAAAGGTAAAATTATACTTTGGCCCCCCTAAAATTATAAAAAATTGATTTAATCCTTTACAAATAAGAAAGATATAAACTATAAAAAATTAAAATTTCATCCGCCCCCCCTAAAAAATTGTCCTGGCTTCGCCTCTGTGTAAGTCATTTTCAGTTGATCAAACTATTTTCTGCGAAATAAACACAAGAAAATGCAGAAAATATTTTACATTTTACATGTAAACAAAAGGACCCTTACTTTAAATTAACAAATAGCTCCGTTAAATTTTCTGTCCAAACTTATTCAATTGACAAAAAATAAAAGTTTCAGGACTAAATAAAAACTCAATAAAACAGTAAGAGCTAAATTGATTTTTTTTTTCAAAAATGTTTAAGGGCCACAAATATCTGTATGCATATTTGAATTAATATTCTTTTTCCACAAATTGCTTAATATTAGCAAAACATATAGCAAAAATACCGTGGGGGTGGGAATTATTTATTGACAACTTTATTTCTCTTCTTCTAAAGCTCAAATTTTGTGGAAAAAGTAAAAAGGAAATTATTTCTTTAAATTAATAATTGAAATTCATATTAAATTTGTTACTTTATATCTTAATTATTAATATAAGTTTTTTTTTCCCTTCGAAAATTTCATCTTTCTTTTCTTCTCATTACTAGTAAAAAGTCAAAATTTTTAATGCAATTAATTAGAAACTTCCCTTGATGGCAAATTTCCTACAGGCTATTATCGATTAAATGTGTTTTGTGGAAATTTGGGGTGTTGGAAGAAACTTCCTTGCGCTTCATGTATTTTTGTGTTTTAGCTAAGCTTACTCTATATATTTGGAGTTGCAAGCAATGGCAATTGCAACCATGACTACTCTTCCAATTTCCTTATTCCCTTTTCTTCTTCTCATTCCCGTTGTCTGTTTTAGCATTTGTGATGCCAATTCCAACCTACTTTGCATCCAAAGTGAGAGAGAAGCTCTTTTGAAATTCAAGAATGATCTTACTGATCCTTCAAACAGGTTATCTTCTTGGGTTGAAGGAGGGGATTGCTGTAAACGGATTGGTGTCGTCTGCCATAACTCAACGGGCCACGTCAACCAACTGCACTTGGCTGCTCCCCCTCTTTGACCTTCAGCCCTAGGAGGCAAAATAAATCCTTCACTGCTGGAGTTGAAGCATCTCAATTCCCTGGACTTGAGCTATAACAATTTTAGCAGCATACATATCCCGAAATTTTTCGGTTTGCTGGAGAGTTTAACATATCTTAACCTCTGTTATGCACAATTTCAGGGAGCAATTCCTCATAACCTTGGGAATCTCTCAAGGTTGCAGTATCTTGATCTTGGAGGTAATTATCCCGAACAAAAAAGTCTTCAATGGGTTTCTGGACTTTCTTCCTTGCAGCACCTTGATTTGAGTGGTGCGGATCTTTCTAAAGCAACTGATTGGGTACAGGTAACATTCAAACATCCTACTTTGTTAGAGTTGCACTTGTCAAATTGTGATTTAGAAGATGATCCATCTTCTATCACTGTCAATTCTACAAAATCACTGCTTGTTCTTGATCTTTCTGGGAACAGATTTTCTTCAGTACCTAAGTCGATATTTAGTCTTCATGGTCTTGTGTCAATTGATCTTAGTGGCAATTATTTGGAAGGACCAATTCCAGATTACTTTGGGAACACCTCGTTTCTTGAAGTTCTGGATCTTAGTGAGAATCATCTCAATTCGTCCATACCCAATTCCTTGTATAGTTTAAACTGTCTTCAGTTCCTTCGTCTTTGTGGTTCCTAGTTACAAGGAACAATCTCGAGTGCCATTGGAAACTTGAGCTCTGTTACTCACCTTGATCTTTCTTATAATTATATGTTGGAAGGAAGATTACCAACCTCACTGGAATACCTGTGCAAATTGAAGGAGATGGATTTGTCATATAATAAAATTGAAGGTGGAATATCAGAAATCCTACAGAGTTTGTCTAGATGTTGTTTGGATTCCTTAGAGTCATTGGATATGACCAATAACCAACTTTCTGGCCATTTAACTGATAAACTTGGGCAGTTTAAAAATCTATCTTACCTGTCCCTTGCTCAAAACAAAATTTCTGGTCCCATTCCATCATCGATAGGGGACTTATCATCTTTGAAATTCTTTGATATTTCAGAAAATCAATTAAATGGTCAAATTTCATTGTCTATAGGGGAGCTGTCATCTTTGAAGTTATTTGATGTTTCAGAAAATCAATTAAATGGTACTTTTCCTCTATGTTTTGGACAATTCGAAAGTTTGGAAACTCTGGCTTTTGGGTATAATCTATTTGAAGGAGTTGTATTAGAAACCTATTTTTCTAATCTCACGAGATTGACAACTCTAGCAGCGTCACACAATAGGCTTAGATTTGAACCAAACTCAAGTTGGATTCCCCCATTTCAATGTGAAAGTATTGAATTGGGTGACTGGCATCTTGGACCAAAGTTTCCCCGGTGGTTAAAATTTCAAAAGAAATTGTTTTCTTTGGATATCTCCAATGCAGGAATTTCAGATGTCATGCCCACTTGGTTTTTGAACCTTCCCAGTCAATTTAAATATTTAAATCTTTCCTTTAATCAACTTACTGGAGGGTTTTCATATTTGAATGTAACAAACTCTATTGACTTGAGTTCAAACCGCTTTACAGGTCCATTGCCAAGAGTACCCTCAAGTTTAAGATTTTTATTTTTGTCAAATTGTTGTGCGGAAGCGTGTAAAAGAGTATAATTATTGTACTGAAAAATCACACTGAGTTCAATTCCCAGGAAAGAGAGGTGGATCACGAGGATCACTTAAGTACCAGATCTTTCCTAG
Source organism: Gossypium australe (assembly GCA_005393395.2). NCBI lineage: Eukaryota > Viridiplantae > Streptophyta > Magnoliopsida > Malvales > Malvaceae > Gossypium > Gossypium australe. Next base: position 137,369,003 of record CM016624.1, on the reverse strand, counting down.
CCAGAATATCCCTCTATCGTAATTTAATAGCACAATAAATAACTACAATCACACTCACAAGATATGAAAAATAAATAATAAAGAACACCAGAATTTTAACGAGGTTCGGCAAATTTCGCCTACGTCCTCGAGCACTACCAAATATATTTCACTCCAAAATTACAAGTGAAAATATACAAATAGGGAGAGAGAACAATGCCTTAAGTAGAGAATGGCAAATGTTGGGATGAAGAAAATGAGAGATGGTTAGGCCTATTTATAGTTGAGGTTCAGGGATCAACTTGCAAAGTACCTATACAAATAGGGACCAAAATTGCAATTATCTCATGCCAATTGTCAACCATTATTTTTTAGTGCTTATTTCCAACTATTTCCAACTTACTTACAGCCAACTATCTTTAGCTTTTCAAAGATAGTGGCTGCCAATAATCTCCACCTTGAAGATTTGATTAGGATAATCTTATCTTCACACAATTCTTTCTGCCCTTGCCAACAATATTTGATAGTGCCTTCTTCAACTGTTAAACTTACAGGATATTGATCAAGTTTAAACAATGTTCGAACTTGGTTCCTGTTACCACCTTGGTCATCATATCTGCGGGATTATCTGCAGTCTTAATCTTCTGAAGGCGAATCTTCCCTTCATCAATAATTTCCCGCACAAAATGGAATCGTACGTCGATGTGTTTTGTACGTGCATGATAGACTTGATTCTTTGCTAAATGAATAGCACTTTGACTATCACAATACACGTTAATATGCTCCTGAACCAATCCCAAGGTTTTAACCATACCTTGTAACCAAATAGCTTCCTTTACAGCCTCTGTTACAGCCATGTATTCGGCTTCTGTGGTTGGCAACGCAACTGTAGACTGTAGAGTAGACTTCCAACTGATTGGTCCTCCAGCAAGTGTAAACACGTAACCAGTGGTTGATCTTCGTTTATCCAAATCACCGGCATAGTCAGAATCAACGTACCCAATAACACCTTCACCAAGTGTATTATCCTGCTCGAACAGTAATCCAAAATCTACGGTCTTTTGAATATACCGTAGAATCCATTTCACAGCTTGCCAATGTCCTTTTCCAGGATTATGCATATACCTGCTCACTATACTAACTGCCTGTGAAATGTCGGGTCTTGTACACACCATTGCATACATCAAGCTACCCACTGCATTAGAATACGGAACATGCAACATGTATTCTCGTTCCGTATTCGTCGAAGGAGATAGTTGTGCAGAAAGCTTAAAATGAGAAGCCAACGGGGTACTTACAGGTTTTGTCTACTCGTTAATGCCAAACTGCTGTAGTACCTTCTTCAAATACTGCTTCTGAGACAAGCTAACTCTGCCATGGGCTCTATCTCTACATATTTCCATGCCAAGAATTTTCTTAGCTTCACCAAGATCTTTCATCTCAAACTCAAGATTGAGTTGAGTCTTCAATCTCTCAATCTCAATTTTGCTCTTAGATGCTATTAGCATATCATCAACATATAAGAGCAAGTATATGAAAGTTCCTTCTTGTAGCTTCTGGAAATACACGCAATGGTCAAATTTACTTCTTGTGTACCTTTGCCCTTTCATGAACTGATCAAATCGCTTGTACCACTGCCTCGGGGATTGTTTCAATCCATAAAGTGACTTTGTCAGTTTGCAAACCCAATTCTCTTTACCAGCAACCTTGAATCCATCTGGCTGAGTCATATAGATTTCCTCTTCCAACTCACCGTGTAAAAATGCGGTCTTCACATCAAGCTGAACTAGTTCAAGATCATATTGCGCAACCAAGGCTAGCAAAATCCGAATAGACGAATGCTTCACAACTGGAGAAAACACTTCATTGTAGGCTAGCTTGAAAAAAGTATAATTATTGTACTGAAAAATCACACTGAGTTCAATTCCCAGGAAAGAGAGGTGGATCACGAGGATCACTTAAGTACCAGATCTTTCCTAGCCAGAATATCCCTCTATCATAATTTAATAGCACAATAAATAACTACAATCACACTCACAAGATATGAAAAATAAATAATAAAGAACACCAAAATTTTAACGAGATTCGACAAATTTCGCCTACGTCCTCAGGCACTACCAAATATATTTCACTCCAAAATTACAAGTGAAAATATACAAATAGGGAGAGAGAACAATGCCTTAAGTAGAGAATGGCAAATGTTGGGATGAAGAAAATGAGAGATGGTTAGGCCTATTTATAGTTGAGGTTCAGGGATCAACTTGCAAAGTACCTATACAAATAGGGACCAAAATTGCAATTATCTCATGCCAATTGTCAACCATTATTTTTTAGTGCTTATTTCCAACTATTTCCAACTTACTTACAGCCAACTATCTTTGGCTTTTCAAAGATAGTGGCTGCCAATAAGATTTTTATTTTTGTCAAATAATTCATTTTCAGGATCCCTTTCTGAATTAGTTTGCAATCTATCATTAAGAGGGATGGTAACTCTTTACATTGATACAAATCTACTCATTGGAGAAATTCCAGATTGTTGGAATCATTGGGAAATTTTAGCTTATTTAAATTTAGGAAACAACAATTTGACAGGGAAAATCCCACCTACTTTGGGATATACAGATCCTTTTCTGTTAAACCTTCGAAACAATAGCATGTTTGGAGAATTGCCATCCACATTGCAAAACTCTAGAGATTTGATTATGATTGATCTTAGTGAAAATCATTTCAGTGGAAGTGTACCAGCATGGATTGGTGATAAGCTCTCGAGCCTTGTGATTCTAAGCCTTCGATCAAATAACTTTGATGGTCATATCCCTCATAAAATTTGTGATCTTCAATTTCTTCAGATCTTGGACCTTGCCGAAAACAACATTTCAGGAGTTATTCCAAAATGTTTCAATAATTTTAGTGCAATGGCCACAAAAAACAAAACCAATAATGAAGTTTCTCCGCCGTTAGTCATTGATTTCCCATTTTATTTTCAAGCATTATTGGTGTTGAAAGGACAAGAGGATGAATATGGTAGCACGCTAGGACTTGTTACCAACATAGACCTTTCAGCTAATAGTCTCACTGGAGAGATCCCCAAAGAAATTGGTAGTCTCGTTGGACTATTGTCTTTAAATTTTTCAGGAAATCTCCTTATAGGAAATATACCAGACACCATTGGCAACATGGAGTGGATGGAATCTCTTGATTTGTTGATGAATCGATTGAATGGTGAAATCCCTCCAAGTTTCTCCAAATTGAATTTCTTGAACCACTTCAATGTGTCCTACAACAACTTGACAGGACAAATCCCAACAAGCACTCAACTTCAAAGCTTTGAAAACTTATCTTATGTGGGAAATCATCTTTGTGGACCTCCTCTCACTAAAAACTGCAGTACAAAAGGTTTTTCAACTGATGTTGTAAATAATGGAAGTAGCAGTGAAGGAAGTAAAGTGAATTGGCTTTATGTCAGCATAGTTATTGGCTTTGTAATGGGATTTTGGGGTGTAGTGGCTCCCTTGTTTTTCATTAGGTCTTGGAGGATTGCGTACTATCGAAAGCTAGACCATACTTGTGGTAAACCATATGTGTTTTGGGCTACTATGGGTATGTAGTTTGAAGGGGGAAAAAGCATGTATAATTGATGCATTTGACCTAGGTGTGCTATACATGATTGTTTGGTGCTAAAAGATTAGTTTTAGCGCCTGTCCTTTAATGGGACTCGTTGATGTGCCAACAAGGCAGCCCACTTGCTTGCGTGAGCTGCTTTGTTATATGCAAATCATATGGAATGTGGTATTTTTCCTTTTGCATCTTTTTTGAAGAATGTTGAAATCATGTTTTATGTTGATAAGAATGAGGATTTCGGACAGTAGGTTCGGGTGTATGGGGTGAGCCTGTTGGCTCGGGTTTAGTAGTTCGTCTCCTCTTTGTGTTTGCTTTTGTTTTGCGACTTAATCTTTAATGAATTTCTTCTCTAAAATAATTAGTAATTTTAGACAAGCATAAAAGTATAGGGTAAATTACACCTAAGATCGTTCAAAAATAAAGTTTGTCCTATTTTAGTTACTCTAAACTTTTTTTTTCTCAATTTAATCATTCTAATTAATATAATTATTTGAATTAGTTACTGCATTAAACATTTCGTTAATCCAATAACGGATTGTTGATGTGGCATATGAGCCAATTGAATGATGCCATGTGACACTTCTTTTGACTATTGACAAAAACTTAAGGACCTCTTGATAATTAATCCAAATCACTTTTTTCCCTTTTTCTTCTCTATGCAACTCAAAAAGGAAAATCAGAACAGGGCATCTCAAATCTACTTGCCCTTCACTAGTTTCTCAACAATGGATCTATGGCAACTATCAAGGATAACCCACCATACATACACCAATAATTAAAGAAGAGTGAACATATATAAATAAGAATGGATCTATGGCATGGATAGGGGAAGGGTAAAAGCTTCAACTTTTATAATTCGTTATATGTAGGCAATTTGAAATTTCAGGAGCTTTTAAAGAAGGCAATAGATTCTCTGTTTAGGATATATATTTTCTTTGCTTTCTAATTCCTTTCAATGTAAATCAGTTAAATTATAATTTTTTAAAAAAATAGAATTTATTTTGTAAAATAAAGTATCACTATTTCCCAACAAAATAATGAGGTTTATGAAAGGTGTAAATAGCTCAAATACTGTTACTATTTGAGAATCAATACAACAGTTCTGTTGATCTAATTAAATAATGATAATTAAATAAAAAATACAGCCTCCACTCTACTAAGAGGTGGTGGTACACCTTAGGGATTGCTGGTTTCCCTCTCCTTTACCTCCCACTTCTCTTCTTCCCTTCCATTAACAAGCAGTCCCCAAGCTCCTCCAACAACATAATCATTATGTGGTCTACTTTTCCCTCGGTTGTCTGCTAGCCATTGATAACTTCATGTATACAGTTGGCGTTAAACCACTTTCCATTTCAACATATTCCCTCCTTTGAGCAAGCAAATTGGTATTCGACGCTATCTTTTCAGTGGTTATCAACTCCGAAAAGCTTGGTATCCTAACGCTTAAGTCGATCATCTTCATTACCATATCAACTTCAATGGTTGCAATTCATCCCGACAGTTCAGAGACCAAAAGAGATGAGAAAAATCCAGTAGGAAAGAATGAACACACCATTGGGTTTATATCAACAGTTGGTGCTTCAGCAGGCTATGCTTTATTGCTGTCTCTATCACAATTCTCATTTGACAAAATACTCAAAAAGGAGACATTTAGTGTTGTGTTTGAAATGCATATTTACACTTAATTGGTTTCGAGTTTCGTTTGCTTGTTGGGGTTGTTTTCAAGTGTGAATTTAATGGATTTAAAGTCCGAAATGGAGAAATTTGATAAAGGGAAGGTGAATTATGTAGTGAGTTTGATTGGAACAACTTTGGCATGACAGATTTGTACAGTGGGCGTAGTGGGATTGATCTATTTGGTGTCATCTTTGTTCTCAAATGTTGTATGCTTAGTTTGCCATTTGTTCCAGTTGTTGGTGTTCTGTTTTATAAGGAGAAAATGGATGCAAATAAGGTATTGGCAATGTTGCTCACTCTTTGGGGATTTGCTTCTTATATCTACCAACAATATCTTGATGATAACAATTCATAGAAAAAGGAATACGGTCAAAATACTGGCCATATTTTTCACTATTTAGGGCTTTGGTTCTTATCTAGGAATCCAAGGGATCAAACATTCTTATAGCATAAGCTTCTGTGCATATGTACATGTCTACCATACGTGTTGTATGAATAAATAGTATTTTGTTTTCGTTAAGAAAACCAAAGGTTCCTCTCTCCTTTCATTGGCTATTTCGTCCAAATTATAGATAAATACGAGCGTCATTGTCTAGATCTGATTTTTAAACCCCTTCCTTACACCTTTATTTAAGCCCAATGTAACTTGAAGCAAATCCTTTGAGACAAGAAAATTACAAGGATTCAAATCTTATCTTAAACATTATTTAAGTAAAAACTAAGCATTAAAATGAAAAGGAATGGTATAAATTACCAGTTATTCCACCTATATAGTTTTAATCCATTACTTCAAAGGGAAGATGAGAAAGAGATTCTTTGGTGGTATTCAATAAATGCCTTAGCAAATTGCAAAGACCATGATTTAGACATTTCAGGGTTGCTCAACCATTTGCTTTTGTTGGTTAGTAAGAAAATGTTCCAATGAAGAAAGGGGTGAATCAAAAAAAAAAAAAAATAGCAGGAGTAGGAATTTAATTATAGTTTTTTCATGGATCAAAATATAAGTTTATTATGTATTAATTTATAATTTTATCATTTTTAAAGGGATTAAGCAAAAATTATTTTATTTTTATGAGGGCTAAAGTATAATTTTACTATATATTAGTTTATAATTTCTTTATTTATAAGAGGATTGAATTGAATTTTTTTTATTTTAGAGATGAAATTATAATTTCACTATATATTAACTTATAATTTTTTTATTTATAAAAAACAAAATTAAAAATTTTCAACTTTGGAAGGCCAAAACTCATGTCTGTGCCCTTCTGATTCCCTACAAACTTATAAAATTGATTTTTTTATACAATAAGAAAAATGATTGATACATAATGAAAAGAAAAAAATTCTAACTATATTAACAAGTTGTTACATGTCTTCAATTAAATTCTTCATACATAGATATAATTGAGAGTGTGGATTTGGTTAATATATCCAGAGAATATAACTAATGTTGTGGCTGAATCTATTGCTAAAGCATTGGGTGAAGATTTGTTTACTGTCATGTGTTTTGCTTTGATGTTGGATCATGTTTTGTCCTATATTACTCTGATATTCAATAGATATGTTTTCATTTAAAATAATATAAATTGCCAGTTCACTTGAAGTAGGTCACCATATCAATGTCACTAGCCATACCTTTAATTTGTTGTTCATACTAATGTTTCTTTAAAAATCAAATAGTTAAATAATAAAAAAATTGATAACTTAAAAATAAAATTAAAGGCCGCGATTCTTTGCAACCTTATGTTTGCGCCGCTATTTGCAATTTTTGGGCTATTTTGTCGATCAATATAATACAAAATTCTTATAGCATTAGACCCACACCAAGTCATGTAGTTCCATTAATTAAATAATCAATTTTGACCCTGAGCTTAATTTCAACCATTCGCCCCAAACGTGCGCATGTTATCATCAAGTAAAATAAACTTATACTTGAAGCTTTCTTGTAATTATCTTCCGTGGATATATAATATTCGGAGAGTTTTGACATACGTTTTCTTTCGGATTTGTACGTAAGGGTTAATCTTAGCAGGCTCACTTTTGAATATAATTTGTTGTGAATTCTTGATTTATGGACTTGATACCGCGCCTTGCGAACATGGACATGTAGGATCATGTTTCAGCGGGCGTGTGTAATTAAAGAAACCATCATTAAATCTATCGGGGAATTTCCTAGTAGGAAACATACCAAACATTGGCAAAATGGAGTTAGATGGAATCTCTTGATTTGTCAATGAATCGATTGAATGGTGAAATCCTTCTAAGTTTTTCCAATTTGAATTTTTTAAATCACTTCAATGTGTCCTGCAATAATTTGACAGGACAAAGCCCAACAACCACTCAACTTCAAAGCCTTGAGAACTTGTCTTGCATGGGCAATCATGTTCGCGGACCTCCTCTCATTAAAACCTAAAGTACAAAAGGTATTCCAACTGATGTTGCAAATAATGGAAGTAGCAATGAAGGAAGAAAAGTGAATTGGCTTTATGTCAGCATAGTTGGACCATGTTGGTCGAAAGCTGTATATGTCTTGGGCTATTATGGGTATGTAGTTTGATGAAAAAAATTACATGTATAATTAAGGTTTGTGTGTATGTAATTCATTATATAGGATTCAGATCTCAGATCTATTAAATGTCTCATTTTAAAAGGGATTATATGAACTTTAATATTCTTTACTAGTTCATGTTTTCCCTTTTGCAATAGCATTTGAGGTTGATATAATTTACTGAAGTTTGGATCGAAGTATGTTTTGATTATGCGTGAATATGTTTTGTCGTATTTCAAAATGTTTTTCAATAAAAAAATGTTAAAAAACAGTCTAAAGGGTTTGATAAATTCCTTCAGTTGATTAGCTTAATAATTGAGGAGACGTGGCAGCCATAGATCGGGTCTTCTTCCTCCTTGATCCTTCAAATTAGGAGTAACAAAAATCGGGGGTGAATCCAGGGGAGGGGGGCTGGCATGGCCCCGGCCCCCCCTAAAAGGTAAAATTTTTATTTAGGCCTTTCAAATTTTTTAAAAATTTAAAATTAGTAAAGGTAAAATTACACTTTGGCCCCCCCTAAAATTATAAAAATTCGATTTAATCCTTTACAAATTAGAAAGATATAAACTATAAAAAATTAAAATTTCATCTGCCCCCCCACAAAAATTGTCCTGGCTTTGCCCCTGACAAAAATAGTAGTAAATAGGATTAGGCTTTTTCTTTTTTTTTTTCCTGTCATTTTCTAACTATTGCCAATGGATCTCAACACACTACAGCAAAATAGACTTTTAGCGGTGCTTTTAGTGGCGTTTTGAGTAAAAACGCCGCAAAATTTAGACTTCAAGGGCGCTAAACAGAAAACGCTGCAAAAGATTGAGCTATAGCGGCGTTTTTGTCAAAAACGCCGCAAAAGGTAAGCAATAGCGGCGCTTCGTCCCAAAACGCCGCAAAACATTTTTTTTATTTGAAAATAAAACAACGACGTTTTAATTACAGTATAAAAATTGTAAAAAGTTTGCGTAGAACGCCGCTAAAGATGAAGTATAGCGTCGTTTTATCTAGAAACGCCGAAAAAAGAACATCAATAACGGTGTTTGGATACAAAACGCCGCAAAATAATTTTTATTTCAAAACAAAATGACGTCGTTTTAATTAGAATATAAAAACTGTAAAAATTTAGTGGCGTTTTTTGCCAAAAAGCCGTTAAAAGTCAAAGCAATAACGGCGTTTAAATTAGTTTTTTTTCAAAAAGGAAACGACGTCGTTTTTACATCAATATAAAAATTGTAGAAAATTAGCGGCGTTTTTACCAAAAACACCGCTAAAAGTCCCAGTAATAGCGGCATTTTATCTAAAAGCGCCGCAAATTAGTTTTTTTTTTCAAAAAGGAAACGGCGTCGTTCTTACATCAATATAAAAATTGTAGAAAAAACGCCACTAAAAGTCCCAGTAATAGTAGCATTTTATCTAAAAACGCCGCAAATTAGTTTTTTTTTTTTCAAAAAGGAAACGACGTCGTTTTTACATCAATATAAAAATTGTAGAAAATTAGCTGTCGAAAACGCCGCTAAAAGTTACCTTTATTAAAGCTTATTTCAAAATTAAAAAAGCGCTGTTTTGATCACTGTATAATAATTCAAGTTTATTTTACGTTTAGTGTTTAGGGTTTTTGCCTTAGTGTTAAGGGTTTAGCGTTTACGATGTACTGTGTAAGGTGTAGTTCATAGGGTTTAAGGTTTAATGTTTATAATTTAGGGTTTTAGTTGTTTGAAGTTTATGGTTTAAGGTTCAGGGTTTAAGATTTTTCTTTTATAGGTTTATAATGGTTTATGGTTTAAGGTTTCAATGTTTATGGTTGGGTAGTGTTTGGAGTTTAGGGTTATGTGTTTAGGGTTTCAGGCGTTTAGGATGTAAGGTGTAGGTCGTAGGGTTTATGGGTTTTAGGGTTCAGGGTTTACAGTTTATGGGTTTTAAGGATTAAGGGTTTAGGGTTTAAGGGTTTAGAGGCCGGATTAGGGTCTGAAATATTTAAACAAACTGATGTTGTATTGCTCATTGTATTCTAATCCATCATCCAAGTGGCCATCATGTATTATTTTCAAAAATTCATGCACTCTTTTATCCTCTTCGATCTATTATTTAACTAATTTCTTTATATTACTTAAAATAAAATTTATTTATAATTTAATTTTAAAATAGTCAAAAAAATTAATGACAAGTAGAAAAAATTTAGAACTAATAACATTGAAAAGTATATGTTAAAAATGTAAAAATTAAAATACTATTATTTAAAATACTTTTAAAGTTTTTTGTTGGGTATATGACTTATTATTGTTTAAATTATATATTAAATAATTTTCTATATAATGGTAAAAGAGATAAATTTAATTTTAATATATTAAAATTATCATTATATTTTAAATTACTTAAGAGATAGTAGGTAAACTTTATGTATAATAAAATTTTAAAAAATTGTAAAAACTCATTTTATATTAGGTTTTAGTATTAGCTGCGCTAGGGTAAAAGCGCCGCTATAAGTAGGCAATAACGGCGCTAGTTTAAAAAACGCCACAAACTTTAAAATTTTTTTATCAAATTGACGTCGTTTCTTTGTTGTGTTTTATTCAGTTCCATCACCCGAAATTCCTTATTGTCTTCACCTTCTTTTCACAATCCCTAAATTCCCAAAAATCAGAATCCCCCTCAAATCCTCTCCTGCTTTGTCGTCGATTGTCCATTCTTCCTCATCGCGTCGGCCTTCATCTGCCTCGTCGCCAGTCGCCGTCGCCATCGAACAACTTGTAAGTCGCCTTCTTTTGCTGGACTTGTATTTGATGAAGTTGTCTGCCCATCTTAGTTTTGTTACAAATGGGACTACTTTTATGCTGCTACATTGCTTTGTGGAATCTTTTAATCTTTTGATTAATCTTGTCTCCCTTTGCTTAATCTTTTGCTTCGAGTGCTCCTTTATTTCTATATCAATGAATCCCATATGCTCCTTCATTAGAAGCATTTAAACAACATAATAATATAGGACTTTTGGGTCAAAACTCATCTAATCAAGTTGCGGAATCATGCCGTAACAATTTCACAATCGTATTTTAAGTGAAGTTGGCTTGCTTCTCTCCTTTTTTATTTTATTTTATTATGTCTATGGATGCACCCATGGAACAACTGGTATGAGAAGAGATATGCATATATCTGAGGCCATGGATGCTGCTGCTTGTTTTTGAACTTTGAGCTATCTACTTTATCACTCTTGATCATTTTTCTCCTGTCTTTATGCAGATCTCTGAACTTTCTCTGGTAGGCTTTGTAGTTGGCTATCCATTTGACAGACAACGACTTGCTCCTGATGTGTGTATTACTATTTCCCTTATACTCTGTTAGCATAATCTCTTATTTTCTCCCTAAAATTTGTTTTATTTTCATTTTAATTAGGCTACACAGGTGAAGCGATTCATTGATGATCTTTCAGAGACGGGAAAACTTGATGGGTTAAAGTTTACGTTCTGGGATGGGCGCTTTACATCAAAGGTAGGTGCTGGTAGTTTTGTGGCTATATCAGAAAAAAACTTTAAAAAATTAATCCAGATAATTCACAATCTTTAACAGAAGTAGATTAATAAGACTTGAAATACAAGCTTGAGTTTTATTCTCTTTCTTTTTCACATATCTAAATATGTCAACATTAATCCTGGATGCAATCATATACTATTTTCTACATGATTAAATCAGATGAAATGACTGATTTCTGTGCCTATGCCTATGCCTATGCCTTTTGAGAGGGTCACTACTGCGGCATTTCATGGCAAGCAATAACTAATCTCATAGTTTGCCTTCGCAACAGAATGTGGAATTACTGATAAAGCCTTTGAGCTTGCATCCAGTACTAGCAAAAACTGTAGTTGATAAGTTTGCTGTTGTTCAGATTCTTCAGGTATCTTTCTTGCTTTTGGTCCCTTGCAAATTTGTAAGTTCCTCGAGTAATATGTTTAAGCATTAGATTTGTTTAGTTTAAATTTTAAACGTTAAAGCAGTACGAGTCAGTTAAGGTCATAGAAAAGGATAGCTACTTGTTCGCATGTTATTGCAAGTTATCATTTTGGTAATGGAGAGAATCCATAATACAATACCATATTCTAAATGCTGACTTGATGGTAATGATGATGGGCCTAAACCTTCTTTGGCATGTTAAAATTCCACGATCCTCTTTAGTCAATTTTCTTCTTATGAGATACTGAACCTATTTATCCAACGTTGGTTATGGTCAGTTTTTAAATATTCTCTTAAAGTTAACATTTATAAAGAAACTATAAATTTCCATTTTCTGATATTTTCATTTGCAGGCATACCTGGATTATGTGAACAAGAAGGAAAATAGGTGAGATATAACCCTATTGGTATACATCTAGGCGTTATGTCATCTGATTAACACCAGGATCTTAGCTTTGTAAGTGAAAATACTGAAGTAGTTTGGCATTTTGAGAGGAAAATAAAAACCCAATTGTATTGCCAACACTCCAACAAACAGGTCTCAGCCTAGCAAAAAGTAAATGTTACTCTGCTATTTTTATTTCGACTAAACCTTATTTACTTTGTGGCAACATAGAAGAATTCTTGATATCTTTTGCCATGGATTTGGGATCTTGTCAGATATTTTTAAAATACTTATATTTTATTAAAATATATTACTTATAGAAATTTTGATTTTTTTCTCATTCTTATATTGTTTTACTTTTAAATCTTAGCTGAGCTTGTACCATTTACTGCTGGCCTTGAAGGTTTACTGATATCAACACATTGTTTCGTTTTCAACTTATTACCCAATTTTCTTCTTATGTTTCTCCCCGCCACTATCTCATGACTTTTAATAGCTACCCACAGGCTATGCTATACCACTTGTTGACAGAATTGTTGCTGAAAACTGGTTTAGTCTTCGACTCTATAGGCCTTCTATTGTTAGCACGTAAGTACCCTTGTCTGAGACATAAATACAGGTATATGACCTATAATGATCTTCTAAATACATGGAAAAATTTAGAAAATCTAACCCGAGACATTGTTCAATGCTGCTGTTTGTTCTTTTGGCGTTTATCCAATATAAGCTTTCATTCTAATTCAACTGCCTCCTTTGTGGGTTTTATATAGTAACTGAAGCTTAAGTTCTAAAGGAAAATATCCCTAGTACTAGTCAACAATTTCAATGGGTTCGTCAGGATGTGGACGAAGATATTAACGAAATATGATGTAGTAAGATTTTATGATTTATTATTTATATGTAATATTGTAATTTTAATGTTGGTCATGTTATATAATTTAACTATTTTAAATGTACTATTATTATTGTTATTTGTTATTAAATTTTTAACTATTTTATGTGTATTGCAGGAAAAATGCCTAGAAGACAATTACGAGAGTTAAGTATTGTCCACAATACTCCTAATTCAGAAGAAGCAAATAGTGAACAACAAACAGTTGTTGGATCTTCTAGTGTGCCAGACATAGATGACGAGCCTGCAGAATTTAAAAGTAATGTTAAGTTTATTTTACATGCATGTTGAATTTTATTATTGACTCATTTTTTAATTTTAATATAATAGTATATCATTTTTCAATTGAAGGTGGTGGGACGCGAAGAGGTCGGGGACGTACACTGCTTAAAAATTTATACGATCTAGATCCTGTCGAGCGTGTTAAAGTAAGGAGAAACAATCATGGCCAGCCTGTTGAATCTGAAGCTCGACTGTTAGCAGGCTATTTGGGCATTATAGCACGAAATGCCAATATGTTGCCCATTAACTACGAATCATGGTATCACATGCCTGATGCCAACAAAAATCAAGCTCTCGATAATATTAAGGTAACAAAACGTGAATGTAATTTATAATACTTTGGTTTAACTTTCAATTATATTAACTTTTTAAACTTATATTTTTTTAGGAGAGATTTGCTTTAGAGGTTTTCGATGACTATATCAAGAAGACATTAGGTAAAAAATGGAGAGATAATAAAAAGCACGCTGAAAAAACAATATTTTAAGAAAGACATAAGCCTTAACGAAAAATTAAGAAATGTCCTGCCGGGAATGTTGAGGTACCAATGGGAAGATCAAGTTAGATTCTGGAATTCAAAGAAAGGAGAGGTATTACGTACTTCTAAAGTCTTATAAATTTTTCTGTTTATAGTATTTACTATATACGTAATACAAATTTCATTATGTAGGACCGTGAGCGAGTTGGAACAAGCAGTAGACAGAAACAAAAATTCACACATACGGCAGAGTTCAGAAGTTTTGCTTGTGTAGCTGAGGCCGAGGTATTATAATTTATTAATTTTGGAAAATATTAATGACTTTATACTATTAAATTATATTTTTACTGCTACAATGTAGGAAGCCTCGTCTAGTCAAAAAGTTGGATGCCTACAGCTTTTTGACATTACGCATAGGAAGAAGGATGGATCTCCTATGACATCCGAAACTGCAGAAATTATGGTATATTTACTTAATAAAATTTGATTTATTATAAATATTTATAATGTTTAATTATAATAGTTTAATTCATCGTTTGTAGTTTTAAATTTATAATGTTAAGTTATGTTGCATTCCTTCTTATCATATATTTCGTTTCTAACTCTTTCATTGATTTATTAGGATAAATTAAAGGAGAAGAAGGCGGAGTATGAAGCGGCTGCTTCGACTGATAGTTCTGTTAATCTTGACGATATTGATAACAGAATTATTACTGATGTTTTGGGTCCTGAAATGTACGACTGCTTCGACTAATAGTTCTGTTAATCTTGAGTATATTTATAATAGAATTATCACTGATGTTTTGGGTCTTGAAAGGTATGGTCGGGTTCGATTTTAAGGATTTGGTGTTATCCCGACCTAATATTTTGGATCCGGCTCCCAGCAATACATGCCTTCCGGGAGTCAATCTTGTGCTGAAGTTCAAAGGCTAAAAGACCAGATAGCTCAGATGCAAGCGAGCACGATTGAGCAAATTTCTCAACTTAGAGCGGAGGCAGCAGCGAGGGAGGCGGAAGCAGCAGCGAGGGAGGTAGAGCAGAACAGAAAGTATGAAGAACTCTAGCTACAGCTTTAGACTATGATGAAGATGTTCCAGCAGTCGTAGAGGTTGCCATCTTAAACATTTATTTTCTTGTTGTAAGATGATTTTTAACATTGTTACATTTAACATTATTATAAGAATATTTTCAGTTATAATTCATTCATTAATTTATATCATAAATCTTTTATTCATTTTCAAATACCATTTAGAATTAATACATCTGGTGTGATTTTTATGCTACATTTGTTGTTTTGGGTTGGAATTATATACTATATATGCTGTTATTGGTTGGTTTTAGTGCAAGAGGGGTATGATATTGGACAAATTGTACATTGTAAATATGTACAAGTTAGCAGCGTTTGTGAGAAAAGCGCCGCTAAAAGTCATGGCTTTTAGCGGCGTTTGTGGGAAAAGCGCTGCTAAAAGTTATGATCTTTAGCGGCGTTTTTTGTGGTGCTTCTAAAAGCGCTGCAAATACTATTAGTGGCGCTTATAAACGCCGCTAAAAGTCTGTTTTGATGTAGTGACAAAAGAATAGTTCAGTTGTTGCTCCTTCCTTACTTTTAGCGGCGTTTGTGGGAAAAGCGCTGCTAAAAGTTATGATCTTTAGCGGCGTTTTTTGTGGCGCTTCTAAAAGCGCTGCAAAGACTATTAGTGGCGCTTATAAACGCCGCTAAAAGTCTGTTTTGATGTAGTGACAAAAGAATTGTTCAGTTGTTGCTCCTTCCTTGGACTCACCCTTCTCAGTAAGACAGGAAACAACCTCAAAACGTACCCTCCTTTTTGCATTTGGTCTGAATCAAATTAGTATCTCTCATTAGAGTTATTTCAATTTTTTTTTTTTTTGAAGTATTAGTTCAGCACATTCAAACATGAGAGTGAGCATACAATCCTTCAAAAATATATAAAATAATTTCTAAAAATTTTAATATACTCATATCAAATACATACCCATATTTGAAATTGAGGTTGTCAAAAGTCCATTAAGTTGCAGGGATTCCATCCACCTCGGCCATACAAAGATCGTTTTTTTAAAAAAAAAAAATTGAGTTTCGAGCAAGTTGGATAGAGTTTTTCATTAAAATTTTTAGAGTCAAATTTCTATCTCGACCAGATATATTTATTATAATGTCACATTTTAATTTTGTAAATATAATTGGGATTAATTTTGTTAAAGTTAATCTAATAAAAAATATTATGTAAAATTTCATATGAACGGTCATGAGATTAAATAAATCTTTTAAGGGTTATAGTTGAAATAAAAAAGTTTGAGTTTGAGTGAATATATATTCCTAAAAATCAAATTGAAGCATCACGAGCCAACAAAAAACGACTCGTTTTACTTCGTTTCCATCCTTATTTAAAATTCACCTTATCTAGTTGTTTTACATAGCTTTTATGTGCATATTTTGCTCAATTTTAGTTATGTATGTATGTAGGTAGGTTTAAGTATCATGGACGCTATTGTATTATGAGTTAATTACATTTTGCTCCTCTACTTAAAAAATAGGTAAGTTAATTCTTATACAATAGATAAAAAAATAAATTATTTATTTTGTTAAAAATTTCTATTTTCATTTTTAAAAACTAGTTCTTGAACTTTAACATGAGATACACAGACTACAGAGTATGAAGCCAAAATTACGAGAATCTCTATTGTAAGAAGTTCATTTTTCATTGTCTTTCTTGCTTTTCTGAGTATCGAATAAGTCTTTTTAGTGATGTATATAATTTATTTTTTTCTATTTCAATCGCCACTAAATTCCCAGGAGCATTCATATGTTATTTGTTTATTTATCGATAAATTTTAAAATTATACATAAATTTTGATTTAATGTGTAATTGTATACATGAACTTTAATTTGATACAATTATACACGTGAAACTATAATTGTGGTTCAAATATATACTTAAAACTTTAAATTTGATTTAACCATATACATTCAAAGAAATAAATCAATCAATGTATTTTTATATTGGATAAATATAATTATTTATGTATGCAATATTATATGAACATATATAAAATGATGTTATCAATAATTGTGTTAACAATTTACAAGAATTGAATCAAATCAAAATTTCATGAATAAAATTGTACAAAATCAAAATTCAAATATACAATTGCACATTAAATTATAGTTAATGTATAGTTTTGGAATTTATCCCAAAAATAATCTATACCAATGAAGAATTACATGATTTTTTTAGGATAACATATATATAGAAGGGAAATGTTAACCCTTTTTTTGGGATTCAAATGAAAAATGCATTATATGTAAATAAATTTTAAGATAACAATATTATGTAAGAAGTGTTCATATTGAAGTCCTTGGATAAGAAAAATGCGAATACTATTGAATAAAATATCTGTATGTCTAAACTGCTGACATATGGCTCCCTGACCTTGTTTCCTTTCAGTTTTTTCATTCAATGAAAATGATTAAATTGAATTTTTAGTCTCTCTGATATGCTTACTGTGTAAAGGAAGGACATTAAGTAGTTCTCTCACTCATGCTTCCTTTCTTTTTATTTCATTTTACAAAAAAATTTAATTGTAAGTTTTATTTTGTTTTACAGTCAATTTGAGGTTGTGGGTGTTGATTTCTTGTCTTTTTTTTTTTAATCTATTTAACTTCAAAATAATATCATTAAAGTTGAATTTTGTAGTACTTAACAAAAAGTAACATACGAGGTCTTTTAGTATAATTTCCTCTTCCCAGTATAAATAGATTAGAGTTGTAACATATCACATTGAATAATTTATCTTTTGGCATTGTATTTGTTATCTGAATTTTGCAGTGCATTATTATAACTATTCTACGATAGAAATCCATTACAAAGGGAATCTGCATTAAGTTGATGGGAAAATAAATATGATGATGGCAAAGTATATTACATTGATGGGCGTAACTCAAGTAATTTGAAGTTGAATGATTCAGTGATATTTTGTAATTTTTAGAAGTTAAGTAATTAAAACGTAAATTTATTAATAATTTAATAACTTTTAGTGTAATTTCCGGAAAATCTTATACGCATTGAAATTTGTTAGAATAACTTGAAGTTTCAAAAAAAAAATGTATGAAAACAAATACTACAATGTGCCCGTTATATCTAATGGTATAGTTATGCTCCGACTCTAAGAACAAAATTATCGAATGATAGTTATTCATGTTTTCTTTTTGGAATTTTTTAAAAAAAACCGTCTTCCTTAGCGGGGAAGTTTCATACTAGCATGAATCATATAATTTATGGTGAGTTAGTTTAACCAGTCTATTAGCATCTTGATTGTCATTTTTGAATTTGTGCCAAACGTGGTAGTGCTCAAATTGTAACAGCAATTGATAGATTCTCTTGATTAAGGTAGAATTAAAATGTTGCCGTAGCCATGATCACATAGGAGGGTCAAACCATCCAAGAAGCCTCACATTTTAACATCGAAAATAGAACAATTTCCTAAATATCTATTAGAGCCTAAAATCCACTTTAATTTCAACAGGGTATGAAAAAACTGACGGTGTAATAAATATCACTAACCATGGCACTCATAAATGTGAGGATACCCCCTCCAAATAAAAAGTATTCTAGAAGATAACTTGATATTTAGTCTTCATGGTCTTGTGTCTATTGATCTTAGTGTCAATTATTTGAAAGGCCCAAATCCAATCGTCTCAAATTCTCAATCCCATCTTCGACTCCTTAGTCTTCACTATAACAATTTACAAGATAACGTTTGAAGTGCCATTGGAAACTTGAGCTAATTTGTTATTCATCTTGATCTTTCGAATAATAAAATTGATCAAGACATCAGAAATCCTGCAGAGTTTGTCTAGATGTTGTTTAGATTGCTTAAAGTCGATGAATACGTAGATAATCAATTTTCTGGCCATTTAATTGACTTAAAAATCTAGCTTTCCTTTATTCAAAAAAAAAAATTTCTAGCTTTCCTGTCCAATTCAATTGTCTATAGGGGAGTAATCATCTTTGAAGTTCTTTGATGTTTTAGAAAATCAAATTAAGTGGTACTTTTCCATTTGGGCATAATCTGTTAAAAGGAGTTGTTTTAGAAGCCTACTTTTCTAATCTCACGAATTTTGCAACATTGAAGGCATCCGAAACACATTTTTGAGATTTCAACCAAACTTAAGTTGGATTCCCTTGTTTCAATGTGGAATTATTGAATTGAGTCAATGGTATCTTGTCTTGAAGTTTCCTTACTGGGGGGATTTCCACCCTTTCTGAATTGGTTTGTAACTCATTAGGAGATCGACAAATGACAGCTCTTAACATTGATAGAAATCTCCTCTTTGGAAAAATTCCAAATTGATGGAATCTTCCATTTTCGAGATTACAAAATCCCACCTTATCTGGGAGATGCAAATCTTCTAATTCTAAACCTTCAAAACAATAGCATGTTTGGAAAATTACCATCCACATTGCAATATTTTCAAGTTTGGTCATTCTTGATTTCAATGAAAATCATTTCAGTGGTGACAAGCTCTCAAGACACTAGACTTGTGGTTTGAAGCCTACGATTAAATAAACTTGATGGCCTCATAAAATTTGTGCTCTTCAAAATCTTCAAAACTTAGACCTTTCCCATAACAAGATTTCGAGAGCTATTTCGAAATGTTTCACTAATTCAAGTGCATTGGCCACAAAAATTAAGCATGATGCTGCGTGGTGGTACTGCTATTTCTTCTGATTGCCTCTTACTTTTGAGTGCATTATTGGTGCAGAAAGGATGAGAGGATGAATACAATATCACATCAAGACTTGTTACCAACATAAACATTTCAGCTACAACTCTCACAAGAGAGATCCCAAAAAAATTGGAAGTCTCGTTGGACTACTATCATTAAATTTATCAAGGAATCTCTTAACAGAAAATATACCAAACAACATCCACAACATTTTAAATAAAAAAATAGAAAACCTGGTTTTGCGCAAAACAAGAACGAAATTCACAACATTTCAGATAAAAAGTTGACATAGTAATGCTAAAAATAAAACTAGTAAAATTTTCCATCTTATAAAAGCACTAATTTGATTTGTTTTTAGTAATATGCCGAACTTTCCCGTTTCATTCCTATCTTTGCCTTTCTTTGAAATATTTTGTGTATATTTTATGGCTCTTTTTAGCTGTATCCCAAGCTATACTTTTGAGTCAGGACTAGTTATTGTGGAATTATATAATTAGTTACTCAATTATATAAATTTTTAGTTTTATCATAACGTTTTAGATCGTTTCTATTTTGGTCACTCTCCGTTAATAGAAGTGAAGACATGATCCTTTTCTAAATTGTATAATAACACAATTATTTCTCAATATTCACATATTTTATCAATTTAATCCTTAAACACATAAAATTAAATGATTATTATATAATTATGAAAAAATACAACATATAATATTATTTATATATATTTTGTGGAAAAATATAATATTTTGTATATATTATCATGCAAAATATTTTTTAAGCGGCCTTATTAAATACAAAATTTATAGGCACGAGACTGAGAATGATTGAATAGAAGAAAGTGTAAAAAAGCAAGCCAATGCATGAAAAACACCAGTGTAGGTCCATCCAACCAACTATAATAGTATTTTCTTCGGTCTTTTTTTTTTTTTGACAACTCATCATCTCCGAAAAGCTTCATGGATGAACAACAACAAAAAAAATTTCAAACATGGAACATTTTTCTTCAAGAACATGATGAACGAATTTGCCAGTTCTACAAATCTATTAAAACATGTTTAAGTTAGTGTTTTACAGATATGGACAGCTTTGGACAAATTTTTAAGCCTATATTTCATGTTTGACCGGGTTTGAACAAATATAAAATGTACTAATATCATATATAAACCCGACCAATCCAACCCATTAACATCTTTGATAATATAGACTTAGCAATAATTAATATCTAACTAAAACTTAATTTGAAGCTAGCTATATGGGAGAGATTAGTGACACCTTGGAACTGAAAGCGATAAATAAAATTAAGAATTTTTTTTTCTTTTTGCTTAGTAATTGTATATAAGGAAAAAAAATGTTAAGGTAAAAGTATCATTGAGACCCTTATACTCTGAGTCAAATTGTATTTTGTCCCCTCTACTAAAAATGATAGCAAATTAATTGTTGTACGTTAGATCAAATAGCACACTAGTCCTTCTGTTAAAAGGTTCATCCATATCTACTTTTAAAAATTGGTCATTGTACATTAGCATGTCATAAGTAATTTTCTAATTAATTTGTTAGCTACATCAATTTTTATAGTTGAAATAGATTTTTTAACAGAAAAAATCACTTTGCTCTTTAATCTAACATGCAAAAGACTAATTTACCAATTTTAAAAGTAATATGGATATCCGACTTCTAGTAAGAGCATATGTGGAATTTATAATATGCCTATATTTTTATTGGTTTTTTAAACAAAAAGACTAAAGTATCCTCGAATAATATTAACTTATTTTAATTACGGAAGGATATTTTTTTAATTTTCTTCATCGAATTGGTGCTCGATTAACTCGTGACATCAACCTGACTAGCTTAAATAATAATAATATAAACATTAAGTTAAATAACAGTATAACTACAATCAACGTTCAATTTGGGTGGAGTTTTGTTTCAAGTGAATCAGAGCAAGAATTTACAAATCTATATATGCCGAATACTATAAATATTTGTGATTCAATCCCAAAAACAGTACTGGTGTTAGCTGTATTGCTATGGAGGTCAAGGTAAATGTTACATTACATGGAAATTTGGGATAATGACCAAAAGCAAGAGAAAAGAAGAGCATCAAAATTCAAAACCAACGGTCCCCACTCCCACCACCCATGATTTTCGTTACTCGTTTCTAAATCTATTTATAGGTCGGGTAGGGTTTGGGTGGGCTTTGATAAAATTTTAGGCCTGGGTTTGGCTTGAAAAATTGATCTAAAATTTTTTCAATCTCGACCCGGATAAAAATGTTAAAACTCAGGTCTAGTCCGCTCGTATTAAATTTTTTATATTATTTTAAAAAAATATAATACATTAAAAACACTAAAAACATTAAAATAAATGTTTCCCAATAAATTGAAAATAAAATTTAAAAAATCTTTATACTTGAATAACACTAAAATAGGTGTAACTTAACAAGCAAATTCCTCTAAAATAGTAGCAAAATTGACCGTAAAATAAGAGTTAAAGAATATTTAAATAATAATAACAAAATAGTAGCATAATCGTGAAATGATAGCAAAAAGAAAATGAAAAACTATAATAAAACAATAGTAAAACAGTGGGAAAATAGCAAGAAAACTACAAATTTTTTTCTTTTTGCAAATTCAAGTCGGGACAAGTCGAGCCCAGGTCAAAAAAGCTTTACTCGAGGCCTAATCCGTTTAGATTTTGCCTACCCATTTTTGGGTCTATATTTTTGTCAAACCCTACCACTTTTTAACCAGGTCTTCTAGTCGTACCGGATGGCCCAGCCGATAAACATATGTACGTGCTTTCCATTAAAAGTGTTCTCCAACTTTCATTTAAAAAGAAAACAAAAAACGGCTTCTTTATTTGTATTCAGTTACTTCAAACTCATTGCCTCATAGTCTGAATTATTAAATGCTTAAAGGATATTGTGCCAATTTCTTTTAACTTTCACTAATTCGAGTTTCACATGAGAATTATAGGGTGTAATAAAAAAATAAAAGAAATAATTATATGAAAATTGTGGTACTTGTGAAACTCTCGATCCACTTGTGGAGTCTAAGAAACTCCATTGGTAGTATATCAAATAATTACCATAATACGAAAAGTTATTTTATGAGTTCTCCTTAGCTCATCATCTATGGTCCCTACAAATTAAAAATAAATTAATACTTAATCTTTTTTTCTACATCATCCATGATCTCTTCTTACCAACTGTACATATGATGTGAAAAAAAGATGATGTATTTATTTTTAATTGGTAAGGATCATGAATAATGTGATAAGAAAGATTCATAAAATAATTTCTCCCATAACACCATATAAATATTAAAAAAAATGTTAAGTTGTTTTTATTTAAAATTTTAATAAGAAAAAAAATTTAAATTATGAAATTGAAAATAATATGAGGAGGTATAAAACATAAATAACTTAGCCATTTACTATGGGGCAGCCTTTGTACCCATATTTTGTACGTGTTTTCTGAGATGGATTCGTATTTGGATCTGGATTACGAGCATGAGGATCCGAAAATGGAAACCCTAGACCAAGAACGGAACAACTCTGAAACTAATAGAGTCGTCCCTGTCTAAAGCATTACCACCCAAGCTTTGATGGTCAACGATCATTGCTTCAACATGGACTTCACTACACCCCAACCCTTCCCTTGTGGATACAACTACAACTGCGACTACAACCCTCACTGTCCTAGCCACAGAACACTGTGTAAGCAAGCAAAAGCAGCTACTTGGTTGAGTTGGTTCTTCCATAATTAAAGCCTGAATCTTTCATTTATTGTTTTTGGAGGTATCATTATCGTCTTGGGGAGGTAGTGACAATGAAGTCAAAGTTGACCTGATAATATGTATGGATTTGATAACAAATTCCCTTTATATTTAATTTTTTTGTTTTAATCTAGTTTTTTTTAAATGTTTTTGACTAATTATAAAAAAGTTCTCTAAATTTTAGTCAAAAGTCAAGAAAAAAAATATTATGTGTTGTGCTACATCAATAATCTGTTACTCTATATATTTGGAGTTGTGAGCAATGGCAATTGCAACCATGATTACTCCTCTTCCTATTTCCTTTTGCCCTTTTCTTCTTCTCATTCCCGCTATCTGTTTTTACCATTTGTCATGCTAATCCCAACGTGCTTTGCGTCCAAAGTGAGAGAGAACCTCTTTTGAAATTCAAGAATCATCTTATTGATCCTTTGAACAGGCTATCTTCATGGGTTGTAGGTGGGGATTGCTGTAAATGGATTGGTGTCGTCTGCCATAACTCAACAGGCCACGTCCACCAACTGCACTTGACTGCTCCTCTTTCACCTTAGGAGCGGTCAAAACTACGAGGCAAAATAAATCCTTCACTTCTGGAGTTGAAGCATCTGTTGAAGAATGGCCTCCCATGCAGCCCATGCAACGTCCAGAAGCAGCACGTGCAGACCTGCTATGCTGAAACCATTATCTCATGTGCACTAAGTGCTTATTTTGTTGTTTTGTAATCCCATGACAATATAACTTAGTTTAGTTCTCTTTTAACTAAGTTAGGCTGATATGTTATGTAGTAATGATGGTGTTTGAGTTGATTAATCATCTTTGTTTAAGTGTACAAGAAATGTATTACAAGTTTCTATGTTATTAGTGGGATTAGGTAAAAATTAAGTGATGACTAGCTTGATTAGTTTTTGTCATTTGCAGCTACTTGTAATGGCTATAAGCTAATGATGTTTTGAAATGAAAATTGTGAAAAAATTCATTCAACTCTTATGCTCCATTCTTGCTCTCATGATTTCTCTTAGCAAATTTCAGTTCTTTCTTTCTTTCTTCTATTGCAAGCCTGAAGCCTTGCTGCTCAAGCTTCAGCTTCGGCTGCTGTTTATTGTTCAAAGTTCCAACAATTGGTATCTAGAGCCTTATTCTCAGTGGACCAGTTACATTGTAATCTTGAAAACAAATGGCTGCCAATTTTTCACTAGCTGCACCACTAGTTTTCACTAGAGAAGGCTTCCACATATGGCAGGTCAAGATGAAGACTTACCTGCAGGCCTTTGATCTGTAGGGGGTGATCCACACCGATGCTGAACCAGCCCCTCTTCGAGCCAATCCAACCGGGCTCAAATGAGACAGCATGCTGAAGAAAGGACCAAGAGGCACAAGGCCATGTCATGCATCCAGAATTGTGTATCAGATGTCATCTTCACCAGGATCATGGCCTGTGAAACACCAAAGCAGGCCTGAGACAAGCTCAAGGAGGAGTTCCAAGGCTCTGAAAGAACCAGGCAGCAGCAGCTCTTAAACCTGAGAAGAGACTTTGAGAATTTGAAGATGAAAGAAGAAGAAACTGTTAAGCAGTATTCAGACAGAATAACAGCTGTAGTTAACAGCATAAGGTTGCTAGGAGAAGAGTTTAGTGAGGGCAGAATCATGGAGAAGATGCTCTCAACACTGCCTGAGAGATATGAGGCAAAAATCTCCTCACTTGAGGATTCAAGAGACCTGGCTACCATTTCTTTGACTGAGCTTATCAATGCCTTGTATGTTTAGGAACAAAGGAGGGCCAGCAGGCAAGAAGAACATAAAGAAGGTGCCTTCTAAGCCAAATCAAAGCCATCATCGAGCAATACTGCTTATAAAGGCAAAAAGATCTAGAAGAACAGGCCTAAGCCTGATGTTGCAAGGGGTGGAGAACAACTCTGCAAGTTTTGCAAGAGACCAGGCCATCCTGAAGAAAAATGCTGGTTCAGGCCAGATGCAATATGCCAGTATTGCAAGAAGAAAGGCCATGTTGAGAAGGTCTGCAAAAATAAAGGCAAACCAAGGCAGGCACAATATCAACAGCCAAAGGCTGAGGCTAGAGTAGCTGAAGAAGGCAGTGAACATGAAGAACAGGTCTTTGCAGTCTCATGCTCAGCTGCTAAAGGTAAAGTTAATCAAGGGTGGCTCATCGACAGTGGCTGCACAAATCACATGACATTAGATGCTAGCATTTTCAAGTCCATTGACAGAAGCTTCAAAGCCAAAGTTAAAGTGGGAAATGGTCAGTTCATTGAGGCAGAAGGCAAGGGTGATGTCTTGATACACACACCTACAGGCAACAAACTACTCTCAAATGTCTTGTTGGTGCCTCGAATTGATAGAAATATTCTAAGCATAGCTCAGTTGTCGTAACCATTTTTTGAGGAAACAGTAAACGACGCGGTCGACTCGATTTTTGAAAACGAAAAGGAAGGGAGTCACCACCGATCTTTATTTATGTGTGATCGGATCACCTTTGTTTTAATAAAACGTTTCCGTTTATTAAACCGATACTTTTGGTCTACAAAAATTTGAGAGAAATAGGTTCGGAAGTCAATTACGTGCGAGGAAGGATTAGCACCCTCGATACGCCCGAAATCGGTACCAAATTGATTGATCGGTGCCCTATTGTTGAAAACTTAGAAATGATTCGAAAATAGATACTTTTATTTTCCAAAACTTGAAGGAATTGGAAGGGACGTTAAGACTCTCTTAGTTTCGAAGAGATAAAGCATCATGTCCAGTAAGTTAGGGCGCAATACTTTAGACTCCCGAAACTAAGCTTGCCTTTTAAAACTTAGTTTTACATTTGAAGAGGATTTTCCGTCGTTTGTCAAACGAGAAACCAGAACCCAGTGAGTTAGGGCCCGATTTTCTTGGAACTCCAAATTAGGAATATTGCCTTTATTTTAGAAGAACAAGAAACTTATCCCGAAGTATCTAGATGTTGTGTCCAGTGAGTTAGGGCGCAATATTTTGAATCCCCGAGAACAAATGTTTTATTTGAAACTTGGATGGCAATTTTAAAAGGGGATATTCCGTTGTTTAGTTTCAAATGAGAAGAAACCGGAACCCAGTAAGTTAGGGCTCGATCTTCCGGAATCTCTAATACGAAATATTTGGTTATTTTAAAACTGAGGCATTGAGAAAAATTAGCGTAAAAATGTGAAAAAACACGATTTTATACACGAAAAGAATAAATAAAAGACACATACGCATACATACGTACAAATAAGGAGGACATATAATATATTAAGAATATTACGTATAGTAACAGTAGTAGAAATAACGATGAAATGGTAATAATAACAACACGATAATGATGATAATATGATACGATAATAATGATACTAAGACAACAGTAAAATGTTAGTAAGACTAATAATGAGAAGCAAATGATGATAATACTATAGAAAGAAGAAATAAATAATAGTAATGATATTAACGATATAAGATGCGAAAACAAAAGATAGCAAGGATAATAGGCAAAGAGAATACGAATGATAGTATTTAACGAATAAACGACAAGACGTAGACATGCAAGAGATATAGTAATAATAATATAATATACACGCTATATATAAATAGGATAATATGATAACTATAATTGAAACACCCCACACCCGGCCCACGAGCCCGGACCGAATCTGGTATGTTCCTTAAGTAAACCGGTTTTCAAATTCGTTGTTACTTAGAGAAAATTTGTATAATTTTTAGAAAAATGTTGTTGTGGATTGGGCTCAGATTGGGAACCCATTTAATCTTTTTGAAAATCCAATTTTATTAAGGTGACAAAATAATTTTTAAGGTTTATAAAAATATGTTTCATTTAAAATTTAATCCAACAATCGTTTGTAACAAAATAATTAAAAATAAAGTAGAAATAAAGAAAATCCATCTGGGCCTTATGGCCTTATTACATCAAGTAAAACCCAATAATAAAATAAAAAGGTACTAAAAGAAATAAAGTCCAAATTAAATAAATTCTTCAAATGATGCATGGCCACCTCAAGGTCTGCCGTCCCGGTCCGTCACTGTTCATCACCTGAAAATAGTTCCCACAACGGGGTGAGTCAACAGACTCAATGTGTACACAACATTAACATTCAACAAATCAGGCATACAAATTCATATCAAGTTCATGTTCATATAAAATAAATGATGCAACCCAAACCCAAGCCTAATGGTCCATCCGCTACACACCACCCGTACCTGCCAATCACACCGTGGGGACTACTAAGTCAACCCTCCATCCGCTACACACCATCGAAGGCAGTCGCTGCAGTCGACGTGCTCATCGCCCATATAATTTGTGTCATTAGACACCATATTCAAATAATGTAACCGAAGTTACCAAATTCAGATAATGTAACCGGAGTTACCATATTCAAATTTTGTGACCGTAGTCACCATATTCCGTTGGTAAGACCGAAGTCAACACCTTCTTCCCCTTTCACATAGATCCCGAATGCCCCATAAATTTATATCATGCATAACATACTTAATTTCTCATTATTCACATGTTAACAATATAACATATTCGTAATCCTATCGAAAGTAGGAAACGTACCTGGGTACTCTTACCACATTTGTGGTACTTAGCCACATTCACATTCTTATGCACATTCATATATTAAAATAATTGCCATATGATATATCGAAGATTAATGTGAGTACACACCTGATTTGTTTAATAGATTCCTTGAAATCCCGAAAATCCCGATCTAACTTTAGATCTGTTAGTTCCTATATTCGGCCCATCATATAAAAACACATTAATAACCTTTTCGATTTTAAAACCAAATCCTAATAGGAATGGTATTACTACTACTTACCTGGTTTGCCGATTTGATTGGTGATCAAATCCCGAAGATTTGTGTTCTTCTCCCTTGAAATCGGCTAACCATTAAATCCATTGATTTGATTAGTCTGTGGTTAAAACAAATAGATCTAAACATTTAAGAGAGAACCTTGGCCGATTAACTACTTACCTTATGATGAGATTCCCAAAAAATCGATTCCTTGCTCCCTTAGAGATGTCGAAATTCCTATAATTTATATGTTAGATTAAATCTAACTTTAATAAATAAAATTTGGCTCTTGGCCGAATGTTCCTCACCTTAAATTCCTTGAATCTGAAATCCCGAAACTCTTCCTTTGATATTCAGCCAAGAGACATAAAAGGGGTTGTTTCCTAGATCTTGATCAAAAGAATTAGAAGAACAAGAATTAGTTGTTCTTACCTTAATACCTCAGTCGACTGCACCTCTTGCTTGGAGTCACAAAGATTCGGCTATGGAGATTTAATCAGGAAAGGTTTTGGCTTGACAGCTGAAGAAAAGAGAAGGAGAAAAGATGAAAAGAAAAATCGGCAGAGGGAGTTTTGCTATGGAATTTTCGGCAAAGTCTAGAAAAGATGAGAGAAATCCTTTAACTCTCCTCCTTTAGCCGAAATTGCTAGGCCAAGAGTCCTTGACTTGGCCACCAATCTTCCTTGTGATAATATTATCTCTTTTATTAAAAAAAATAAAAGCATTTAATCCATCAATTATCTCCTCAAATAATCCAAATTTAAAATCCCTTATTTATCATTTATTATTCACATATTTATGGGATTAAAACACCTTTATTTCTAGAAGCATGTGCCGTCCACCCTCTTGCTTATGGAAGCAAAAATAAACCTCCTTTATTTGCTTCCCAAGTGACTCGAACTCAGGCCCAACACCTTGCATGTGGCGCCATTTCCATAGGCCCTAAGTGACATCTTCAGGCCACTTTTCCAAGCCTGTTTGTGTGTCAAAATTCTCCAACTTTTTCTTTTAAGGCCCTCTAGCCCTTATTTCCTATTTTGAACTTTAAAATTTGACATTTCGGCATCATTTCTAAGTTTCCTAAAATTTTCGATTGGCTCTGTAACTTTCCATTTTTCTTACATTTCCAAGTTTCCAGAAATGTTTACCTTCCATTTCTGAATCATTTCCAAAAATGTTCAGGTTTCCAAAATGTTCAAGTTTCCAAAATGTTCATTTCCATTTCCATTTCCATTTCTAGGTTTCCAAAAGTATCAAAAATTTATTCATAGTACTTGAGACTTGACATTTCGTACAATTAAACTGAAAATGCATAGGCCCTATTCAGGATGTTACAATAATAATGATATAACGTATAAGATATATAATGGTGGTAAACGTATTATGATAACAATAGTATAATATATACTTATATGAATAGCAAAACTTATATGATATAAAGTTTATGTAACATCTTAATTTAAGGGTAATTTGTAATTTCATAAATTCTTTATTTTGTATGCCTTAAGAAAGAAGGTTTTAAATAAATTATCGGTGCAAAACACACCTCAAAGGAGCTGCTGGTAGGATGGTTGAGGCGCTAGAGTACCTTAATTAGGTGCTGCACGTCTGGGGTTCGAATCGAGGGCATGGCATAAGTTTTATTTTTGTTGAACGGGGCAATAACGCTGAGAAAGGTTTCAAAAGAATATTGCAATGCGATTGTTTTCATGAAATGAACACAGGTCCAGTGGTTTGGACGCAAGAAGCTAAGGGGGGGCTTCAAGTGGTTGTGCGTTCGAATCCTAGGGGTAGCATGAGCAGTTTTATTTTTCGTCTTAACGTTGTAGCAGTGGAACGAGCAGAGAAGTGATTAAAGGAAATTTGAGAGGGGTTCATGTCATGAAATTCCAATGGGCCGAGTGGCTGGGGCGTGGAGTTTGCTCCAGGACTCGGGTTCGAAACCCCTGGGCAGCAATCAGGTATTTTATTTTACCTTTGGCAATTAATGCGTGCAGGAGCCAGCGACCGAGTGTTTAAGAGGAATTGTTGACGCATTATGTCATGAAAGACATGCTGGCCGAGTGGCTAGCGCTTGGAGGGTACTGCTCCGGGTCCAGGGTTCGAAACCCATGCGCAGCGCATGGAAGAAATCTTTTTGCTTTGGCCGGCGTTTGGGGGTTTGGCATGCACATGCACGCGTGGGAGACAAGGTTGTTGGCTGCAAATTTCTTTATTCTTTTTAGCATTGTTATTTTATTTTTTTGAAGCATAGGTTAATGTGTTTCTCTTAATTTAATTATTGAATATGGAGAGAATATTGTGGGAACATTAAACAATAGTAAAGGGTGCACTCTTTTTCCTATAGAGATGGGAGAATGTTTAACAAATAAGGTTTTATTTTTCCTATGGTGTTGGGCAAGGAGAAAGCATGGCCGGCCATAAGGTTTTGGCTAAAAGTTTATGCATGGCCGAAACTTTTGGTTTTCTTACTCCATTTTTGTGCTAGCCGAATAGGGGAAATTGGAAAGGCTTAACACTCTCGGTTGAAGGTGTTTTAGAGAAGAAGGAAGCTAGGCCAAATTTCTTCAAGCATAGCTATGTTTCTTCCCTTTGTGCATGGCCGAACATGAAGAAATTTCTAAGGGCCTCAACATTCGGTTTTAAGAGCTTTGGAGGTGCTAAGACTTCTTAGTTGGTTCTACTTTCCCTTCGAGTTTGTTACTTGACCAAAATTTCCGAAATTTGCTTTCTTCTCTTCATCTTGTGGTAGCCGAATGAGCATAGAAGAGGAAGGACTAAAAGGCAGCAAACTCTGGTGGTCTCAAACCTTAGGCTTTGGCCGCGAATGGGGGACCTTAAGGAGCTTAAGTTCGGTTTGGATGAGCTCTAGGAAGTGTTTTCGGCGAGCCCATATTACTCTTTTTCCTTCCATTAATTGTTGGCCAAACTTTCTGAGCTCTTTAACCTTGTCATATTGCTTTCCTTTTTGCGTTGTAGTCCTAGCCGAATGCTACTTGCCACATAGAACATAGACCGAACCCACGAGAGGAGATGTGTCTTCGAAGGTTGGTAAGTATTTCCCTTCTAACTTCGGTTCCTTATCTTTCTTTTTGATGGGCCGAAAGCATGAGTTCATGCACTTCTAAGGGTTGGCCGAATGCCTATAATTAATGCTTAGTGTCTCCTTTGAAGGTAGCCGAAACTAAAGGATTTTGAAGGAGTCATTCGGGTCTCGTTCTTCAAGGGTTTGACTATTTAAAGCATAAGGGGAATTTTAGAACTTCGGTAGACAAGGTATGAGGTCATTAACATTCGGCCAAGGGGCTATTTTGGTATTTATGTCTGACCAATTTATACACTGTGATTTTAGGGGTTAAATCGGCTATGAAACCAGAAGTTTTCGAGATTTCAAGTCACATTAGTTCGTATTAATCAAGGTTTGGCCTAAGGCCCTATTCTGTTGAAATATGACCAATCCTTTGGATTGTTAATTAATCACATGAGACCCCCCTTATTAATAATCTATGATGGCCGAATATAGGGGCATTACGAGGACAAGTTCGGGACTTTTTCAATATCGCATAGATCCGAGAATCCTAGTTAAATCTTCGATTAAATAGGTGTGTAAGCTCTTACACACTTTATTAGTATAAACTGTTGTTTGATAATATTATAACCTCTCATGTGGTTACTTTGCCTAGTGGGCATAAGCTTGGTATTCGGGTAAGTCCCCTATTACTCGATTTACGATATGTGTTGTATATATCATCATATGCGGAAAAATGCTATGTTATGTACGATTGCATGATATATGGAATCATGATACTTGTGATATGACCATGATGATGGTGGGATTGATGAGAGGGAGTAATATTCGTGTCGACGGACACCAGTGTTTTGGTAACACATTGTGACTACGGTCACCAGAGGTTTGGTACCTCCAGAGGTTTGGCACCTCATAGCGTCTCGTCCCTGTGGCTTAGTACCACCGTGGGTTGGCCCCACTTTTGAGATACGGGATCGACGCCAGTGATTTGGTATCACACGATGGGTTGGCCCCATCATTTGATTGTGACTTCGGGTCACCAGTGGTTTGGCACCACCAGTGGTTTGGCACCACACGTATTGACGGATATTGTGACTTCGGGTCACCAGTGGTTTGGCACCACCAGTGGTTTGGTACCACACGGGGTAGAAAAGGAGCATGGATGGCTAGGTTGGGTTGCATAATTGCATGTCATACTAATATCTTGTGTATGAGTGTTATTTTCGGGTCGGGGATTTATACACTGAGTCTGGGTGACTCACCCCTTCCCATATCATCTTGCAGGTGAGTAGAGCACGGATGCGGGGCCGAGGTGAGCTCGAGGCGGCCATGTTGGTTTTGTGGACTTGAAATTTTGTTTTGCCCCGTTTTAAATTTAATCATTTACGGCAATTCGATTGGGTTGTAATATGGCCGCTTATTATTATTTTGGATGGTTAGGTAGTTGTTTTTACTTCACTTTATAACTGATGAACTTACAAGTGGTTATGCAAATCGGTTAAAAGTAACGTTTTCAAAAATAAGTACTTGTGCGCGTTTTCAAAAATGCTACCATCGGGTAACGAAATTTTCTAAGCTATCGATCACTCTATTGTTCTAAAATTAAGGGGTCAAATGGTTTTAAGGGAAGAAAGGATTTTCAACTCAATCGGATTTACCTAATCAACCCACTTGAGTTTTTAACGAACACCGTTTTATACCCTTTAAAAATTTGAAATTTCTACTATTAATCCAAACTTTTCAAACTTCTCTTATTCCGTGACATACCAGATCCGGTCATGGCTTGTGGGCCGGGTTTGGGGTGTTACAGTTTATAATATACGAAACGATTTAAAACATAGATTGGTTTTTTAGCACAGTAATAATATAATATAACAACAATTATAACAACACTAGTAATAATAATAATAACGATAATAAATAAGAAACATAATAATAACGCGTAAAACAAAATATAATGTAATAAATAAAGTAAAATAATAATACTGGTAAAAATAAATGTGATAAATAAAATAGTAAAAAATAACGTTGAGAATAATACTTAACAATTATAATAATATATTAAAATAATAATGGTAACTATAATTAAAATAAAACGTGTAAAGATAATAATAAAAAAAACTAATAATAACAAAGTAATAAAACTAATAATAATAAAGTAATAAAACTAATAATAATAATAATAATAATAATAATATTAATAATAAGGTTAGTGAATTTAATAATAAAATAACCAAAGTAATTAGAAATGACTAAAAATGAACAAAACGGGATACTTGGGGTAAATTTGAAATAAAATAAAAGAGTTGTTAGGGATCAAGATATAGCACGCTTAAAGCAAGAGGGACCGATTGGAAAATATCCCCATCCCTCCATGCGCATATATGGGTCAAGGACCCAATTGAAAGCCCGATAAAATTTAAAGGAAAATCTGTAAAAAGAAAAACTAACGAAAAGTCTAATTGAATAAGTAATGCAAGAAGGGAGGGACCAATCGTGGAAATATCCCTTTAAAGGGACAACACGGTTCCCCCCCTAAGATGCTAAACGGCGTCGTTTTATTTCTCATAAAAGGACCAAAAAACGTTTTAAAATTTATTTGCCTTAGCCTCTCTACACAACAGCCGAATCCTCCCCCCATTCACAAGGAAGAACCCGAGAGGCAGGCTTCAGCGCCCCGTTTGGAGAGGCCCTGAGACCCCTAAACGTCGATGCCATACCAGCGAAGGGGGATGGGTCTTCGATGGGATTCTGGCCGTGTTCCGACAGTGGAAAGGGAGAGCTTCCGACGCCGCGATTTCGGGTAAATTTCTTTCCCCCCTTTTTACTATTCTTGTTAAAACTCAAGGGAAAAATAACAAAAAAAAGCAGTATTCGAAAAAAACGAAAGACTACGAATCACCCTCTGAGCTCTTCGTTTTTGATTTTCAGCCTTCGTTTGTAAAGGTTTTGAACTAATCAAATGAAAACAATCGTGAATCACAATAGGTATTAAGCGAAATCAACCTTTAAATCTTGCTTTTTGATTTTCGATTTTGGTATTTGGTTGTATATTTTTGGTTCCCTTCTTTTTCGACCGAAAAATCCCCCCTTACATCTGTCTTCGAACCTTTGAATCTGTTATGGTGTTTGATTTTTGCTTGTATTTCTATTGATCAAAAAGAGAAAAAAAGAAGAAGACCCTTTACAATATTCGTATTCAGCTTTTATAGCCATTGTTACAACCCTTCTTTGCTTTTCTTTCTGTCGTTTCTATTTAATGTTTGCAGGTTTGGGCGGTGCTGAGCGGAGTGGCCAGTGGCGGTGGCGGCAGTGGGCAGAGCAAGTGGGTAGGGGCACACTAGGTTTGCGGCGCCACTTGTGTTAGGGGCTAGGGTTTTGTTTTTTTTTTCTTTTTTGATTTGGCATTGGGCTAATTGGGCCTGGTTAGTTGTAATTGGGTTTGGGTTTTAATTTGGGTTATGTTTGGTTGGGTTTAAAATGGGCTTGTAAGCCCGGGCAAAATTGGGGTTGTACAGCTGCCCCTCTTTGCTCGTTGTCGTGTAACGGGAACAGAGCAAAGACTTTTAAGAAAGACCAATTTTGCCCGGTACCGCTAAGTCTTGACTTATTCAGTGTTCTTATTCTTCAGGTAGCCTCATTCCAATCCACCGCATCTTGTTGTTTGGTCCCCTTCACTGCTGCAACTTCTGAGGTATAGGATTTTTCGTTTTAATCTGCTACTTCGATCTGCTCCTACTATCTTCGATCTGCTCCCTGCAACATCAGGATTGCCAGATTTGCTATCTTCGATCTGCTCCTGCAACATCAGGATCGCCAAGACTTGCTAACTTCGATCTACTCCTGCAACATCAGGATTGCCAGACGTGCTAACTTTCATCTGCTCCTGCAACATCAGGATTGCCAGATTTGCTATCTTCGATCTGCTCCTGCAACATCGGGATTGCCAGGCTTGCTAACTTCGATCTGCTCCCGCAACATCAGGGAGATAAGATCTGCTATCTTCAATCTGCACCACTGCTACATCAGGATTGCCAGATTTGTTATCTTTGATCTGCTCCACTGCAAACTCAGGGAGATAAGATCTGTTCTTCAATCTGCTCCTGCAACATCAGGATTGCTAGATTTGCTATCGTCGATCTGCTCCTGCAACATCAGGATTGCCAGATTTGTTATCTTTGATCTGCTCCACTGCAAACTCAGGGAGATAAGATCTGTTCTTCAATCTGCTCCTGCAACATCAGGATTGCCAGATTTGCTATCTTCAATCTGCTCCTGCAACATCAGGATTGCCAGATTTGTTATCTTTGATCTGCTCCACTACAAACTCAGTGAGATAAGATCTGTTCTTGAACCTGCTCCTGCAACATCAGGATTGCCAGATTTGCTATCTTCAATCTGCTCCACTGCAAACTCAGGGAGATAAGATCTACTCTTCAATCTGCTCCTGCAACATCAGGATTGCCAGATGTGTTGTCTTTGATCTGCTCCACTGCAAACTCAGGGAGATAAGATCTGTTCTTCAATCTGCTCCTGCAACATCAGGATTGCCAGATTTTCTATCTTCAATCTGCTCCACTGCAAACTCAGGGAGAGAAGATCTGCTCTTCAATCTGCTCCTGCAACATCAGGATTGCCAGATGTGTTGTCTTTGCTCTGCTTCCTGCAACTTCAGGAAGGTCAAATCTGCTATTTTTAATCTGATCCCTGCAAACTCAGGGATCACCAGACTGATGTCTTCGATCTGCTTCCTGCAACTTTAGGAATGTCAAATCTGCTATCTTCAGTCTTTGATCTGCCCCGCTAAGGGACAACATCTGAGATCTTTGATATTGCTACATCGTTCTCTGCGGAACCTGTCTTGTAGAATTAGTTTTATGTGCTTATGCTTATGCAAATGATGTGGATGTTATGGTCGAAATGACTCAAATGCTCCTAACTACGTGTGTTATGAATGCAGAATGTCATGAGAATGATGCTTTTCCACAATGATTAAGATGCACTGATCGTAATAAATCGAATGCTCCTACTTAAATGGTATCATGGAGGACATTTGCATGAATGCAAAATGTCATGATAATGATTATTTGTTAAAAATGTATAAGGATCACGATACGATGATCGCACACTCCTAATGATGATGAATGAATGTAAAATGAAATGACCCATTTTTATGCTTAGGGTTGTCACTGCTCGTCATCCACCAGAGTCGTACAACCCTGATATCTCGCTTTTGCTGGTACCTTTGCCAGAAACTCAAAGAAACAATCATATTTTGCTCAAATAATTTGCCCCAATGTAACTTCAAGGTCCACTCCACGGCACCTATAGGACTTTAAGGCTTATACCATCTTCAGACCATCCTATTGCGACTTAAGGATACAGAATTTGTGTCGTCTTCAATTTATTCCACCAGGACTCAGGGGTATAAAACTTGTAAACTATTTGGTCCACTGCACCTTACCATTCCTGGGGGTCGCGACCAAGTGTGCATGCGTGATCCTTGCGTGGATACAGAATATCATTTTTTCTCGCGAATGATTCCCCTTTTACATATGGGTTAACATTGCCCTTTTCCGTCAAGATAGTATTACCGACGTAATATCTTGTCATTTCGTTCAATCACCACATTTGACAAAGTCCGAAGAGATAGCCTCAGTTCAGACCTTTCCTCCACCAATGTTTCTATCCCTTAAACTTGAGGAGTTTTAAGCAATAATCCTGTTTCAGGTTCTTGTACTATTTAGAAATATCCAGAGTAATATGCAAAACTCCTTCTGTGAAAGTGTATTAATCCATGAATCATTATTTCTAAGCACAAATGCTTGAAAAATATTGAAACAATAGACAAGAAGGAAATTGATTAGGAGGATAGCTTGAAACAAACAAGTTAAGCAAAGATGACAAATGCAATCGGAAGAAAATTTATTAGCAGTGTATTTTGCAAGGAAAATAACCACAAATAACAGAAATGGGTAAAATAGAAACTAGGTGCCCCAGATATCGCAGCCTGAGCTTCTCTGTTCAATCTTCTTGAGGACCATTTTAGGCTCAATATGTGTTTAGGGGATCTGGAGTACTTTGTCGATGCCCCAAGACTTAACACATTTCCTCATTGTCAGTTCAAGCGCAGCAAGACTGCTGTATGCCCTACTTTCGATCACAATTTGAGCTGCCCTTCTCAGGTTTTCAACTCAATTCCCCTTTGATCCTAAGGTGCCCTTTGCGGGTTTTCGCCTCGACCTCTCATTTTTCCTTTTTTTTCATGTTTTTTCATTTTTTTAGTGTTTTTTTGTGTTTTTGTATTTTTTTTTTTTTGCAAAACTTTTTCTTTGAATCTGAACTTCACCGAATTGGGCAGGTCCTTACCATCCATCTTGATTAGTATCCATGTTTCCCCCGAACAAGCCTTCTTGGCTGCATAAGGCATTTACTTTTCCTTTTAGAGTCCCTTTTGAATAAGAAGACCCTTTCCTAATGCCCGGTCTTTCTCCTGAAATTCTTTTGAGCGAACACTTTTGTCACAAGCCCCTATCATCCATTTTTGGTACATTCGACCACGAGTACTTCCAATCAAGCTTGCTATAGACATTCTGCTTCATCCAACCAAATCAAAACTTGGGAAAAGGAATCTTATCTTCCACAATTGTTTTCCTTTTAATAAACCAATGGGAAAGATGCCCCGGTGAAAGTCCTGGCCAACTTTCAAGAAACCTAGAAGGTAAATGGTAACTTCTCTATGCCAACCTTTACAAGTCTCAGTCATTTTTCAAAAATTTTGAATGGTTTTTGGCTGCCATTGCTGCACCGATATAATGTCTGATCTTTGAATAGACTGTAAATTTGTGCCATTACGTTAAACACGTTTTTTTTTCTTATTGCCACACCCTTCTTCTTCTTCTTCCCCCCTCCTTTTTTTTTTTTAAATTTGAATTTTGATAACTGCTGACTTTGTAACTTTGGCATATGAAGCGACCTTCTCCCTTTCAGTGAGGTAACCAATGACCATGAATATTAATCGATGTTGGCTAAGAGCTTTTAAGGAGACTGGCTTGATAACATCCATGCCCCACATATAGGGAATCTGTGAACCTCTTGTCCGTTGTAGAACCGTCAACATGGGTTCTTTAAATATCAATCTTAACAGCATACCCACATTTCAGTAACCTAGGTGTGTCTTGGTGATCATATGATAACCTCTTTGAATTCTTGAAGATAATTCAATGATGTCTTGCCTTATTCCCGCAGTGGGCTAATCTTCCATTTTCATCTCCCTCGTTAGCTCGTAGTGTCCGCTGTCACCTCGTAAGGTAAGATCTACCACTTTTAACAAGTTAGGAAATAAGTTGCAATCTCTGTCATCTTCCAAGTCCCTAGATCCTTCAAAACACATATCCCACTAGAAAGGGAGTCAGTAACAGCGTCGCTCATGTCATTGATATCTGGGACCCATTGCAGGTATGAAAGTGACTTCCAGAGAAAAAATGATTCCAAGAATGGTTATTTATGAATGAAGAATAAAAGAATATCCAATAGAATGTATAGCATGAAAAAGAAAAATATTTGTTCAAAAAGATGCATTTTACTGAAATAGTAATTCTGAGCACGAGCCTATTTCACAAAAGAGATCTTATTGCTTCTAGGCTTAAAACAACAAGTATATTTCGTACATTACTCTAGGTAAGCTCCTAAATGCTACAGGAATTTCTTCCGCAGTCTCATTGCTCAAAACGCTCCCAGGTTCATGCTTTTGCTTTTGGCGCGTCATCTATCTCCACAATACCCATTTTGATGAATTTTTCCACCAACTTCTTGAAAGCTGTGCAATTTTCTATCGAATGTCCTGTAATCCCCGCGTGATACTCGCACTGGACATTTAGGTTATACCATTCTGGGTATGGAGGTTGCAGTGGTTTTATATAACGAGGAGCTACAATGTGCATATCAAATAAGTTCTGGTATAACTCCCTATACGTCATGGGAATAGGAGTAAACTGAAGCTTATCTGATCTCGATCTTGGATTGGGTTTTTGCTTTGGGGGGACCGGGTGACTGGTGACTGCCCCCTTTGGCTGGTTTATTGTAAACGGCTTCGGGTGACCCTTGGTATACCCACTCATGTTATCTACATCCTTGTCTTTCCTCTTTGGGGCTTTTGAAGCCCCCTCCCCTTTTTCTTTGCCTCTGGTAGGCCAATAACAACGCGATTGACTTGATCATTACCGGGGCCCATCGGAGAGTTCAGCAGTACCGAGGTATCAGTCCTATATTGAGATCTGATAGTGACAGGTACCTCACGAGAGTGCGCGCCTGGTTGAGTCGGAGCACTTATTGGGGAATAAACGATGTCTCCATCATCATCTGCATTGTTGGCCACTGGGTCACTCCTTTTTTCAAGTCCTCCGGCTAATAACTGAGCTAGCTGGCCGATCATGTTTTTTTGGAAGTCTAGCATTTGCTCTCGCATTTCTTGTTGAATTTGGGACAATTGCTCTTGCATCTGTATTTGCCTTTGCTCTATCCTCACCAACCTTTGTTCCATGTTTTCCAGGTTAACTGAAACATTTTACCTAATTAGGGTCCCTTTCGTAAAGGTCTAACGCAAATGAATGTAATGTAATGCGCATGTAGTCCGAATGCATGAATGCAAAGAGGCATCGATTCTGATCAACTTCATTTTAGGAAACTTTATTAGAAAACAAGTTCTTTTACATAAAACGGACTACTATATGCTTTCGTCTTAACCCCTAAAGGTTTCGGTATCCCAAGTAATGGAGTTAACTCTTGACTATGATCAGACTGTAGCCTATATTTTATGCTTAACATATCCACCTGTAATGCCAAAATCTGTAAACGACTAGCTATCTCTTGAATTTGAACTATCATTTGCCTCATGAGGTAATCTTAACTGGATGATCATAAGAATAATGAAGTTCTTCTTTCCAACATTCCTCTCTCGTTTCAAAAGGCTCAATCCGTAGTTCGTAATTGTGTAATGCTGATTTTAACTCTTCGATTCTACGCTTTATTTCCTTAACTTCAACTCGATTGCCGAGTTACAGCTTCGAGGGTAGTGAAGAGACTGTCCCAACTTAGCATCAATTTTCCAAGTTACAGCTAGCGTCGTACTCTGAGGGATTCTTCCACTTCCATGGCTCATAAAGATTAGAGTTTTTCTAGATGAAGAAGGAATTGCGGAGCTCTGGATATTTTAGATTGTACCTGTTCAGTAGCTTTTCCCATTCTAACCACAGGTGAAAGTCGTCTATTCTGATTCGTCTCTTTGGATCTATCAAATGGGGTCAATACAAATTCCTTTCACTTCTTCACACGAACCAAATCCCTTGCAATGTTGTTTGGATCACAATGATGAGCCAAGAAGTTCACAACAACCTATCCTTTCATCCTAGATGGCTCCACTAAATCCAACGCCCATTTTTCAGAAAGAAATTTCCATCATTGCCCCTTGATACTGACAGAATACGAACTTCGACTTGGGTGAAATTAGTGCTGACAGAAACACCACCAGAACGCAGCATCGGCTCGGCACTATGGTTGCTCCTCTGTGAAGCATTGGATAAGACTTCCAATCTTTTCCTAAGGCTTCTTGTCTTAACCGCATAAGCTCTCTAGTTAGCACTTTGTTAATTGTAAATATATCAAGGAATGGAGCTCCAAAGAAATATATGTAGGCCATTTCGGCTCTCCAACATTAAAGCATGGCAAGTCTGCAGAGAAGCGCGACTGTGTGTTGTGATGGTCAAAAATAATTATAGACAGTAATCTCTAGATTCTCAACTTCACCATTGACATTCTTCATACTTCTCTGCTTCAATAAAACACCTGATCTTTGCACAACTGTTCGCTCAATCCATCTGATCTCGTATTCATGATTGGATGGATTGAATTTTATCCTCAGGTTCTTAAGGTTTCGTTTAGCCATGGTCCAGTCCAGGGAGTATGGATCTATGGCATTCTGATTGGCAAAAAATCCACAACGTACTAGGACGAATTATCATCAATATTCAGGGAAATGCCTCACTGAGTGGCTATGAAACTTGAATGGAAACTTCTATAGCCAAGGGCACCTCTTCCAATGTCTGTAAAGTTGCTCTGATTATCTTGAAAGATTGGCCAACAAGTAAACACCCTTGTTTCACAGTGTG
The DNA here is from genome assembly GCA_005393395.2 of Gossypium australe. Lineage (NCBI taxonomy): Eukaryota > Viridiplantae > Streptophyta > Magnoliopsida > Malvales > Malvaceae > Gossypium > Gossypium australe. The sequence goes on along the minus strand of CM016624.1, from coordinate 137,327,666 downwards.
CTACCTTAAAATAACATCCATCACCTTCAGCGCTTCTTGAGGGTTTTCAGACTCCTGTCCGCGCCGAGCATTTTGAGTTGCTTGGGTGTCTTTGCAACAAAGCTGATTTGACTGATAAGGCCGTTTAATTCTTTTCCTTTTTTGCCCATTTGAGTAATCAGGTCTTGCATTACCGTTGTCTCTGTTAGATGTAATATCTTCAAATACAACTGTGAACTCCTGCTTGTTATTTGGAAGAGCGTCAACAGTAAATAAACTTTTCTCCCCGTCGTAAGCAAAGTCCTTTCCAGCCAAATCCTTGTCACAGGTCTCTTGCACTCTGCCAATCACTTTCCTTCCAACATTCTTGCCGTCTACAGGGTGATTATCTTCCCATGACAGAGGAACGCTGTAATGGTAGAAGTGTCTATCCGTATCCTTCCCGCTCACTTTGAAGTGATTGGAGAGTATAATTACTTTCTATCTTTTAGTTCCAAAACCATGCCTGGTCATAAAATGTCGTACAATCTTCTTCACTTCCAAATTAGCTTTGATCAGCACAACATCAGGAAGCACAGGTGGCTGAGATTTTAGCACTGCCCCATTTCCTTTTGCTCAAATGTATCCAGGCCCTTCTAACTGCCTAGGTTCTAACTATATACAAACGACTGCATTGTTTTCCATTTTATCAAGGAACCCGTTTTCCATAACCAGCTTTCTAACTTAGAAACTGACCGTGAATCGATACCTCTAAAGAAGTGAGATGATATGCACAAAAATAAAACACAACGAGTTAGTATCGCAAAATATAAAGCCAGTGAAAAAGAACAAACACCTACCTGGGTGACCACTACGGTTTGACGTAGTTCTACCTAAGGTGGGCTCCTAGGGTTCACTATATGAGGTTTAGTTCTATAGTTGAGGTACCCGAACCAGCAGATTCCTCGATCCTCACCCATTATAGGCTCATACGGACCGAGTTCGGTTCAGGGGAATACATTTCCCTATGGCCATACGGAAGTGAAAACTTCACGAAGACATAGGTACGGATGTATCCCGAAAGCAGTCCACTAGCCCATGCGGAGGTGAAAACCTCACGAAGGCATAGCTTCTCGCTCCCACTTAAAGGGTGTGACCACAACGGTCATGCACTGCAATGCCAAAGTATTTACGAGACCCAATATTGAAAATGCATTAAAAGAAGCATGATTTTTCGAAACCATTTTCCAATTTTAATCAAAAGGATAAGAATCAATCAATCTATGGCCTGACTCTCGAGTCCCCAGTGGAGTCGCCAAGCTGTCGTAACCATTTTTTGAGGAAACAGTAAACGACGCGGTCGACTCGATTTTTGAAAACGAAAAGGAAGGGAGTCACCACCGATCTTTATTTGGGTGTGACCGGATCACCTTTGTTTTAATAAAACGTTTCCGTTTATTAAAACGATACTTTTGGTCTACGAAAATTTGAGAGAAATAGGTTCGGAAGTCAATTACGTGCGAGGAAGGATTAGCACCCTCGACACGCCCGAAATCGGTACCAAATTGATTGATCGGTGCCCTATTGTTGAAAACTTAGAAATGATTCGAAAATAGATACTTTTATTTTCCAAAACTTGAAGGAATTGGAAGGGACGTTAAGACTCTCTTAGTTTCGAAGAGATAAAGCATCATGTCCAGTAAGTTAGGGTGCAATACTTTAGACTCCCGAAACTAAGCTTGCCTTTTAAAACTTAGTTTTACATTTGAAGAGGATTTTCTGTCATTTGTCAAACGAGAAACCAGAACCCAGTGAGTTAGGGCCCGATTTTCTTGGAACTCCAAATTAGGAATATTGCCTTTATTTTAGAAGAACAAGAAACTTATCCCGAAGTATCTAGATGTTGTGTCCAGTGAGTTAGGGCGCAACATTTTGAATCCCCGAGAACAAATGTTTTATTTGAAACTTGGATGGCAATTTTAAAAGGGGATATTCCGTTGTTTAGTTTCAAACGAGAAGAAACCGGAACCCAGTAAGTTAGGGCTCGATCTTCCCGAATCTCTAATACGAAATATTTGGTTATTATAAAACTGAGGCATTGAGAAAAATTAGCGTAAAAATGTGAAAAAACACGATTTTATACACGAAAAGAATAAATAAAAGACACATACACATACATACGTACAAATAAGGAGGACATATAATATATTAAGAATATTACGTATAGTAACAGTAGTAGAAATAACGATGAAATGGTAATAATAACAACACGATAATGATGATAATATGATACGATAATAATGATACTAAGACAACAGTAAAATGTTAGTAAGACTAATAATGAGAAGCAAATGATGATAATACTATAGAAAGAAGAAATAAATAATCGTAACGATATTAACGATATAAGATGCGAAAACAAAAGATAGCAAGGATAATAGGCAAAGAGAATACGAATGATAGTATTTAACGAATAAACGACAAGACGTAGACATGCAAGAGATATAGTAATAATAATATAATATACACGCTATATATAAAAAGGATAATATGATAACTATAATAATGATATAACGTATAAGATATATAATGGTGGTAAACGTATTATGATAACAATAGTATAATATATACTTATATGAATAGCAAAACTTATATGATATAAAGTTTATAATATACGAAACGATTTAAAACATAGATTGGTTTTTTAGCACAGTAATAATATAATATAACAACAATTATAACAACACTAGTAATAATAATAATAACGATAATAAATAAGAAACATAATAATAACGCGTAAAACAAAATATAATGTAATAAATAAAGTAAAATAATAATACTGGTAAAAATAAATGTGATAAATAAAATAGTAAAAAATAACGTTGAGAATAATACTTAACAATTATAATAATATATTAAAATAATAATGGTAACTATAATTAAAATAAAACGTGTAAAGATAATAATAAAAAAAACTAATAATAACAAAGTAATAAAACTAATAATAATAAAGTAATAAAACTAATAATAATAATAATAATAATAATAATAATAATAATAATAATAAGGTTAGTGAATTTAATAATAAAATAACCAAAGTAATTAGAAATGACTAAAAATGAACAAAACGGGATACTTGGGGTAAATTTGAAATAAAATAAAAGAGTTGTTAGGGATCAAGATATAGCACGCTTAAAGCAAGAGGGGCCGATTGGAAAATATCCCCATCCCTCCATGCGCATATATGGGTCAAGGACCCAATTGAAAGCCCGATAAAATTTAAAGGAAAATCTGTAAAAAGAAAAACTAACGAAAAGTCTAATTGAATAAGTAATGCAAGAAGGGAGGGACCAATCATGGAAATATCCCTTTAAAGGGACAACACGGTTCCCCCCTAAGATGCTAAACGGCGTCGTTTTATTTCTCATAAAAGGACCAAAAAACGTTTTAAAATTTATTTGCCCTAGCCTCTCTACACAGCAGCCGAATCCTCCCCCCATTCACAAGGAAGAACCCGAGAGGCAGGCTTCAGCGCCCCGTTTGGAGAGGCCCCGAGACCCCTAAACGTCGGTGCCATACCAGCGAAGGGGGATGGGTCTTCGATTGGATTCTGGCCGTGTTTCGACAGTGGAAAGGGAGAGCTTCCGACGCCGCGATTTCGGGTAAATTTCTTTCCCCCCTTTTTACTATTCTTGTTAAAACTCAAGGGAAAAATAACAAAAAAAAGCAGTATTAGAAAAAAGCGAAAGACTACGAATCACCCTCTGAACTCTTCGTTTTTGATTTTCAGCCTTCGTTTGTAAAGGTTTTGAACTAATCAAATGAAAACAATCGTGAATCACAATAGGTATTAAGCGAAATCAACCTTTAAATCTTGCTTTTTGATTTTTGATTTTGGTATTTGGTTGTATATTTTTGGTTCCCTTCTTTTTCGACCGAAAAATCCCCCCTTACATCTGTCTTCGAACCTTTGAATCTGTTATGGTGTTTGATTTTTGCTTGTATTTCTATTGATCAAAAAGAGAAAAAAAGAAGAAGACCCTTTACAATATTCGTATTCGGCTTTTATAGCCATTGTTACAACCCTTCTTTGCTTTTCTTTCTGTCGTTTCTATTTAATGTTTGCAGGTTTGGGCGGTGCTGAGCGCAGTGGCCAGTGGCGGTGGCGGCAGTGGGCAGAGCAAGTGGGTAGGGGCGCACTAGGTTTGCGGCGCCACTTGTGTTAGGGGCTAGGGTTTTTTTTTTCTTTTTTGATTTGGCATTGGGCTAATTGGGCCTGGTTAGTTGTAATTGGGTTTGGGTTTTAATTTGGGTTATGTTTGGTTGGGTTTAAAATGGGCTTGTAAGCCCGGGCAAAATTGGGGTTGTACATCAGTTGTTAGACAAAGGCTATACTGTTGTGTTCGAGGGCAATGAATGCAGAATTAGTGATCCACATGGATCCAAAGTTATGTCAATCACAATGGTTGATAAAGGCCTTGTTGTTGATTAGACAAACAACTTAAGCTCAGCCTATACAACCTCGACTGATGAGTCTAAGCTTTGGCATCAAAGACTTGGACATGTTAACTTTAAATCTATGTCCAAGATGGTCAATGAAGGTCTGGTTGAAAACTTCACCAACACTGTGATCGATGAAGGTGTTTGTGAAGTATGCCAGCTAGGAAAGCAGGCCAGGCATCCATTTCCTTTGAATCAAGCCTGGAGAGCATCGGACAAGCTCCAACTCGTGCACACTGATGTGTGTGGTCTTATGAAGACTGAATCACTCAGTGGAAATAGGTATTGCATCTTGTTCATTGATGACTACTCAAGATATTGTTGTATTTATTTTCTAAAACAAAAATCAGAAGTGACTCATGTGTTTATGAAGTTTAAAGCTCGGGTTGAAACAGAAACAGGTTGCAAGCTTAAGACAATTAGATCAGACAATAGAGCTGAGTATACTTCAGCTCAGTTTCAAGCTTACTGTGAGGATGCAGGCATCAAGCATCAGCTGAGCAATGTCTATACTCCTCAGCAAAATGGGTCAGTGAAAGGAAGAATAGGAGCTTGCTCGATATGGCTAGATGTCTCATGTTTGAGAAGAATGCACCAAAGATCTTGTGGGCTGAAACTGTAAATACTGCAGCCTATCTACAAAACAGGCTCCCAACCAAAGCCCTGGCTCATAAAACTCCATTTGAAGCATGGTTCGGGTTCAAGCCATCACTGGCTCACCTTAGAACCTTTGGTTGTTTATGTTATGCACAGGTTCCAGCAGTTAGAAGAAACAAACTTGATGAAAGATCTCAACCAGGCATACTGGTGGGCTACAGCTTGATCAAAAAGGGCTATAGAGTCCTTGATCCCTCAAAAAACAAAGTCCTAGTGAGTAGGGATGTGATCTTTGATGAGAAGGCATGCTGGGACTGGGAAAAGAATGTGTCAGTTGCAACTTCTGAAGAAATCACAACAGGCCAGATTGAAGCAGATCGAGAAGGTGCTGAAATAGACTATGATGATGTCCCAATTAGGGGAACGAGGTCACTTGCTGAAGTTTATGAGAGAGCTCAAGTAGCCATTGTTGAGCCAAGTAGCTTTGAAGAAGCTCAAGCACACCAAGGCTGGCACACCAAGGCTGGCAACAAGCTATGGCTGAAGAAATACACATGATCGAGAAGAATAAGACATGGGAGCTGGTTGAGAGGCCTGCAAGCAAGAAAGTTATAGGTGTTAAATGGGTTTATCGAGTAAAGCATAATGCAGATGGAAGCCTAAACAAGCTAAAAGCTAGGTTGGTTATGAAAGGATTTAGCAAAGATATGGAGTGGATTACATGGAGACATTTGCTCCAATGGCCAGGCTCGATACAATAAGACTGCTAGTTGCCTTAGCAGCTCAGATGAGTTGGAAAATACACCAGCTCGATGTGAAATCAGCCTTTCTCAATGGCTTCCTCGAGCAAGAGATTTATGTTGAATAGCCACAAGGGTTTAAAGTATCTGGCAAGGAAGATATGGTATACAAGCTGAACAAAGCCTTGTATGGCTTAAAACAAGCTCTAAGAGCATGGTACAGCAGAATCAATGGGTATTTGACCAACTTGGGGTTTGATAGAAGCATCAGTGAGCCTACACTTTATGTTAAAAGGGAAGGACTTCAAACTCAGCTCATTGTCTCATTATATGTTGATGATCTGCTGGTGACAGGAGGAGAAGAAGCTGTACTAGCCGAGTTCAAAACAAAAATGAAGCAGATGTTTGAAATGTCTGACTTGGGACTAATGACCTACTTTCTAGGCATGAAAGTCTCACAAACTTAGAAGGGAATGTATCTAAGTCAGAAAGCCTTTGCTATAAAAATTCTAAATAATTTTTCAATGCAAAACTGCAAAGCCACAAGCACTCCAGTAGCTATTGGTGAAAAGCTATTGAGCCAATGTGATTTTAAAGAGGTATGTGAATCATCTTATAGGAGTTTAGTAGGTTGTCTGTTGTACTTAACAGCTACTAGACCAGATATAATGTATGCTGTGAGTTTACTCTCTCGATTCATGCACTGCTGCAATGAAAGTCATCTTAGAGCTACTAAAAGAGTCCTTAGATACATCAAAGGGACTCTAAACTATGGTATGCTATTTGAAAGAGCTGAGCATTTGGAATTAGTTGGCTACACTGATAGTGACTGGGGTGGTTCGAGTGATGGCATGAAAAGTACTTCAGGATATGCTTTCACTCTTGGTTCTGGCATGTTTTGTTGGAGTTCAAGGAAACAAAACTTGGTAGCACAATCAACTGCTGAAGCGGAGTATGTTGCTGCTGCTGCTGCAGTTAATCAAGCTAAATGGCTTAGAAAGATCATGACTGATCTAAATCTCTATCAAAAGGATGCTACAAAGATTTACTATGATAACAAATCAGCAATTGCAATAGCCAAAAATCCTGTCTTCCATGGAAGAACTAAGCATTTCATTATTAAGCTCCATGTTGTTCGAGAAATGGAGCAGGCAAAGGAAATTGAGTTGATTCATTGCAACTCAGAAGATCAAGCTGCTGATATTTTAACAAAAGCTCTCAGCAAGGCAAGGTTTTACAAGTTGAGAGATCTAATAGGAGTTTGCTGCATAGAGTCCAAGGAGGAGTGTTGAAGAATGGCCTCCCATGCAGCCCATGCAACGTCCAGAAGCAGCACGTGCAGACCTGCTATGCTGAAATCATTATCTCATGTGCACTAAGTGCTTATTTTGTTGTTTTGTAATCCCATGGCAATATAACTTAGTTTAGTTCTCTTTTAACTAAGTTAGGCTGATATGTTATGTCGTAATGATGGTGTTTGAGTTGATTAATCATCTTTGTTTAAGTGTACAAGAAATGTATTACAAGTTTCTATGTTATTAGTGGGATTAGGTAAAAATTAGGTGATGACTAGCTTGATTAGTTTTTGTCATTTGCAGCTACTTGTAATGGCTATAAGCTAATGATGTTTTGAAATGAAAATTGTGAAAAAATTCATTCAACTCTTATGCTCCATTCTTGCTCTCACGATTTCTCTTAGCAAATTTCAGTTCTTTCTTTCTTTCTTCTATCGCAAGCCTGAAGCCTTGCTGGTCAAGCTTCAGCTTCAGCTTCACCTGCTGTTTATTGTTCAAAGTTCCAACAGCATCTCAGTTCCCTAGACTTGAGCTATAACAATTTTAGCAGCATACAGATCCCGAAGTTTTTGGGTATGCTGGGGAGTTTAACACATCTTAACCTCTCTCAAGCACAATTCCAGGGAGAAATTCCTCATAATCTGGGGAATCTTTCAAAGTTGCAGTATCTTGTTCTTCGAGGTAGTATTATGCACGGGTGGGATACCAAAGTTACAAGTCTTCAATGGGTTTCTGGACTTTCTTCCTTGCAGTACCTTGATTTGAGTTATGCGGATCTTCGTAAAGCAAATGATTGGGTACAGGTAACATTCAAACTTCCTTCTTTGTTAGAGTTGCAATTGTCATATTGTGGTTTAGAAGATGATCCATCTCCGATCAGTGTTAATTCTACAAAATCACTGGTTGTTCTTCATATTTCTCAGAACCGCTTTTCTTCAATACCTAAGTGTATATTTAGTCTTCATGGTCTTGTGTCAATTGATCTTAGTGGCAATTCTTTGGAAGGCCCAATTCCAGATTACTTTGGGAACACCTCGTTTCTTGAAGTTCTTGATCTTAGTTGGAATCATCTCAATTCATCCATACCCAATTCCTTGTATAGTTTAAACCGTCTTCAATTCCTTAGTCTTAGTTCAAACCAATTACAAGGAACAATCTAGAGTGCCATTGGAAACTTGAGCTCTGTTACTCACCTTCATCTTTCTGATAATAAAATTGAAGGTGGAATATCAGGAATCCTACAGAGTTTGTCTAGATGTTGTTTGGGTTCCTTAGAGTCATTGGATATGTCCAATAACCAGCTTTCTGGCCATTTAACTGATCAACTTGGACAATTTAAAAATCTATCTTACTTGTCCCTTGCTCAAAAAAAATTTCAGGTCCCATTGCATCATCTACAGGGGAGTTATCATCTTTGGAAACTCTGGATTTTGGGCATAATCTATTGGAAGGAGTTGTATTTGAAACCCATTTTTTTAATCTCACGAGATTGACAACTCTAAAGGCATCGCATAATAGGCTTAGATTTGAACCAAACTCAAATTGGATTCCCCCATTTCAATGTGAAAGTATCGAATTGGGTCATTGACATCTTGGCCCAAAGTTTCTCCAGTGGTTAAAATTTCAAAAGAAATTGTCTTATTTGGATATTTTCCAGGTAGGAATTTCAGATGTCATGCCCACTTGATTTTTAAATCTTCCCACTCAACTTGCATATTTAAATCTTTCCTCGAATCAACTACAGGAGAGATTTCATATTTGAATGTGAGAGACTCTGTTGACTTTGAGTTCAAACCGCTTTACAGGTCCATTGCCAAGAGTAATCTCAACTTTAAGTACTTTACATTTGTTAAATAATTCATTTTCAGGATCCCTTTCTGAATTAATTTGTAATCCATCATTAACGGGAATGTTAGCTCTTTACCTTGATACAAATCTACTCATTGGAGAAATTCCAAATTGTTGGAATCATTGGGAAATTTTAAGTTATTTAAATTTAGCAAACAACAATTTGACAGGGAATTAAAATCCCACCTACTTTGGGATTAGAGGTGTGCATGGGTCGGGCCGGGCCGGGTTCGGGTCGGGCCTAACTAAAAATTTAGGCCTGTTTATTAGGCTCGGGCCGGGCTGGGTCCAAAAAATGGGCCTAAAATTTTGCCCAAGCCTGGCCCATATAAAAATACTAAAACCCAGGCCCGGGCCGGCCCGTCCGTATTAATTTTTATATTATTTTATATAATTTTTAAATATATATAATACATCAAAAATATTAAAAAAATCAAAATAAATATTTTTAAACAAATTGAAAATAAATTTTAAAAAATATGTAGACTTAAATAACACTAAAATAGATGCAACTTAACAAGCAAATACCTCTAAAATAATAACAAAATTAACAAATGTCTTTAAAATAATAACAAAATTAACAATAAAATAAGTTTTATATAATATCTAAACAATAACAACAAAATAATAGAAACATAATAGTAAAATGGTAGCAAAATAAAGAGAAAAACAATAAGAAAATAATTTTTAAAAAATAAATTTTTTTTGCCTTTAATGAATTCGGGCCGGGCCCGGGCCAAAAATGCCTTACCCAAGCCCGGCCCATTTTTTAAACGGACCTTATTTTTTTGTCCAAGCCCATTTTTCGGGCCTATATTTTTGCCCAAACCCTCCCACATTTCGGGCGGGCCTTCGGGCCGAGTCGGGCCGCCCAGCCCATGCACACCTTTATTTGGGATATACATATCCTTTTTTGATAAACCTTCGAAATAATAGCATGTTTGGAGAATTACCCTCCACATTGCGAAATTCTTGGAGTTTTGTTATGCTTGATCTTAGTGAAAATCATTTCAGTGGAAGTGTACCAGCATGGATTGGTGATAAGCTCTCGAACCTTGTGGTTCTAAGCCTTCGATCAAAAACTTTGATGGTCATATTCCTCACAAAATTTGTGATCTTCAATTTCTTCAAAACTTGGACCTTGCTCACAACAACATTTCAGGAGTTATTCCAAAATGTTTCAATAATTTAACTGCAATGGCCACAAAAATCAAAACCAATAATGATGTTTCTTTGTCACATCCAAATTTTTACAAATTTTCTTTCAAAGCATTATTGGTGTTGAAAGGACGAAAGGATGAATATGGTAGCATACGAGGACTTGTTACCAGCATGGACCTTTCAGCTAACAGCTTCATAAGAGAGATCCCCAAAGAAATTGGAAGTCTTGTTGGACTATTGTCTTTAAATTTTTCAAGGAATCCCCTAACAGGAAATATACCAGACAACATTGGCAACATGGAGGTAATGGAATCTCTTGGTTTCTCCAATTTGAATTTCTTGAATTTTTTGAATTTTGTTGAATCACTTCAATGTGTCCTATAACAACTTGACAGGACAAATCCCAATAAGTACTCAGCTTCAAAGCTTTGAAAACTTGTCTTATGTGGGCAATCATCTTTGAGGACCTCCTCTCACTAAGAACTGCACCTCAAAAAGTATTCCAACTGATGTTGCAAATAATGGAAGTAACAATGAAGGAAGTAAAATGAATTGGCTTTATGTCAGTATAGTTCTCGGCTTTGTAATGGGATTTTGGGGTGTAGTGGCTCCCTTGTTTTTCATTAGATCTTGGAGGATTGCATACTATCGAAAGTTGGACCATATATGTGGTAAACTGTATGCGTTTTGGGCTACTATGGGTATGTAGTTTGATGGAAAAAAAGCATGTACAATTGATGCATCTGAGCTAGGCTCGCTGCTACATGATTGTTTGGTGCTGAAAGGCCAATAGGGCAGCCACTCGCGAGTGGCTTTGTTATATGCAAAACCATACGGAATAATATGTTTTTCCCTTTGCATCTTCTTTGAATAATGTTGAAATTATGTCTTATGTTGATACAAATGAGGATTGTGAACGGTAAGTTCGGGTGTTTGGGGTGAGCTTGTTGGCTCGCGTTTAGTAGTCCGTCTCCTCTTTGCGTTTGCTTTTGTTTTGTGACTTTCTCATTAATTAATTTTTTTCCTCATTAATTAATTTTTTTCCTCTAAAAAAATAAGTAATTTTAGACACACATAAAAGTGTGAGGGTAAACTACACCTACGGTCATTCTAAAATAGGGTTTTTTTTCTCAATTTAGTTATTCTAATTAAGATAATTATTCAAATTAGTCACTGTCATTAAAATTTTCATTAATCTACTAACAGATTCTTAATCTGACCTATCAGCCAATTGATTAATGACACGTGGCACTTTCTTTTGACTTGTAACACAAACTTAAGAACCTTTTTATAATTAATCCAAAACATTTTTTTCCTTTATCTATTAATTTCTTTAGATTGGATGTTACCCCATATCACTTTGACTTTGGAGCACCCCAATATGCAATGAATCACTTAGATTTTCCACATGAATTATTTATATTTTTAATTAATTAATATTTCTTTAATTTTTATGATTAGTTAAAAAGAATATTTACGACTAAAACAATATTTTAACCGTTTATTTTTTTATCTAAATTTTTTTATAAGCATTAACGTTTACTTTTTTTTTCTTAAATAAAAATTATTATGTAATTTATCCTCAATAAAAAATTTTATTACATATTGGGGCTTTTTTAATTTACAAATAAATTAATAAAATAAAAATATACATACTCTCATATGCATTTTACAAAATTTAAAGGTTAATTTCAATCTCACGTCAACTATAAAACACTTTCACTTATCTTATAAATAAGAGTAGATCATTATTTTCATAAACTCTTTAAAGTTTTTTCATTTAAAAAAATTTAGGGTTTATATTTGAAAGTTATTTATATATTATTGATAATACTATGGGTAAACTACATAGATAGTCACCCAACTATCAAAATTTTTTATTTTAGGTACATAAAATAAAAAGTTTGCAATTTAAGCACCCACATTATATAGTTCAGTCATTTAGCCCACAACTTTTGCACATTATATTAATTTAGTCATGATTTTAAAAAATTAACCCTCAAAATTTACAAGTGTTCTCAATTTGATTCTAAATCTAAACAATTCAATATATATATATATATAAAATAAATTTAAAAATATATAAAATAATAAATTATTGTTGAAAAAAATTAATAATATATAATCACTTTTGAGAGTTGAGTGTCGGAAACATAATTTGAACCATAGTGTAGTGACAATTTCAATAGTATACCCATTAATTAAAATGTAATTAAGCTATTTAACGTGAATTTTGCAGGTTTGTTAAAGCAATGGTGGTTCATCTGCGCCGCTTCTTTTCTTTGGTCCATTTGGTTGGCTCGCAACGAGCTCGTGTTCAATAAGAAGAGGTTATCGATTGATGAAATTTTGTTTCTTGCTAAGCTTCGTTCTCTTTGTAAAAGCATCCAAGGAAGGGTGGAATATTGTGATTGAATCCCAATGGTGGTTGAATCCTAGATTGTGTGTGCCGTGTTTGAAAGGTTTGATAAGCGCCGTGTTCGAAAGGTTGAATCCGACCTAGGTTGGGGAGTGTATGGCCCTCTCCTCCTTGTGAATTTGGGTATTTTGGAGCCCGGTGAAGCTGAATTGAGGCCAATTATATTGGCTCTTCAGATGATTATTGGATAAAAATGCACAAAAAATCATTGTATTCAAAAATTTAAAAAAAAAAAAAACCCCATTAAAGAGAATTAAAGTGGATCTAAAACTTGAACCCTATAAGAGAAATAAAAGGTCCCTTTGGATCACCCTTAATCTTTCACTCTAAAGAGCTAGAGGACACCATTTGTCCTGGTATTCCCTCCCATCAAACCCTTCACCTTGGTTCCTATATTAAGTCTTCATTTGAATCAGATTCCATTTCCTAAAAAATGAATTACCATGAAATGGATATTCATCATTAATGGGTGTTGTGCGGAAGCGTGTAAAAGAGTACAATTATTGTACTAAAAAATCACACTGAGTTCAATTCCCAGGAAAGAGAGGTGGATCACGAGGATCGCTTAAGTACCAGATCTTTCCTAGCCAGAATATCCCTTTGTCGTAATTTAATAGCACAATAAATAATTACAATCACACTCACAAGATATGAAAAATAAATAATAATGAACACCAGAATTTTAACGAGGTTCGGCAAATTTTGCCTACGTCCTCGGGCACTAACAAATATATTTCACTCCAAAATTACAAGTGAAAATATACAAATAGGGAGAGAGAACAATGCCTTAAGTAGAGAATGGCAAATTGTGGGATGAAGAAAATGAGAAATGGTTAGGCCTATTTATAGTTGAGGTTCAGGATCAACTTGCAAATTACCTATTCAAATAGGGACCAAAATTGCAATTATCCCGTGCCAAAAAAACCTTCGGTGCCTAACTATTGCCAATTTGCTTCCAACTTGCTATAGCCCCCATCTTTGACTTTTCAAAGATGGGCTATAGCCAATAATGGGTTTAAATTTGATTACGAAGGTGAGGTGTTGAAGAACATGAATTCCCCCCAAAAATGAACGATTTAGTGGAAAAGAAAGCTACCCTTCACATAATTTTTTATCCATAACTTTTTTTTTTTAAAGCTTGTTTTTCTTGATATTAGTTAGAACTCGTGAATTCATTGGATATTAGGACAACATTTTTTTTTTCATTTTTTACTTTGTACATTATAAAAGTTTATCAATTATTATAATTGAAGACTTGTGGTATTTAGATGATACGGGTTTAAATTCTATATCATCTTTTCCTTTCATTATATCGTAAAGATAAAATCATGTGATTGAAAAAAAAAAAAAGTTAATTAACCCAAAGTTTAATTTTCATGTTTTGTTTTCCTTAAAAAATCATATTTTATTTTTTAAAATAAGACTGTAAGACACATAGATTAAAAAAATAAAAAAAGTAATTTTGAGTAAAAAAATTAATAGAATTCACATTACACTTACAAATGGACCACCAATACACTTAACAAATACTTTTTATGTAATAACTTTTGTTATGCTTTTTCGTATAGTTTCATAAAAGTAAACATTAAAAATAAAAAATAAGAGTAAATTGTTGGCTTTATTACAACACTCTACTTTGGAGAATTTGAAACTCAATTTTTACAATTATTTATTTTAAAAAATAAAATTATGAAGAGAAAACAGAGAATGATTGGCTGTATTAAAAGACTAATTTAAAGCTTTTTTTTGTAAGTGAATTTTCGAGAAAAAAAAAGGAGAGAGAAATGAAGGAAAATTAAGTGTGAATTATTATGGTCCTAGTCATCTTTGGTAGACATAACCAAGTCATTTTTCATAAGTTATTATTAAGTGTGAATTATTATTGTTGGAAAATTAGTTTGTAGATTATTAATTTGTAGACATCCATCTCATATCATCTACCGCCATAGAATCATTAATTTGTAGATTATTCCACAAAGGATAATTAAGAATTTGGAATTTGGAAGTTTCGTCCTATATGACTTTTACCTAACTTCAATATTATTTTTCCACTAACATTTATATGATTACATTAACTATTGGTCCTCAACCGCATTCACAACTCTGTATAAATCCACCTTTTCCTAACACACTACATACAAGTAGAAAGCTAATTTAAAAGATGAACTTCAAAAGCCTCTCTCTTTTTTCAATCTCTTTTGTTACTCTCTGCTTCACGGTCGCCAGTGCTGCCACTTTTAACATTCGAAACAACTGTCCTTACAAGGTCTGGGCAGCAGCCGTTCCTGGTGGTGGCAGAGAGCTGAGCAGAGGCGGAGTTTGGAATCTAAATGTGAATCCTGGCACTGCAGGAGCCCGTATCTGGGGTCGAACCAATTGCCAATTCAACAGTGCCGGACGAGGCAGATGCCAAACCGGTGACTGTGGGGGCCTACTTCAGTGCCAAGCCTATGGTGTACCCCCAAACACCTTGGCTGAATTCGCATTAAATCAGTTCAACAACTTGGATTTCATTGATATCTCTCTGGTTGATGGATTTAATGTTCCCATGGAATTTAGTCCAACATCTGGCGGGTGCAGCAGGGTAATTCGATGCACAGCTGATATCATAGGTCAGTGCCCTAATGAGTTGAAAGCCCCAGGTGGGTGCAATAACCCTTGCACTGTCTACAAAACGGATAAATATTGTTGCAATTCAGGGAATTGTGGCCCAACGGATTTGTCCAGGTTCTTCAAGGCAAGATGCCCCGATGCTTACAGTTACCCTCAAGATGATAAAACAAGCTTATTTACTTGCCCTGGTGGGACCAATTACAGGGTTGTGTTCTGCCCTTGACTGAATGGCTGCTTGGTGCCTTATGAAGTTACATATTAAATAATGGAGAAATAAGTTTTTTTCACAAGCACGTGTATGTCGTGCAGCTAAGTGAAATTGTATTAAAACTTCAAATATAGAGTTTATGGAATTAATGGGTAAAAGTTTACGTAATTTATCGTTTCTGGTTGTCTGGGGAATCAGGGGCGAAGCCAGAACAATTTTTTAGGGGGAGCCGGATAAAATTTTAATTTTTTATAGTTTATATCTTTATAATTTGTAAAGGATTAAATTGAATTTTTATAATTTTAGGGGGGGCCAAAATGTAAATTTACCTTTACTAATTTAAAATTTTTAAAAAAATTTAAGGGCTTAAGTAACAATTTTTCATTTTAGGGGGGGTGGGGCCCATGCCAGCCCCCCTGCGTTCGCCACTGTGGGGAATTGATTGGACATTTATACTATGAGTTCAAATAATTTGTAATTAAATTTTGACTCTTCATCTATTAATTACAACCACTAAAATATCGGGAAAGGATTGTATGAAACAGTGATGCCACGTCATTTGTATCCCTTTCTAATAGTTTTATGCTACATCAGCATTTTCATCTTGAATTTCAACATTTTTATCCTGAAAAAAAATCAAATCCAAATTAAAATCCTAAAATTTAGGATAAGAATACTGATGTGGCATAAAACTATTGGAAATGGATACAGATGACGTGGCGTCACTGTTTCATACAATCTTTTCTCCTAAAATATCATGACTTAGCTCTTCAATCTTATTTTATCTAATTGTAACTGTTATATCTTCCTTCATGAAAAGACAATTACTAACAAATGGTAATTAAGTCATTTATCACTAAGACAAATGAGTCGTGACCACATTACTTTCTATCTATCATGTAATGTCGATGAGAGGATATCATTTACCATTTATTTAGTTATAAATTCCACTATTATGGAAGATGCTATATAATGCAAAAGTATACACCTAACGCATCAACTTTTAGTTGCTTATCTATTAGGATTCAAGCTTTTATTTAAATCAAAGTATACGAGTCACACATATAATCCATCATCCATTCAGGGTTAAGGTATGGTACACTATGAATGTTATAAGTGAATAAATCCTAATTTATTCTACTTGGGTCTTTTCTTTTGCAATTGTAGAGGCTCAATTTAGCTTGGGTCCAGATTACAAACAAATAAAAGAAAAAATTAAACCAAAAAAAAAAAATAAAGTCCAAATTAAAAAAAATGGTCTAGTTACAAAAAAATGTCAAGCCCAAATTTACAGGCCCAAAACAATGAAAACTCTAATGACCCAAATGGCCCAAAAATCTAAACAGTTTCCAGAAAAAATCAGAAACACTAGCCCCCTTTTGCGTCGCACCCACGTCAACACTCTCGTGCCTCGAGGTCTGCCACCGCCAATTGCCTTCGTCCCGTCGGTTGACTCTAGATGCACCTACAAAAAAAAAAAGAAGAAGAACAGACAAACACGTAAAGGCAATAGGAACAGTAGAAAAATATAAAAAATGTATAATAAATGAGTTGTATTGGCTATAAAAGCCAGAGAATGCATTGCATTGGTGGAAATTTTTTTTTTTTGAACACAGAGAAATATAGAGACGAAAAAGAAATAAAAAAAAGAAAAGAAAAGAGTTAAAAGGTGATTTTTCAATTTTTTATTTTTTATTTTTTTGGCAATAAATAAGATTAAAAATAAAAAAGAGAGATTTCTTATCTGTATTCGGTTGTCAGAGGCCCGTGTCTGGCTCGAGAAGCCTCAGAGTCCCCCTAGGGCTCAGTTTAAGGCCTCGCCGAAGGGAAGAGAAACTAAAAGGTTTCGTGACCGTCAGCCCAATTTCTCTAGTGTTTCGATGTTCTTTTTCCCAAAACAAGTTTTTTAATAAAGGGGGATTGAACGGGGATTTTTTGGATTTTTCCAGCCACCGGAGATGGCGATCGCCCTCTCCAATAGCCGATGGCCGCGGCAGAGCAACGACGGCTCCAATGGCCAGACCCAGACCCCTTTCAGAGAAAAAAAAAGAAAAACATTTTCAACATTTTTTTTTAAAACAGTAAACAGAATGAACTTTTTAAAAAATTTTAGTTTATATAGGCTAAGATTAAATGATGCCATTTTGGCCGGCGTTTATAAGCCCCAAAACGATGCTATTTTGAAGCCAAAAACTGCCAACCCGACCTGACCCTAGCAAGATCCGCATATTTTTAAAAGGGGGTCTAATTGCTACTTTTGTCCTTCCGCTTTTGTGGTTTGTTTCAATCTAGTCCTATCTTATTTTTTTTATTTTTTTTTATTTTGCCACTTTATTTTATTTTATTTTGGTCCTTAGACTATTTTAAGAGGTGGGTACCTGAAACGGTGTCATTTCAGTCGACCCGTTGACCCGACCTGAACCATCCCTAGGATCCGCATGTTTTGTATGGGGGGGTATTTGTGGCTTTAGTCCTTCCATTTTAAATGCCTTTCAAAGTGGTCCTATTTTCAGTTTTTTTTTTTGCTTTAAAATTTATCCACTTAATTTTATCTTTTTTTTTAATTTAGTCCCCCGATTTGCCAAAGAAACGGTGCGTTTGATAGGGTTTGGGATATTTTCTCATTTAGTCCCTATTCCTTTTCGCGCATTTCATTTTGGTCCTTTATTCTATTTTATTAGTTTTTTTATTTACAATTTATCCCCCTAAATTTCATTTAAATTTTAATTTAGTCCTCTATTTATTTATTCATTTATTTTATTACAATTTAGCCCCTTATTATTTATTTTATCCTGATTTACACTTTTAATTTCATTTAAGTTATAATTAAGTCCTTTTTATTTTAATTCTTTTATTCATTTATTTACTTATTCACTTATTTATTTATTCATTATTCCTTTTATGTCATTCATTTATTTACTCATATACTTATCTATTTATATATTATTCACTTATTTATTTATTTTAATCCTTTTATTCATTTATTTATTATTCCTTCATTTTTTTAATATTTAATTTTTTTATTTCTTTTATCGATTATTTTTCTTCTTCTTTTGTGCCTTTATTATTATTATTACTATTTTATTATTATCTGTTTATCTATTTATTTATTACCTCTTTATTTTTTATACATCCTTAAAAATTAGATTGTATACATGCCTTTATTGGTACAATTTTTGTTTATTATTGTCATTTATTATTTTATTTTTAGTGTGTTCTTGTTATTTTATTATTTCTCTTATTATTTTTGGCACTTTCATGTCATGTTCATTTATCTTTTTAACCATGCATTCTCCATTTTTATTTATCTTAAATTACTTCATTTATTTATTATTACTATGATTATTAATATTATTATAATTAGGTCATTATTGTTATGATATTCCTTTATTTACTTATTATTTATCATTCTACCCACATAACCATTTTAAACTATTTCATTATCACTATATCATACATTAAGTTTAAGCATTTATCCATATGTATATTATGCCTGAATAAGTTAAATGCATATCGTTTTAACTGTTACGTTCGTTTTTTCGCACGACGCATAGAAAAGTGAAATTTTTAAGCTGTGGCAATGTTCATTATTTTTAGAATTAGAAGAGTCGTGTTCCTAACTTATGGAACATGGCTTCTTTCTAAAACCAAAATAGTCGAATATCCATTTCAAAAATATAAAAACGAGATTTAAGTAACGATTTAAACGGCAATTATTCTGGTTTTTGAAAATTAAAGGCGTCCTGTCCTAACTCATGGGGCATGATCCTTCTTCTCGATTAATTCAGAATAAAGTCTTTTCTATTAAAATATCTTAATACAAAGGAATCACATTTTAAATTCTCTTCAAATTTTCAATTTTCGACATTATGACATCAAGTAATCAATTAGGTATCAATTTTGGGCGTAATGTGGGTGCTAATCCTTCCTTGTGCGTAACCGACTCCCGAACCCATTTTCTGGATTTTTGTAGACTGAAAAACATTGTTTTAGTAAATCAAACCTCTTATTAAAATGATCAAATTACGAGGTGACCCGATCACGCCTCCTGAAAGTGATTGGTGACGACTCTATTTTCGTTTTTTTTAAATAAAAAGTTGATTTCAAAACCATCTCAAAAAGGTTTCGACAGCAATTATCATTGCATAAATTTCTTTCAAGTTCATCCACCA
Source organism: Gossypium australe (assembly GCA_005393395.2). Taxonomy (NCBI): domain Eukaryota; kingdom Viridiplantae; phylum Streptophyta; class Magnoliopsida; order Malvales; family Malvaceae; genus Gossypium; species Gossypium australe. The sequence continues at coordinate 137,308,155 of CM016624.1, read as the reverse complement.
CTCATATTTATATATTTCTGTTTCAAATATGCTTAGAAAAAGCCACAGCAAAACGTAGCCCCAAATCTAGTAAAAATACAATTCTAAGTCAAAAAAAATAGTGGAGTCCTAGGATGTAATTTCTAAAATGAGCTTTCAGTAAGCTTTAATTAGACAAAATATTATTTAATTATATAAATCATTAGGAATTTTGTTAATGTTTTGTGTAAAATATTATCTAATTACATAAAGTGAAACAATTTTCGTAAAGGGTTGAACATTCATGGCGATTAAGAGTGAATTATTATGGTGTTGGTCAACATTCATGGAGGGTAGCATAGGTCGTGTCTTTTCTTTGAAACCATCTTCGTTCACTTGTTTGTAATTTATTTCTTTAGCATTTATAATTTGGGCGAGTCGATTGAACCAATTGAATGATAAATCTTTGAAAACATCTTCACTCAATTCTTATTTATATATGTTTATTCTTCTTTAATTATTTGAGGATGTATGCTGGGTTATCATTGATAGTTGCCACAGATTTGTTGTTGAGAAAATGGTGGAAGACAGGTAGCTTTGTGATGCCCTGTTTTGGTTTCTCCATTTTGAGTTACAAAGAGGAGAGAAGGAAAAAAAATATTTTGGATTATTTATAGAAAGGTCCATAAATTTTTATCTAAATTGAGAAAAAATTTAGAGTTACTAAAATAGAACAAACTTTATTTTAAGGTGACCTTAAATGTAGTTTACGCAAAGTATAATATAAACATAACGTATTTAATTGTATATATGCTACGAGAATTTGACTTTCTGTAAAATTTTTGGGTTTTTTTGTTATCGATTCACATGTTGGATTCACCATGATCTGCTTCTGATTTTATCTCAGCTCTCGGCCAAGTATGATAATAGGCAGTTCTGCTTTAAGTTTGGTATATCAAGTTGGAGGGATATCGTTTCCTTGAGGACTTCTCCCCTTCAATTCGGTGCCTCTCTCGCGATCGTACTTCAAGGACATCTACTAGGAAAAAAAATCTCTGCAGTTCATCCAGTCAATGGATCTCAACCATTTGGCTTAGATGATAGTTCTTGTGAATCTAAACACAATACTGTACATGAAGCAAAACTCAGTCCAACATCAAAGAGGGTTAGATTGGGAGAAGCAAAGATTTCTGCAGTTGACCAACACAGTGAAGAATGAATGCAATTCTCTTGCCTCGAAGCAGAATCAGGTATATATATAGATTCCTGTCCTTTTTCTTTTCCCATAACATCATGTTATGTCTTTATTGACCATGAATACGAGAGGAGCTTAAATCACTTTTGAACTATAAACGACTGCATCACCATTTATAATCTGGTTGAGAATGGTTTAGGGTCAGATTGGAGGCAAGGCCTGAGAATTTTGAAGAAATGAATACTTCCCTATCCGATTCAGAGAGCACTGGGGCCCGAGATTCTGCTTTAATGACTGTGTCACGCAGGGGACATTCAGCTCCGGATGTAACAATTTTTAGGTACCGCCTGGGGGGCTTGAATGATAGGTCTCTTTTACTCAAGGAAATTGCAACAACTGGTTCGGATGAAGAAATTTCAGGATTAGTAGAGCAGGTTTCCCTGTACTCCGGATATTCTCACCATAGGTAATTTACAATGCTTTGTTTTCAGACATCGTTGTTAGTGATCATTGTATTCATGCTTGGTTATAGCGAGGAATATAATAGTACCTATCATGATATCTCTTCATTGTGAATATAGGGAAAATATACTACACTGTCAATTGTTCTTGGGATCTATATCGAGTATTGTTGAATTTTTCTTTTCCTTTTGCTAATTGAAAAAGTTGTTGCCTACTCTTAGGCATCAAATAAAAATGGCAAAGAGATCGACAGACGAGGGAATGATAGCTTGGAATTTGATATCACAAAACAACCTTCAAGTTCAACCTCAAATGAACAGTAAGTGGCAAGCTCTTAGAAATAAATAGTGATTGGCGAGCTCATTACTTTGGCAAACTAGAATTAAAATGTGAATTGGGGTCGTGGTAAAGATGTGAGCAAATTGAAGCATGAAGTTGCAAAGCAACTAGATATAAATAACTTGCATGCAAGTTATGTTTTCCAACTTTGTAGGAGATTTAGTATTTATTAGTACAATATATTTGATATTTATTAGCATAAAATTTTTGTTCTTTCTTTTCTTATTTAAGAGTTTTTGTTTTTTTTTTTTGTTATAAATACTCATGTTTCATTGTTCAAAAACTGAGTGAAAATAAATAGAAACTTTAGCAGATAATTTTGTTGTTAAATTACTCGTTTCTTCTCTGCAATTCTTTCTTTCTTAACATCAAAATTCTAATAATTGGCATCAGAGCTTCTATTTTTAAGGATCGTCGTTGCTTCTTTCTTAATTAAACATGCATTCTGCAAGTTTTTGTCCACCTTCACCATTAGTCTTTAATGGTGAAAACTACAATATATGAGTTGTTAAGATGAGGACATACCTGTAAGCTTATGACTTGTTGGAGGTTGTGAATATTGATATCGAGCTTGCACCATTAAAGGACAATGCAACAGTCGTTCAAATCAAGCATCAAAGTGACGAGCAAGCTAAAAGATACAAAGCAATGTCCTGCATTCAGAATGACTTCTCAAATGTAATATTCACATGTATTATGGCCCGCGAGACTTTAAAACAAGCTTGGGATAAGCTAAAGGGGGAGTTTCAAACTTCAAACAAGACCAAACAGCAACAACTCATTAATCTTAAGAGATATTTCGAGAATTTGAAAATGAAGGAGGATGAAACAGTGAAGCAATATGCAAACAAGATTATGGTGGTAGTTAACAACATCATGTTACTTGGGGAACAATTCACAGATAGTATTTTCGTTGGGAAGGCCATTACAAGACTTCCTGAGACTATGAATCTAAGATTTCGTCGCTTGAAGACTTAAGGGACCTATCTATTGGGAAGAAACTGAACAACCGAAAGGAAGCGAAGCACAAACGGTGTTCTTTCTCTCCCTATAACTCCTGTCAAATATTATGGCAAGCACAATAGCACAAAATATGTTCTCTAGCAACCTTAATCAACCACAAATCAACCAATGCAACCACAACAAAAATAATAAATAGAGACACTGGTATTTTTATGTGGAAAACCCTCTAAATCAAGGGTAAAAACCACGGGACTTTAGAGTCCGATCAAAAGCTCCACTATTATCAAATGTTCAGCTACAAGACCACAATATCAAGCCTACAACAAGCATTCAACTCCAACAAGGCTAACAATATGTAATCTTTAGCAAAAGAGAGAAAAATGAGAGAACATTACCAAAATTGCAGCTGCTGAAAAACGGGAATTTTTGACACTACAGGACTCGAATGAAAAATCCGACCGTACAAAGTCAAGAACACCTTGTCGCCTAGCTGCTGTCCAAAACTCAGCTCAATCGAACCACGGATGGACCTCCAATCAAAGGGTTGATCACAGCTGCACCAAACTTGAAAAACTGATTTTTGCTTCAATCTTTCTCTCTGTTTCTCACTTTTAAAATCTGATTTTTTTTGCTCCCTATATTAATTTTTGCTGCACACACACACCCCACGTATAAGACAAAATAAAATGATAAAAACCAAAGAAAAAACAAGAAAAAGTGCCATAAAACATGACAGAATTTAAGGCTCTCCCACATAGTGGGACCCTCACCCAACAAATCTCCCCCTCCGACTATGTGGGGAATGCCTCCATACCGAAGATCAAACAACATGCTTCAAACTTTCCTCTTGGTAAAGCCTTCGTCAATATATCAGCACCATTATCATTAGTGTGTATCTTCTCAAGCTCTAACAGCTTAGCTTCAAGAACATCTCTTATCCAATGGTACCTCACATCAATATGCTTAGATCTAGCATGAAAAGTTGGGTTCTTACCAAGATGAATAGCACTCTGGCTATCACAATACAGGACATACTTCTCTTGAGTAAAACCAAGCTCATGCATAAACTTCTTCATCCAAAGCATCTCCTTGCATGCTTTGGTTGCTGCAATGAACTCTAATTCGGTGGTGGACAATGCAACACACTTTTGCAATCTCGATTGCCATGCCACGGCTCCCCCTGCATAAGTGATCAAGTAACCTGAAGTAGATCTCCTCGAGTCAATATCTCTAGCCATGTCTGAATCTGTATACCTAACAATAACAGATTTCTCATTGCCAAAACAAAGTTTCATGTTGGAAGTGCCACGAAGATATCTCATAATCCACTTCACTACATTCCAATGCTCTCTGCCTGGATTAGAAAGAAAACGACTAATTGTACCAACGGCGTAAGCCAAGTCTAGTCTCGTACAAACCATTGCATACATTAAACTCCCCACAGCTGAAGAGTAAGAAATTTTCTGCATCTCTTCCTTCTCCTTTTCTGTGGAAGGACTATGCTTAACACTCAATCTGAAGTACGTAGCAAAGGGAGTATTCACCACTTTAGCTTTGTCCATGTTAAACCTTTGAAGTACTTTCTCAATTTACCTCTCTTGTGATAACCATAATTTCTTGGCCTTTCTATCACGTGTCAATTTTATGCCAAGAATTTGCTTTGCTGGCCCCAAATCCTTCATTGCAAAGGATTTACTCAACTCTTGCTTCAACTTCTTAATTCTAGAAGCATTCTGACCAACAATAAGCATATCATTAACATAGAGCAAAAGAATTATAAAATCATCACCAGAGAATCTCTTAACAAACACACAATGATCAGAAGTAGTCTTTTTGTAGCCTTGCTCCCCCATAACAGACTCAAACTTCTTGTACCATTGCCTTGGAGCTTGCTTCAAACCATACAAGCTCTTCCTCAGTCTGCACACATAGTTCTCTTTCCCTTGTGCAACAAACCCCTCTGGCTGCTCCATGTAAAGCTCTTCTTCCAAGTCACCATGAAGAAAAGCAATTTTCACATCCATTTGTTCAACCTCTAAGTCATAACAGGCTGCCAAACTCAGTATAGTTCTGATAGAGGACATCTTCACAACCGGAGAAAATATTTCTTCAAAATCAACCCCCTTTTTCTGAGTATAACCCTTGACGACCAATCTAGCCTTGTATCATGGAAATGAAGGCTTCTCTTCTTGCTTCAATCTGTAAACCCACCGATTCTTCAAGGCTCTTTTGCCCTTAGGCAGTTTTACCAACTCAAGGTATGGTTCTCATGCAAAGATTGAAGTTCATCTTTCATCACTTCAACCCACTAATCTTTGCATTCACTCTGCATATCCTCTTCATAACATTCAGGTTCTCCCCCGTCAGTCAAAAGAACATATTCATCAGAAGAATACCTGACAGAAGATCGTCGATCTCTGGAAGACCTTCGAAGTGGAACCGCTGGTGGAGCTATAGGTGCTTGTTGTTGATTATTCACAACATCATCCATGGGAGTATCAAAGTCACCTATATCTTGATGGTCATTAGTAACATCACCATGCACATCATCCTGGATAGGACCTGGTGAAGAGTTTAGGGGAACCGGATTCACATCGATCAAATCACCACTATTTTGTGAATTCGCTTTCTCCGTCTTATCAATGTCATCAATGGTCTGATCCTCAATGAAGACAACATCGCTACTTCTCACGAGTTTCTTCTGAACTGGATCATAGAGTCTATAACCAAACTCACCATCTAGACCATAACCAATAAAGATGCATTGTCGAGTCTTGGCATCCAACTTGGATCTTTCATCCTTTGGAACATGAACAAATGCTTTACAACCGAACACACGTAGATGATCATATGACATGTCTTTGCCAAACCAGACTCTATCTGGCACATCACCTCGCAAAGGAACACTAGGAGATAAATTTATCACATGTGTCACTGTATTCAAAGCTTCAGCCCGAAATGATCTTGGCAGCTTTGAATCTGACAACAAACATCTGACTCTCTCAATCAATGTTCGGTTCATTCTTTCAGCTAACCCATTTAACTGTGGAGTCTTTGGTGGTGTTCTCTGATGTCTGATTCCCTGTCGCAGACAATACTCATGAAACGACCCTGCGTACTCGCCACCATTATCAGTACGAATGCACTTCAACTTCTTTCCTGTTTCCCTTTCAACTGATGCTTGAAACTGTTTAAACACCTCAAAGACTTGATTTTTTGACTTCAAAGTGTAAACATATCATCAATGAAAGTCACAAAATAAAGTGCACCGCCATGTGACCTTACTTTTATCGGAACACAAACATCTGAATGGACAAACTCTAGCAACCCTAATCTTCTATGAGGAGGACGGCTTCTAAATGAAACTCTTCTCTGCTTTCCTGCTAGAGAATGAGCACAATCCTTCAGTGTAGCATTCTTCAAACCCGAAAGTTGATTCTTCTTCGCTAAATAGTTAAGCCCCTTCTCACTCATGTGACTGAGTCATTTATGCCACAACTCAGTTGAGTTGTCGTTCACTATCACATTTACCGTCTCTCCAGAAGCTGAAGCTTGCATCAAGTATAAATTTGAGCTCTTCTTTCCTCGAGCCACAACCAATGAGCCTTTAGTCAGCTTCCACTACCCTTCACTGAAGGTGTTATAGAATTGCTCATCATCAAGCTTTCCTGCAGAAATCAAATTCAAACGGATATCTGGTGCATGTCTGACATCCTTGAGAGTTAACTTTGTTCCATTGTTACTCACCAAGTTAACATCTCCCATACCAACAACCGGAACCAAACCTTCATTACCCATCTTCAATACCCCAAAATCACCAGTAGTATAAGATGTGAAGAAATCCTTACTCGACTTGACATGAAGTGATGCACCAGTATCAATCACCCAACTAGTCTCGTCACATGCTAGGTTGACCAAATTCTCATCACAAATGACCAACAGATCTTTACGAGTAACAGTAGTAACACGCTCGAATTTTTCATCATCATTCCGATCGTGTTTATCACCACCACCTTTGTTCTCTTTCTTCCACTGGAAGCAATATTTCTTGATATGGCCTTTCTTACCACAATGATGGCACTCAAGATTCTTGTATCTCGATCTTGATTTGCTTCGGTTTTTATCTCTACCCTTTCCATCTTTGTCTCTGTTCCTCCCCCTGTTCTCGGTAACCAACACCTCGGACTGTGATGTAGAACCCTGAGATCCTCTTCTAACCTCTTCATTCAACACACCATTCTTAGCCAAATCCAAAGTAATAATACCCTTTGGGGCAGAATTAATGAGCGAAACCTGAAAGGTCTCTCAAGAGTCTGGTAGAGTAGCAAGCAACCAAAGCCCTAAAATCTTATCATCAAATTTGACTATACCAGGCAACTGATTCATCACGCTCTGAAATTCACTCACACGGTCAGCTATAGATGTTCCTTCTTTGTATTTCAACGCCATCATTTTCTTCAGCAAAAACAACTTGTTATTGCCCGACCTCGAAGCATACAAGCTTTCAAGCTTCTCCCACAATGTTCGAGCATGTGTCTCTTGATCAATGTGGTTGTAAACATTTTCTTCAACAAATTGTTGAATAAAGCCACATACTTGTTGATGCTCAAATTCCCATTCTTCATCACTTTTCGAATCGGGTTTTTGAGTAGCAAAGACCAGAAGATGCAGAGCCTTAACAAACAACAAGTCCTTCATTTTATTCCGCCAAAGTTGATAATTTGTGCCATTCAACATAATCATCTTGCTCGTATTGATTTCCATAATTATTTGACAAAATAACCGAGCTCCTGATACCAGTTTGTTGGGAAGAAACCGAACAACCGAAAGGAAGCGAAGCACAACCGGTGTTCTTTCTCTCCCTATAACTCCTGTCAAATATTATGGCAAGCACAATAGCACAAAAATATGTTCTCTAGCAACCTTAATCAACCAATGCAACCACAACAAAAAATAATAAATAGAGAGACACCGGTATTTTTACGTGGAAAACCCCTCTAAATCAAGGGTAAAAACCACGGGACTTTAGAGTCCGATCAAAAGCTCCACTATCATCAAATGTTCAGGTACAAGATCACAATATCAAGCCTACAACAAGCATTCAACTCCAACAAGGCTAACAATATGTAATCTTTAGCAAAAGAGAGAAAAATAGGAGAACATCACCAAAATTGCAGCTGCTGAAAAATGGGTATTTCTGACGCTACAAGACTCGGATGAAAAATCCGAGCGTACTAAGTCAAGAACACCTTGTCACCTAGCTGCTGTCCAAAAATCAGCTCAATCAAACCACGGATAGACCTCCAATCGAAGAGTTGATCACAGCTGCTCCAAATTTGAAGATTTTGGAGCAAATTGAAAAAGAAAATTTCAAGGCTCTTGGTTTCTCTCTTAGCAACGGACGACAATTGTGGAGATGATGATATACATATTTACATTCTCTCTCCCACTTCAAATTTGATTTTGGCTCACCCATAAGTGGCTGCCCGCATCACGTAAAAGACAAAAGAAAGAAAAAAAATATAATACGGTGGAGTAGTTGGAAATCATGGCCTGTTGGTCTTCCATTTCCTCCACATAGTGGGACCCACACCCAACATTTAGTAAAAGGGGCAAAATGTAATCTGACTCCTAGTATAGGGCGTCTATGGTACTTCTACCTATGTATGTATGTATGTATGTATGTATGTATGTATGTATGTATGTATGTATGTATGTATGTATGTATGTATGTATGTATGGTTTTTTAATTTTTTACTTTTTCATTTTCTTTCATGTTATAGCTGATGTGCAGGAAACTGGCTGGAGAAGAGAAAGTGGCATTATCCCAAACAGGGCAATTTTCATTGTGAGATTGCTTTGATATGGTTTGCGCAGCAAAAGGCGTTAAACTTCTAGACGGTCTTCAAGAATAAATCGTGGGATGTTGGTTCTTTATTAAACCTCTGTAAACTTTGATCCTTTGCTTGGATTAAGGTTTCTGATCATGAATCTGTTACTGAACTTGATTGGTGGATGCATCCCTTTGAAGGACCTCGTTCGACACCTAAAATAATCTATCGCAACTTGGCTCCTGTCAGTAAGTTGAAATTTGATGTCGATGGATCGGCTTGGGCCAAACCTTGTCCAACGCGCTATGGATGCATTCTTCGTGACTAGGATGGTCATCTCCAAGGTATTTTCTTTAAAATATTTTCTGTATATATTATGGCTCTTTTTAGATGTATCCCAAGCTATAGTTAAGAGTTAAGACTAGTTATTGAGGAATCATGTTAGGTCTTTTTTTAGGTAAAACTATATAATTAGTCATTCAATTATATAAATTTTCAACTTGATAGATCATTTTTATTTTGACCACTCTCCGTTAAATGGTTAACGGAAGTGAACACACACTACAACAAAATAACCCTACCATGACACCTTTTTTAACCTAAGATAACGCAAAAAAAAAAGGTTGGCATAGGTTTCGCGATGCTTCTCCCGACACTTCCAAAAAGGTTGTTTATAGTATAGTTGGCATAGGTTCCGTGACACTTTTAAAAAAGCATTGGCATAAGTCAACATAAGCCGGCCCTTATTGAAGAGTTGAGAAAGGCCTAATTAAGGCCAACCTTTAAAAAAAAGATTGGAATAGACCTAGTCAAGGCCAACCTTTAAAAAAGATTGGGATAGACCCATCTAAAGCAACTTTAAAAAAGTTAGGATAGACCGGTCTAAGATAACCTTTAGAAAAGGTTAAATTTTAAAACAACTTTACTTATTGAAGTCTAGTTTTTAGTAGAATCTGTCATAGTGATTTTTTCCACTGAATTTTTTTTTTTTTGTCATTACTTGTGGGAAAGTAACTCTCTAAAGTATGTTACATTCCAAATAAAATAAAATAAATTTTGCATACCAAACATTAGAATCGCATTCCATTTAATTAAATTAAATGAAAGAAGTTATCCTTCGAATGAGAATTTCATTCACTGCAGGCTTATAAAACAACTTTAGGAACTTCAACTTAGGTTGAGTTTGTTTCAATAAAAATAGCTTTCAGAAAATGATTTATTGAAAATGGATTGATTTTCCGAAAAGGCTGATATTTTCTATTGTTTGGATTTTTATGCATCAAATATTTTTGTTGTTTGACAAACTTTCCTAAAATCATTTTTTAGAAACTTGTTTTCAATGAAATAAACATAACAAAAATTATATTTGTTATAAAATATTATAAAAGCATTTTTTGTTGTTCAAGATTCGGTTTACACTCTCAAGCCTTAAGGTTTGCCCAAAATATGGAAGGGATTGGACAAAAGTACGAGGACCGAAAAATGGGATAGGACAAAAAAAAAGTAGGCACATTCAAAATATGCGTTGTACCTATTCTGTACTTTTGTAATATGTTTTTATTTTATTTTTATATATTATGAAATATATATCACATTAAACTCAATATGTAATAATATAATGGGTAAACTACAAAAATAGTAACCCAACTATTAGCATGTTTTAATTTTAGTCACCCAAGTTTAAAATTTTCTATTTTTGTCACTAACGTTATCAAAATTTAATATTTTGAACGCTTTTCTATTAAATCACTAACAATGACATTTTTTTATTAGCATAATAACAACTTAGCCATCCAATGTTTACAAATTTTATCAATTTTGTCCTGATTCTAAAAAGTTTAACAAATTTAGCCCTCAACTTTACACGTACTTTCAATTTAATTAGTTTTACTTCTCAAAAAATAAAAAAATTAAGTTCATTATTCGATAAAAATACATACAAAATTATAAATAAATCATACGCTAACTATAAAACAGTACCATAACTCACACTTACCTTATAAATAAGTTTCAATAATTATTTTCGTAAGCTCTTTAAAGTTTCTTAAGTTAATAATTATTTTTGTAAGCTCTTTAAAGTTTCTTTGGTTAAATAAATTAAGGGTTTATAGTTTAAAACTATTTATATATTATTGATATATAATAATATGGGTAACGCACACAAATAGTCACCCAACTATCAATTTTTTTTATTTTAGGGACCAAAAAAAAACTTGCAATTTAAGCACTCACATTACAAAGTTTAGTCAATTTGAACAGTCCTGTTAATGTCAAGTTAACGTGGAAGTTTAAAAAAATTAGTATAATAATAAATTTAACCCTCAACTTTTACATATTATATCAATTTAGTCATAATTTTAAAAAATTAACTCTCAAAATTTATAAGTATTCTCAATTTGAACCTAATTCTAAAAAATTCAAAGAAATATATAAAAATACATAAATATTTTTAAAAAATATAATAATAAATTTAAAAATATATAAAAATTAAAAAATGATAGTTGACAACAAATAATAATATATAATCATTTTTCAGAGTTGAGTGTTGGAAACGTAATTTGAACCATAGTTTAGTGACAATTTCCCATGGGGTATTTTCATTAAATATATAATTTTAAAAATTTAATATTAAATAAAAAGTAAATCGTATTATCATTTAATATTATTCTCTCTCCTGCTTGATTTTCCCTCAGCATCTCCATTTTTATCTTTTCATTTTGCTCCATTCTACTGTTAATTTTGAAGTGACCGAATTAGACTGTTGGCTTCATATTTAACCAAAGTGTTGGTATTGTATTAAAAAAATCTCCATAAAGAGAAACAAAGTAGATCTACAACTTGATATCCCTTAATATGTAGAAGGATAAGCTCATAAGAAGTCGAAGCTGTTATATTTTTGTTTGTTGGGAAAGCTTTAGTGTGAGTTTGGATGGGTATTTCTTTTTAGTGTGGCACGTTTAGTTTATTTTTCGTCTCACGTTACAGTATCATTATAGTATATAATTTCATCATCACCATTATTTTTATACTAATCACAGATAAACGTACCGTCCATCAAGAGTTAGAGCCTAAAGGACACCATTTGTTCTGGTGTCCCCTCCCATCAAACCCTCCACCTTGGTTCCTACATTAAGTCTTCATTTTAATCAGAACCCATTTCCTAAAAATGATTTACCATGAGATGGATATTCATCATTAATGATTTACTATTATTTTGTTTTGTTTAGGACTTTATACATTATAAAATTTTATCAATTATAAGAGTTTAAAATAAAGTTTATCAATTGTTATTAGTAGTCTGGTTTTCTACTCACGGTTTACAATGGATTAATTATCTTTTAGGTCAAATTATAATGTTAAAATTTGTAGGTTAAAAAATGTTTTATTTTGTTTCCTAAAGTATCATTGGAGCGAGTCAAAGAATTAATCATCTGCATTCTGTAAATTCATTAAGAGGGTAGATACTGATCACGAATTTTAAAGTTGCTCCATACCCAAAACAAAAATCGAACATATGTCCCTATACTTTTTTAAATTTAAAAATCATATTCAATTATTAACAGCATTAAAATATTCTATTAAATTTGCCATATATAAATTTTTTTCTCCTTTCCAAATTGCTGGTCATATTACGGGAGTGAGATTTACTCCATATGCTGTCAGCTTTATTTCTCTTCTTATTCTAAAGCTGGATTTTTGTTGGAAAAAATGAAAATGAAAATGGAAATTATTTCTTCAAATGAAATTCGTATTACATCTGTGATTTTATATATTTAATTATTAATATAAGTTCTTTCCTTTGATGGTTTTATGTTTTTGTTGTTTTCATAATTCCCAAACAGGGTAAGGTGTATATAGTCAAAATATGGGGCACCAAATTCTAAATGCAATTAAATAGAAACTTTCCTTTTAACGAAATTTCCAACAGCCTATCAATGATGACCACCGTTTTAACTCGGGTGATATAATCATCAACACTTTCTGAAATTTTCATTTTCAACGTCTCAAATTCGACTCTAAGAATTTGTAAACATACCATTTTGGCCTTTTTCGCTCCTTGAAGGGATTTTTGCAAAATTCTCAACACTTCCTTTGATGTCTTCGAATCTGAAATTTTTTCAAAGGTTGATCCATCAACACCTTGAAAAATAAAAACAACGCCCTCTTATCCTTTTTACAAGCTTCTTTCAGTACTCTTTTTTCTTCGTTTGGTAAAGTCACTTCGGCAGCTGTATTTTCAGGCTCAACATATCCTTCTTCTACAACGTCCCAACAGTCTTGAGAGCCAAGCAAAGCCTTCATCTAGATGCTCCAATTGCCATAATTTGTCTTTGTTAATTTCAAGATCTGCGATTGAATCATATTTGTCATTATGATGTCGACACAAGCCTAGCTCGAATACCATTCATTGGAAGCGTAATAAAAAAAATATCAATTTTTTTTTATTACACACAAATAAACACAATACAAATACAAACTCCTAACAGGAAATATACCAAACAACATTGGCAACATTTTAAATTAAAAAAAATAGAAAACCTGATTTTCGGCAAAAACAAGAATGAAATTGACAATATTTTAAATAAAAAACGCACACTATAATACTAAAAATAATATATTTCTGTATATTTTATGGCCGTTTTTAGATGTATCCCAAGCTATACTTGAGAGTTAGGACTAGTTATTGTGAAATCATGTTAGGTCTTTTTTTATGGCAATTTATATAATTAGTGACCCAATTATATAAATTTTCAATTTCATCATAATGTTTTAGATGGTTTCTATATTGTCACTCCCTGTTGAATGGTTAACTGAAGTGAAGACATGGTTGTTTTTTAATTAGTATAATAACATAATTATTCATCAATACTTACACATTTTATCAATTTGATCCTAATTTCGAATAATTTAATAAATTTAATTATTCATATTTACAAATTATATCAATTTAATCCTTAAATGCATATAATTAAATGATTATTATATAATTATGAAAAGTACAATCTATACCGGACTTATTAAATACAAAATTTATAGGCACGAGACTGAGAATGATTGAAATTTCCGTAAATTTCTTTGCTGCCAACTTAGTTTAAGCATTTGATTATCAATCGGAAACATTTTAGATATATATAAAATATATTTTAAGTTGAAATTATTTATTAAAACTAAGAAATTGATTTTAAATATGCAAAAAGTTGAATAGTGGGTGGAAGCAATGGAGAGATGGAAAATAATTCAATGTTCGGCCCAAACATGAATAATGCACTCTTAAAACGTGAGAAATGCAGTCTTAAAATAATTATTGAATAGAAGAAAGTGTGAAACCCAACCCAATGCATGAAAAACACCAATGTAAGTCCATCCAGCCAACTGCAACTCATCATACCACATTCACCAACACCGCCTTACGGATATTGATAATATTGTCAATGAAGAAGGGTTGAAAATTTTCCGATTTTATTACAAAATTTTCAACAGACAACTATTAATTATATGCATTTTGTGGAAATTTGGGGTTTTTGAAGAAACTTCATTGCGCTTGATGTATGTGCACCATATTTCTATATATTTGGAGTTGTGAGCAATGGCAATTGCAACCATGACTACTCCTCTTCCAATTTCCTTTTTCCCTTTTCTTCTTCTCATTCCCGCTATCTGTTTTACCATTTGTCATGCCAATTCCAACCTACTTTGCATTCCAAGTGAGAGAGAAGCTCTTTTGAAATTCAAGAATGATCTTATTGATCCTTCAAACAGGTTATCTTCTTGGGTTGAAGGTGGGGATTGCTGTAAATGGATTGGTGTCGTTTGTCATAACTCAACAGGCCACGTCAACCAATTGCACTTGGCTGCTCCTCCTCTTTCATCCCCTGATTTTGACGCACCACAAGCTGAATGGAAAGCTTACTATCGGTCAATCGACAATTCCGTGCTAGGAGGGAAAATAAATCCCTCACTGCTGGAGTTGAAGCATCTCAGTTCCCTGGACTTGAGTAATAACAATTTTAGCAGCATACATATCCCGAAATTTTTTGGTATTCTGGGGAGTTTAACATATCTTAACCTCTCTAGAGCACAATTTCAGGGAGCAATTCCTCATAACCTGGGGAATCTTTCAAAGTTGCAGTATCTTGATCTTCGAGGTAATGATATCAAATCAGAAAGTCTTCAATGGGTTTCGGGACTTTCTTCCTTGCAGTACCTTGATTTGAGCTATGCGAATCTTTCTAAAGCAACTGATTGCCTAGAGGTAACATTTAAACATCCTTGTTTGTTAGAGTTGCACTTGTCGGCTTGCATTTTGGAAGATGATCCATCTTCGATCAGTGTTAATTCTTCAAAATCTCTGGTTGTTCTTGATCTTTCTGAGAACCGCTTCTCTTCAGTACCCAAGTCGATATTTGGTCTTCATGGTCTTCTGTCCTTTAATCTTAGTGCCAATTCTTTGGAAGGCCCAATTCCAGATTACTTTGGGAACATCTCGTTTCTTGAAGTTCTTGATCTTAGTTGGAATCATCTCAATTCATCCATACCCAATTCCTTGTATAGTTTAAACCATCTCCGATTTCTTGATCTTTCTTATATTGAAATTGAGCAAGACATAGAAGAAATCCTACGAAGTTTGTCTAGATGTTGTTTGGATTCCTTAGAGTCATTGGATATGGCGCATAACCATCTTTTTGGCCATTTAACTGATCAACTTGGGCACTTCAAAAACCTAGCTCACTTGTCCCTTGCTCGAAACAACATTTTTGGTTCCATTCCATCATCGATAGGGGAGTTATCATGTTTAAAACTCTTTGATGTTTCAGAAAATCAATTAAATGGTACTTTTCCTCTAAGTTTTGGACAACTGAAAAGTTTAGAAACTCTGGATTTTGGGCATAATCTATTGGAAGGAGTTGTATTAGAAACCCATTTTTCTAATCTAACGAGATTGACAATTCTGAAGGCATCACACAATAGGCTTAGATTTTATCCAAACCCAAGCTGGATTCCCCCATTTCAATGTCAAACTATTGAATTGGGTCACTGGCATCTTGGCCCAAAGTTTCCCATTGGTTAAAATTTCAACAAAACTTGTTTGAATTAGATATCTCTAACGCAGGAATTTCAGATTTCATGCCCACTTGGTTTTTGAACCTTTCCACTGAATATTTAAATCTTTCCTCCAGTCAACTTAAAGGAGAGATTTCATATTTGAATGTGAAAGACATTGTTGACTTGAGTTCAAACCACCTTACAGGTCCATTGCCAAGAGTACTGTCAACTTTAAGATTTTTATTTTTGTCAAATAATTCATTTTCGGGATCCCTTTTTAAATTAATTTGCGATCCATCATTAAAGAGAATGGAAGCTCTTTACATTGATACAAATCTACTCTTTGGAGAAATTCCAAATTGTTGGAATCATTGGGAAATTTTAGCTTTTTTAAATTTAGGAAATAACAATTTGACAGGGAAAATCCCATCTACTTTGGGATATACAGATCCTTTAGTGTTAAACCTTCGAAACAATAGCATGTTTGGAGAATTACCCTCCACGTTGCAAAATTCTGGGAGTTTAGTTATGCTTGATCTTAGTGAAAATCATTTCAGTGGAAGTGTACCGGCATGGATTGGTGATAAGCTCTCTGGCCTTGTGGTTCTAAGCCTTCGATCAAATAACTTTGATGGTCATATTCCTCACAAAATTTGTGATCTTCAATTTCTTCAGATTTTGGACCTTGCCCATAACAACATTTCAGGCACTATTCCAAAATGTTTTAAGAAATTGAGTGCAATGGCCACAAAAAACAAAACCAATAATGAACTTTTTTTTGTGCCGTTTTTCATTTTTTTCCCATTTTATTTGAAAGCATTACTGGTGTTGAAAGGACGAGAGGATGAATATGGTAGCACACTAGGACTTGTTACCAGTATCGACCTTTCAACCAACAGTCTTACAGGAGAGATCCCCAAAGAAATTGGCAGTCTCGTTGAACTATTGTCTTTAAATTTTTCAAGGAATCTCCTAATAGGAAATATACCGGACAACATTGGCAACATGGAGTGGATGGAATCTCTTGATTTGTCGATGAATCGATTGAATGGTGAAATCCCTCCAAGTTTCTGCAATTTGAATTTCTTGAATCACTTCAATGTGTCCTACAACAATTTGACAGGACAAATCCCATCAAGCACTCAACTTCAAAGCTTTGAAAACTTTTGTTACATGGGCAATCATCTTTGCGGACCTCCTCTCACTAAAAATTGCAGCACAAAAGGTTTTTCAACTGATGTTGTTAATAATGGAAGTAGCAGTGAAGGAAGTAAAGTGAATTGGCTTTATGTCAGCATAGTTCTTGGCTTTGTAATGGGATTTTGGGGTGTAGTGGCTCCTTTGTTTTTCATTAGGTCTTGGAGGATTGCATACTATCGAAAGCTCGACCATAGTTGTGGTAAACTATATGTGTTTTGGGCTATTATGGGTATGTAATTTGATGGTAAAAAAGCATGTATAATTATTGCAAGGTGTGCTGGTACATGATTGTTTGGTGCAGGGGCGAAGTCAGGAAAATTTTTTAGGGGAGGCGGATGAAATTTTAATTTTTTATAGTTTATATATTTCTAATTTGTAAAGGATTAAATCGAATTTTTATAATTTTAGGAGGGACCAAAATGTAATTTTACCTTTACTAATTTAAAATTTTAAAAAAATTTGAAGGGTCTAAATGGAAATTCTACCTTTTAGGGGGGGCCGGGGCCATGCCAGCCCCCCTGGATTCACCACTGGTTTGGTGTTGAAAGATTAGTTTTAGCATTTGTCCTGTTTTTGGACTCATGAGTGTGCCAACAAGGCAGCCAACTCACTTGTGTTAGCGGCTTTGTTATATGCAAACCACACATAATGTGATGCTTTCCCCAGTTGCATTTTTTTGAGGAATGTTGAAATTATGTCTTATGTTGTTATGAATGAGGATTGTGGACGGTAGGTTCGGGTGTAAGGGGTGAGCCCGTTGGCTCGGGTTAGCAGTCCATCTCCTCTTTGTATTCACTTTTGTTTTCTGATTTTCTCATTAATGAATTTCTTTTCTCTCTAAAAAAGATATTAATTTTAGACAAGCATAAAATTAAAGTACACCTAAGATCATCCTAAAATAGGGTTTTTCTTATTTTGGTCACTCTAAATATATTTTTTTTTCAATTTAATCACTTTAATTAAAATAATTGTTTGAATTAGACACTATCGTTAAAATTTTCGTTAACCTACTAACAGATTATTAATGTGGCATATTAACTAATTAAATGATGACACGTGTCACTTTGTTTTGACTTTTGGCAAAGCTTAGGGATCTCTCCCAAAACATTTTTTTCCCTCTCTCTTATATGTGTAACTCAAAATGTAGAAACCAAAACAGGCATCTTAAAGCTACATGCCCTTCTGAATGTTCTCAACAATGGATCTATGGCAACTATCAACGATAACCCACCATACATCCACAAATAATTAAAGAAGAACAAACATATATAAATAAGAATGGATGTATGGCATGGATAAGGCAAGGGCAAGGGCAAAAGCTTCAACCTTTATAATTCGTTATATGCAGGCAATTCAAAATTTTGGGAGCTTTTGAAGAAGGCAATGGCTTCTCTGTTCAATATATTTTCTTTGCTTCCCAATTGCTTTCAATGTTAATAAATTATTATGTCATTTGTTCTCAATATTGTTTTTAAAGGTAAACTTCACCCATGGTCACTTGTGTTTACCTCAATTTACATTTTAATCACTTATGTTTGAAATATTACGTTTTAGTCACTTACGTTATCATGTTGTAACATTTTAATTACTGAGTTAAGCTGACGTAGCACATTAAATTATCATTTCAAACAAATTTTTTAGGTTAAATTGTACAATTGATCCCCATATTTTTTTATTTTGAGCAATTTAATTTTTTTTCATGCTCTTTAAACTTTTTCCTTTATTTTACTCTCTTTTTTTTCTCCCTCTATTTTTCTACTTTCTCTGTTTCTTTTAACATATCAAAAAGTCGAACTGACAATGAAAAAGGAAGCAGAAAGTCAAAAGCCATCAATGAAATAACTTTTGCTATGGTTTTTCATATACTTCACGGTACTTGTTTATGTAATAACTTTTGCTATGCTTTTTCATATACTTTCATGGAAGTAAACTTTATTGCTATGCTTTTTCATATACTTTCATGGAAGTAAACTTTAAAAATAAAAATTAAGAGTAAATTGCTGAGTTTATTAGAACACTCTACTTTGAAGAATTTGTAAGTCAATTTTTACAATTATTTATTTTTAAAAATAAAACTATGAAGAGAAAACAGAAAATGATTGGATTTATTAGAAGACTACTTAAAGGCTTTTTGTAAGTGAATTTTTATTATTACCACTCACGTTTCATATTGGATTAATTAATTTTTAGGTCAAATTATAATATTAAAATTTGTAAGTTAAAAAATCCTGTGTATTGACTTGATGGTCAAGGGTGTTCACCATCTCAGGTGTGAATTAGGTTCAAATTGTGCTAGTCATTGTTTATAATTCACCAAAAAAATAGTAAGTTGGAAATTATTCTAAATTGATGTAATACACTTAGTATATTTAGAAAATAAATCTATTATTAATACCATTAAAATTGTTTGGTCATTCCTGTCAACTTTATTTCTCTTCTTTTTTGTTGGAGAAAATAAAAATGGAAATTATTTCTTTAATTGAAATTCATATTACATCTGTGATTTTATATATTTAATTATTAATAGAAGTTTTTTTTTTCCTTTGATAGTTTCATCTTTTTGTTCTTTTCATAATTACCAAAGGGTAAGGTGTATATAGTCAAAATATGGGGCACCAAATTGTAAATGCAATTAATTAGAAATTAATCAGATAATTTATAATTTTGTCTCTTGATTTGTCGATGAATCAATTGAATGGTGAAATCCCTTCAAGTTTCTCCAATTTGAATTTCTTGAATCACTTTAACGTGTCGTACAACAACTTGACAGGACAAATCCCAACAAGCACTCAACTTTAAAGCTTTGAAAACTTTTCTTACATGGGCAATCATCTTTGCGGACCTCCTCTCACTAAACATGTAGCTGTTGTGCGGAAGCGTGTAAAAGAGTAAAATTATTGTACTGAAAAATCACACTAAGTTCAATTCCCCGGAAAGAGAGGTGGATCACGAGGATCTCTTAAGTACCAGGTCTTTCCTAGCCAGAATATCCCTCTATCGTAATTTAATAACACAATAAATAACTACAATCACACTCACTAGATATGAAAAATAAATAATAAAGAACACCAGAACTTTTAACGAGGTTCAGCAAATTTTGCCTACGTCCTCGGGCACTACCAAATACATTTCACTCCAAAATTACAAGTGAAAATTTACAAATAGGGAGAGAGAACAATGCCTTAAGTTGAGAATGGCAAATGTTGGGATGAAGAAAATGAGAAATGGTTAGGCCTATTTATAGTTGAGGTTTAGGAATCAACTTGCAAAGTACCTATACAAATAGGGACCAAAAATAGCAATTATCCCAAACCAAATTTAATGCCAACCCATTATCAATTATTCCATGCCAATTGTCACCCATTATTAAGTGCTACTTTGGTGCCTAATTATGAAACCCACCATCTTTGACTTTTCAAAGATGGTTGTTGCCTTGTTGTCAATAATCTCCACATTGAAGATTTGATTAGGATAATCTTATCTTCACACAATTCTTTTTGCCTTTGCCAACAATACTTGATAGTGCCTTCTTCAACTGTTAAACTTGGAGGATATTGATCAAGTTCAAACAATGTTCGAACTTGGTTGCTGTTACCACCTTGGTTATCATATCTGCGGGATTATCTGCAGTCTTAATCTTCTGAAGACGAATTTTCCCCTCATCAATAATTTCCCGCACAAAATGGAATCGTATGTCAATATGCTTTGTACGTGCATGATAGACTTGATTCTTTGCTAAATGAATAGCACTTTGACTATCACAATACACATTAATATGCTCCTGAACCAATCCCAAGGTTTTAGCCATACCTTGTAACCAAATAGCTTCCTTTACAGCCTCTGTTACAGCCATGTATTCAGCTTCTGTGGTTGACAACGCAACTGTAGACTGTAGTCTAACTTATTGGTCCTCCAGCAAGTGTAAACACGTAACCGGTAGTTGATCTTCGTTTATCCAAATCACTGGCATAGTCAGAATCAACGTACCCAATAACACCTTCACCAAGTGTATTATCCTGCTCGAACAGTAATCCAATATCCACGGTCTTTAGAATATACCGTAGAATCCATTTCACAACTTGCCAATGTCCTTTTCCAGGATTATGCATGTACCTGCTCACTATACTAACTGCCTGTGAAATGTCGGGTCTTGTACACACCATTGCATACATCAAGCTACCCATTGCATTAGAATACGGAACTTGCAACATGTATTCTCATTTTGTATTCGTTGAAGGAGATATTTGTGTAGAAAGCTTGAAATGAGAAGCCAACGGGGTACTTACAGGTTTCGTCTGCTCGTCCATACCAAACTGTTGTAGTACCTTCTTCAAATACTGCTTCTGAGACAAGCTAACTCTTCCATGGGCTCTATCTCTACATATTTCCATGCCAAGAATCTTCTTAGCTTCACCAAGATCTTTCATCTCAAACTCAAGATTGAGTTGAGTCTTCAATCTCTCAATTTCATCTTTACACTTAGATGCTATCAGCATATCATCAACATATAAGAGCAAGTATATGAAAATTCCTTCTTGTAGCTACTGGAAATACACGCAATGATCAAATTTACTTCTTGTGTACCTTTGCCCTTTCATGAACTAATCAAATCGCTTATACCACTGCCTCGGAGATTGCTTCAATCCATAAAGCGACTTTGTCAGTTTGCAAACCCAGTTTTCTTTACCAGCAACCTTGAATCCATCTGGCTGAGTCATATAGATTTCCTCTTCCAAATCACCTTGTAAAAACGCGGTCTTCACATCAAGCTGAACTAGTTCAAGATCATGTTGCGCAACCAAGGCTAGCAAAATCCGAATAGACGAATGTTTCACAACTGGAGAAAACACTTCATTGTAATCTATTCCTTCTTTCTGAGCGTAACCCTTTGCTACCAATCTAGCCTTGTACCGAATTCATTTTTACCAGGAAATCCTTCCTTCTTTGCATATACTCATTTTTATCCAATTACCTTCTTTCCCTTGGGCAGTGTCATCAACTCCCAAGTCCTATTTTGATGAAGAGACTGCATTTCTTCATTCATGGCTTGCTTCCACTTTACACCATCAGGGTTACTTATTGCTTCTATGTAAGTAGAAGGAGCATCATCATCTACAATTGGAAGTGCATAGGCTACTATATCATCAAAGCGAGCAGGCTTACGAATCTCTCTTCTTGGTCTCCTATATGCAATTGAATCTTGTTGCTGTATAGGTTATTGGGTTGAAACTTCTTCATCATTTGTCCTTTCAATATTAGTTGTTTCATTATTACCCTTTTCAAGCTCCACCTACTGCAAAGTACTACTGGTTTCGTCATCCTTTTGTGAATCCTTTAACATAGTTGATTCATCAAAAGTCACATCTCTACTGAAGACAATTTTCCTTGTATCAGGACACCAGAGACAGTATCCTTTTACTCCACTAGTTATACCCAAGAATAATGCTTTCTTTGCTCTTGGGTCTAACTTAGATTCTTTTAAATGATAATATGCAGTGGAACCAAATACATGTAAAGAATCATAATCAGTAGCAGATTTACCAGTCTACATCTCCATAGGAGTTTTTCTATTTATTGCAGCTGATGGCAAAATTTTAATTAGATGGCAAGCATATGTAACTACCTCAGCCCAAAATTCTTTGCCCAATCCAGTATTGGACAACATACATTGAACTTTCTCCAGTATAGTTCGATTCATGCGTTCTGCCACCCTATTCTGCTGTGGTGTATCCCGAACAGTGAAGTGTCACATAATGCCCTCATCTTGACATACACTTCTTCCATTTCTTAAATGCATCCAATACTTCATTTTTTTCTTTTCATTAGATACATCCATACTTTTCTTGAATAATCATCAACAAAAGTAACAAAATAGTGCATACCTCCCAAAGAAGCCACTTTGGCAGGTCCCCACACATCACTGTGAACGTAATCCAGAATTTCTTTTGTATTGTGAATTGCTGAACCAAACTTTACCCTCGTCTGCTTGCCCAGAACACAATGTTCATAGAATTCCAATTTGCAAGAATTTTCACCTTTCAACAAGCCTTGCTTCGCCAAAGTCTGCAAAGCTTTTTCACCAGCATGTCCCAATCGCATATGCCATAACCTGGTAGCCTCTGAATCTGCATCTTTCACAGAAACTGTTGATGTTGATCCAATAATTGTACTTCCATTTAAGAAGTACAAGTTATTTCTTCTTGTGCCATTCATCAGCGTCAATTCCCCAGCTACTACCTTTAGTAATTCATCTCTCAAAGTGATTATGAGCCCTTTAGATTCTAAGGCCCCTAATGAGATGAGATTTTTCTTCAAGCTAGGTACGTAGCGAACATCAGTTAAGACTTGGATTGAGCCGTTGTGATCTTCAATTGGATTGTACCTACTCCCATTGTCTTACAAGCATTGTCATTGCCCATAAGAACAACTCCACCTTCTAGTTCATTAAGACTAGAAAATCAGTCCTTATTAGGACACATGTGGTAAGTACATCCTAAATCCAAAATCCACTCATCACTATGACATGCCATTGCCATGCCAACCAAGCTAAAGTCTAACTCCTCATCATGCTCCGCTACACATGCATTAGAAATAGCCTTGCCCTTTTGTAACTTAGGACAATTCTTTTTCCAATGCCCTTTCTCACGACAAAAGGCACATTCATCTTTAGCGGGTCTCCCCTTGGACTTTCCCCTTTTATCAGGTTTGCTGCTGCGTGAACGACCTCTTACTGTTAAGACTTCTGCAGTTGTATCTTTGTGATCTCTTTTATCTTTCTTTCGAGACTCAGATCTATACAACGCACTACAGACTGCATCAAATGTGATTGTGTCCTTCCCATGAAGCAATGTGGTGGTAAGATGATCATATTCATCAGGAAGGGAATTCATCAACAATAATGCCTTATCTTCATCTTCAAATTTCTCATCCAAATTTAGCAAGTTTGCTAAAATTTTATTGAATGAGTTCACATGGTCATTCATCGACATACCGGGTGCATACGTGAATCGATAAAGTTTCTTTTTCATATAAAGTCTATTTTTAAGGCTTTTCGTTAGAAACTTTTCTTCCAGTGTATCCCACAACTTCTTCGCTGATGTCTCTCTCATGACAGAGTACTTCTGCTCTTGGGCCAAACATAGACGGATTGTACCACAAGCTTGTCTATTAATCTTGGCCCACTCCTTGTCATCCATCTTGTCAGGTTTTTCTTCAAGGGCTATATCCAACTCTTGCTGACATAAGACATCTAGGATCTCACATTGCCACATATCAAAATTATTGATACCATCAAATTTCTCTACTTCAAATTTTGCATTGGTCACTGTAGTCCTTGCTGATGACGATGCCTGTGCCATTTTTCTCCGTAATCTTAACTACTGTATACGTGAACAGTGCTGTATACATGAATAGTACCGCAAACGGTCGTATTCCCCAAGTACGAATCTAGCTCTGATATCAATTGTTGTGCGGAAGCGTGTAAAAGAGTAAAATTATTGTACTGAAAAATCACACTAAGTTCAATTCCCAAGAAAGAGAGGTGGATCACGAGGATCACTTAATTACCAGGTCTTTCCTAGCCAGAATATCCCTCTATCGTAATTTAATAGCACAATAAATAACTACAATCACATTCACAAGATATGAAAAATAAACAATAAAGAACACCAAAACTTTTAACGAGGTTCAGCAAATTTTGCCTACGTCCTCAGGCACTACCAAATATATTTCACTCCAAAATTACAAGTGAAAATTTACAAATAGGGAGAGAGAACAATGCCTTAAGTTGAGAATGGCAAATGTTGGGATGAAAAAAATGAGAAATGGTTAGACCTTTTATAGTTGAGGTTCAGGGATCAACTTGCAAAGTACCTATACAAATAGGGACCAAAAATAACAATTATCCCAAACCAAATTTAGTGCCAACCCATTATCAATTATTCCATGCCAATTGTCACCCATTATTAAGTGCTACTTTTGGTGCCTAATTATGACACCCACCATCTTTGACTTTTCAAAGATGGTTGTTGCCTTGTTGTCAATAGTAGCACAAAACGACGTCCAACGGATGTTGCAAATAATGGAAGCAGCAGTGAAGGAAGTAACGTGAATTGGCTTTATGTTAGCATAGTTCTCGGCTTTGTAATAGGATTTTGGGGTGTAGTGGCTCCCTTGTTTTTCATCAGGTCTTGGAGGCATGCATAGTATCGAAAGTTGGATCACGTTGGTCGAAAACTTGTAGTGTCTTGGGCTACAGTGGGTATGTAGTTTGATGGGAAAAAAACATGTTTAAACATGTTGGTCGAAAGTTGGTAGAATTTACTGGAGATTGGATCGAAGTGTGTTTTTATGTATGAATATGTTTTGTTGTATTTCAATAATTTACAATGAAAATAATTTTCAAGCAAAAAAATGTTGTTTGATAAATTCCAACAGTTGCTTAGCTTAATAATTGAGTAGACGTGGCAGCCATAGATCGGGTCTTCTTCCTCCTTGATCCTTCAAATTAGGAGTAAAAAAAAAAAATAGTAGTAAATAGTATTAGCTAATTTTTTCTGTCATTTTCTAACTGTTGCCAATGGATCTCAACAAAAAAAGAGTTCAGCTGTTGCTCTTCATCCTTGGACTCACCCTTCTCAGTAAGACAGGTAACAACCTCAAAACGTCCTCGTTTTTGCATTTGGTCTGGAAAATAAAAGAAGTCGTAAATGTTGGAATTTAAATCTCCAAGTTAATTTCAAATTTTGTAAAATTTAATGTACTTGATTGTTCTCTCTTCTTTGTTAACTTTTATGCATCAAATTGGTATACCTGTTTAGAGTTATTTCAATTTTTTTATTTTCAAGTATATATTTGGATTCAGCACATTCAAACATGAGAACCAGCATAGAATCTTTCATAAATATATGAAACAATTTATAAAAGTTTTGATATACTCGTGTCAAATACATATCCGACAAAAATCCTTTATAAGTTATCGAGATTCCATCCACCCCAATCATATAGGGTGAGTTTTTGTTTTTTAAAACTCGTGTTTGAAGCAAGTTTCATTAAAATTTTTAAAATGAATTTCTGTCTCGCCCAGATATATTTATTAAAATGTCACTTTTTTTTAATTTTGTAATAGGGATTAATTTTGTAAAAGCTAATATAATATAAAACATTATGTAAATTTTCATATGAATGGTCATGGGATTATAGATAAATCTTTTAAGGGTTATGGTCAAAATAGACAGCTAAATTATTAAATAAAATTCGATTTTGAGCGAGTACATATATATACATAAAAATCAAGTTGAAGCATCATGAGCTAGTAAAAAACTTTCATTCTTGTTTGAATTTACTTTATCTAGCTTTTTTTTCTCAGCTTTTATGTGCATATTTTGCTCAATTTTAGTTATGTATAGAGATATGTAAAAGTATTATGGAAGCTTTTGTATTATAATTCAGATTAAATTGTGCTTCTTTACTTAAAAATGAGTAAATAATTAATAATTAATTCTTGTACATTAGATGAAATAGCAAATTAGTCTTATGTTAAAAACTTTCATTTTCATTGTTAAAAATTGATCTTTATACGTCAACATGATATACACTAGGCACACTGCATGTAATTGTCTAGTTGTTTCATCAGCCACGTCAATTTTTAACAATAAATATTTATGAAATTTTTAATAGAAAGGACTGACTTGCTCTTTGATTTATTGTACTAGGATTAATTTATTCATTTTTTTGATAAAAGGAATAAAATATAATCCAACTCTTAATATAGGGGCTCTATGTTACTTTTACCTATGTATGTAGGTACGTACTATGTATGGTTTTTAAAATTTTTCTTTCTCATTTCTTTCATGTTATAGCTGATAAGTGCAGGAAACTGGCTGGGGAAGAGAAAGTGGTATTATCCCAAACAGGGCAATTTTCATTGTGGGATTGCTTTGATATGGGGGTTGGTTCCATAGCTTGCGCAGTGAAAGAAGGTGTTAAACTTTATGTATACAACATCCGAGCCGCTCATGTCGAGAAATCAAAGAACTTAGCAATGCAGAAGGCGTTACAAGACGCGATGTCACAAGGCCTGTCCTCCAAGGACGCGGCGAAACAAGCCAAAAAGGCTGGGAAAAAAGCGGCCAAGCTGGCGACACAAAAGGCCGAGCGTGTCACGGGTCCAATCATTTCGTCCGGGTGGGACTTTTTCGAAGTTGTTTACTATGGTGGGACTATGTCGGAAGGGTTTTTTAGGGGTAAAGGAACATTGCTTGGTGCCTATGGTGGGGGTTTTTTCGGTGAACAAGTGCTTGGAAAGTTTGGTTATCTTGTGGGAAGCCATTTGGGAGGTTATATGGGTGGTAGGATTGGATTGATGGTCTATGATGTGGCTAATGGAATACATTATGTTCTTCGAATCATTGAGGGCAAAGAGTTCGATAAAAAATTGACAGATTCCGGGTTTTGATGAATGACTGAGTTATGAAGGATTCGGATTCAAGATATGCATTTGAATGTATAGTGACTTCATGGTGTTTTAGGTTTTTTTTTTCTTTAATTAAGAAGAATATATATAGATAGATTAAGTTTAAATTTGTGTGTTTTTTGGGTTTGTTTTTTTGAATAAGTAAATTGTATTATCTAATAATCCAATAATCTACAACAATCAAATTATAATTGTACAATAAGAACCTATACAAAACTAAAAAAACATAACAGATTACATCAACCAAAATCAGAAACCTATCCTATACATTTCTCGAACTCCATTGCAAACATAATCAATTATTGACAGAGTCTGAATCAGTGAGACATCTATCACTAAGATGAAAACAATCATTTTTAACTTTTTTCAACAAAACTTCAACATAATTAGAAAAATTCCCAGATAACCTACTATTACAGTTAAATTCTTGAAGCCACGTACCAACAGATCTCTTGATGCTACACAAACCCATAACAAGTTGCCACAAGCCTTGAGAATAGAAACAATAAAAAAAAATGATTTCAAAACTCAAAAGCATTAGAGTACAACAAACAACAACAATCAAAAATCATTCCATAACTAAATAATCTATTGTGAGTGAGAAGTTTGTTTAAGATTGCCATCCAAGCAATAGAGTGTTTAGGCACTAACCCAATATCTGCTTTTTATATTGTATAACATAAAAACCTAATGTATAATTTTTAATTAGAGGTAATCATGATTCGGACCAAACCAACTCAATGTGAGATTTTTAAAAAATTTCAATCCCAACCCTCCTAGGCCCATCCAAAAGTAGTTGCTTATGTCTTTAAAAGTAATCTGATTCTTTTCTTGACTTATTTCACCAAATCAACTCTAGATTGAATTCTAAAATGTTATGATTGTCTTCAATTTAAGTTAGAAATTAAAAAAAAAATTACACATAACATCCATTACAACATATCTTATATTGTTTGCTTATTCAAAATGAAATGTAAGTTTAAAGGAAAATATGAAATTAAAGAGAGAAAAAAAAATTGTCAAAGATCATATCTTTGGGTGTTTGTAAAAGAATTATATGAATAGTGAGTAATTTTTTAAAATAAATTTAGTTAATTTACTAAAGCTGTCTTTCCTTTTTCTTTCATGAGGGATGTTTTTGATAATTTTATAATTGAGTAAGTGAAAGATTTTAACAAGACTATTAATTCATATATTATGTAAGAGTTGTCTTTTTGAATTTTTTAAAAATTTTAATTTTCAATCCTAATGAATAATAGTAATTAAATTCATTAATTTAAGTTTTATTTTTTTTTTAAATTTAATGCGGCAAACATATTATTATATGTATAATGACATGTTAACTTGTTATTTTCAATTAATACTTACAAAAATGTCAATTTATAGATTTTAACTATTAATTTTTGAGTGAAGATTTTAATTTCAAATTTCAAAAAATATAAGAACTAAAAATAATTTATTTGAAAAACATGCAGTAAATCCACGACTTACCCATAAGACATGACTAATCTTAGAATTTAACCAAACAAGATTAAGTATGAGTCAAAATTAAAATTTTAAAATTTTAAAAGTACAAAAATTAAAAGTGACAAATTTGAAAAGTATAAGAACTAAAAATGATCAAATTAGTGTATAAAAGATTAAATTCACAATTTACACATAGTATAATGACGAATAGCTGAATTTAACTTTTTGATAATAACATATATCTAAAAAAGGGGATAAAATAACATTTAGTCCATGAGCTGGGCAACTTTTTCTCACTTTGGTCCTTGAACTTTTTTTTTGGATGTTATAAGTATTAGAACATGGTAGTTTTTTTTTTCCAATTTAATCCCTAAATATGGATTTTGTTAATGTATGATAATATGACACTTGAGATGGTATCATGTCATTACTTGAAATTTTAAAAAATATTTTTTTATAATTATAATATTTTAATGGATTAACATATAGATTGGCCCCTAAACTTCGCAATTTTTTTTAAATTGGCCACTACACTTTTTTTTTGGATCACATTGGTCCCTAATGTTGGCATCCGTTAGACAAATTGGTCCCTATGGCTAACACTGTTAGGTTTTTTTAAGGCTTAATATATAGATTGGCCCTTGAACTTGACAACTTTTCTCATATTGGCCCTAAACTATTTTGTATCATATTGGTCCCTAAGATTGGCATCTATTACACAGATTGGTCCCTATACTAACACAATTTATTTTTGAAGAATTTGCTAAAAATTAAAATAAAAACCTTAAAAAAATTTTAAAATTCAGAAAATTTTAAAATTTTTAAGAGATATTATAATTTATAAAAATTCAAAAAAATTAATATATAAAAAAATTAAGTTAAAATTTAACATTTAAAAGCTTACTATTTAAATATTCAACTTTAAAAAATAAAAAATATTTTTTAAATCTAAAAATATATAAAAAATAAAATTAAATAATATAAAAAATAATTTTTAGAAAGTTACAAAAAATGAGAAAAGAAAAATTAACGAGGCGTTGACCAAA
The DNA here is from genome assembly GCA_005393395.2 of Gossypium australe. Classification (NCBI taxonomy): domain Eukaryota; kingdom Viridiplantae; phylum Streptophyta; class Magnoliopsida; order Malvales; family Malvaceae; genus Gossypium; species Gossypium australe. The sequence continues at coordinate 137,278,176 of CM016624.1, read as the reverse complement.
GTTAATCAGACTTGACTAACATTGACCAACACTAATATGGAGTTGATCACATCAACCGGTCAATTTTTGTTTCTTTAATCTTTCTTTAAATTTTTTAAATTTATATTTTTACAATTTCTTGTAATTTAATAAAAATTTAACCAAATTTATTTATTGATTTTTTTTAAACATATTTATTTTTTTGAATTTTTAACTATATTTGTTATTTTATTTTCACTTTATATATATATATATAGAAGTTTTATAATTTATACATTTCTTATATATTTTTTAATAAATTTTAAATTTATTTCAAATTTAAAGTTTTTTAATATTTTCTTTTAAGAATAGTTAAAGATGAATTTATATGTTATTTTATTATTTCTCCACGTGATAGTGCTATATTTGTTCACATTAACAAATTCTTAAAAAAACAAAACGATATTAATTTAGGAACCAATCTATATAACAGATATCAACTTTAGAAACCAATATAATCTGAAAAAAACGTGAGAAAAATTGTTAAATTTAGAAATTAATTTATATATTAAATATATTTTAATATTTTAATCGTAACACAATCTTAAACACCATGTCATCATCGCATCTTGTTAATGGAATCCAATTTCTAAGGTGAAATTAAGAAAAGTAAAATGATTAATGTGGAGAAATAATAGGAGGGAAAAGACGGGGGTTCTAATCGGATAGATATTGGAGCAGGACCCGTTTTGATTAAGAGCAAAGTTCACTTCTATTATTTTTGTAGTCATCAATCACATCGCAATTTAGCTCTGTTTTTCTTTCATATACCGATCCAAACCCTTAATTCAGGATGAATCTGTGTTATTCCTTGAATTATCTTCAAAAACCCTTTTGTATTATCTTTAATGTAACACTTTTCGTTCAATAAAACATTTACTTTACCCCCTTTTTTCCATTTGTTTCTTGTGCAGTTCATGGCTTTAAAACAACCTGAAAATAGCTTACCCGGTTCTGAATTAGCTTACTCGGTTCTGAATCTGACTCCCAGAGGACTCTGTATGTTCTTTCGTCTGATTTAATTGAACTAGGGTTTTCTTTGGTAATTGGGCATTTGAACCCCCCCCCCTTTTTTTACTTAAATTGTGTAGGTACCCATATGTGACTGGAACATCAGTTGTGGCTTTAAACTACAAAGATGGGATTTTAATGGCTGCTGATATGGGAGGTCAGTTCATTCACTTTCATTGGCCTTTTATCTTTTTTCTGAATTGTTCAGTTTCTTTTATGTGTTTGAATCATTGATGTTATAGGGAAGTAGATTATGCTCTTTGAATATGGTATGCAGGTGAATATAGAGTTTAGGCAATTAGCTTTAGGAAGCATTGATCTGAAGCCTTTTTCTTATGTTTTTTGTGGGATAAAGTACTGTAGAGGCCCCTGTACGATTGCATGTTGTACCCTATTAAAATTTCATCCATCTCTACTTGTAAAAACTGGTCCTTGCACACCAACACGAGATACACATGGTATGCCATGTATCACAGTTTTTAGCATTACAAATAGCTATTTTTAACAAAAAAGGACCAATTTGCTCTTTGAGCAAATGACAAGGATTAATTTGCCCAATTTTTTTATCAAAGGGGGCAAAATGTAATTTGACTCTTAGTACAAGAGCCTCCATGGTACTTTTACCGTTTTTATCTGTGTTTATGGATTTGTGATATGCATGTGGATTATTGTATGTTCCTTAATATTCTTCAACCCTTTAGTGCTGCATATAATGTTGTTTATAGGATAGATGGTTCGGTTAGCTGATTCTGAGTGTTGGTAAGTAGCTTAAGAATTGTCAGTTAAGGTAATGCCTTCACTGAGGTGAAAGGATGTTGTTGAATGAGTGTTGGGTGTATCTGACACAATATATTCAATTTTTTCTGTTCTACATTTCGTTGTTGTTGGAGGGTCCTTGGAGATCATATTCCCAATCCCCTTACCTATGGCCAAATATGTGTCGGAAACGGGCATTAGACACAAGTGCTTAAAGCAAATGAAGAGTTGTAGCAACGTAGGTTGAAGCAGTTTCGCATAGATGCTAGATTATCTTAGAGAGAAACGGCACGGAGTTGGAATGAACCTTCATGCTCTTTCGCATTAAAATTCAAGTCTTTACTCTTCTTTTATTAGATGAACTACTTCAAACCTGTGATGTCCAGTATGTACTTCTAATGAAAAATATTCTGCCTATATCATTTGGCCCATGTATGCTTTGCTGATTTTCGTTTTTGGTTTTGGTCACCTCCTTCGGTTGATCTATAAGTATGTTGTTTCAAGTACTAGTAGATGTTTGTTTGATCGTAGCAATTTCACTATCTAACAAATACACCTGTTTAATGCCTTGATTCTGTTGAATGATAGGTTCATACGGATCCACCCTGCGGTACAAGAGTGTGGAGCGAATGAAGCCTATTGGCAAGCACTCTCTACTAGGTGCAAGTGGGGAAATCAGTGATTTCCAAGAGATTTTGCATTATCTCGATGAGCTTATGTAAGTATCGATTAAGAAATGATACACTTGTATTTTGGTTATTCTTTCATGAGCTTTAGTATTACTTTTTTCTCGACAATTCTCATTTGGGTTTTGATGGTAGTTGACGTTTTAGTTATTTGAATTCTGACATAAAATCAATTAATGTAGCTTGTATGACAATATGTGGGACGATGGCAACTCGTTGGGGCCTAAAGAGGTGCACAATTGCTTGACACGAGTTATGTATAACAGGCGTAACAAGTTCAATCCACTATGGAACTCCCTTGTACTTGGTGGAGTTAAAAACGGAAACAAGTATCTTGGAACGGTATGCTTGAAGTTATATCTTTCTCCGAAGTGAGCTAGTTGCAGTTTCAGGTTTTTAACTTACCATTTTATAACTACACTCTTCAGGTTAGTATGATTGGTGTAAACTTTGAGGACAATCATGTTGCTACCGGATTTGGTAATCACCTTGCACGGCCAATTCTCCGTCAAGAGGCACGAGAACTTGAGCTTTGAAGATGGTGTTAAATTACTGGAGAAATGCATACATGTTCTCCTTTATCGTGATAGATCAGCTGTTAACAAACTTCAGGTTCATATTTTCCTTTAAACATGCCGACTCCATCTTTTGGATAAAAGCTTCTACCCCATGCTACTATGTTGTTTCGATTTTTTATTTTCTCTGTTTACACATCTACGACACATTTATAAATGATATGGAGATCCTAATATTGAAGAACAATTGGTAAAAGTACTATAGGGGCCCTATACTAAGAGTCAAACTGTATTTTTCTTCCTTTTACTCAAAAAATGGGCAAATTAGTCTTCATACATTAGATCAAATATCAAATTTAAAATTTTTCATCCATTGCCTAACTGAATAAGTAGATAGTGACACATAGCATACTAGTATACCTCAGGCTGACGTACAAAGGCTAGTTTTTAACATTAGAAATGAATGGAATTGTTAACAAAGGGACCAGTTTGCTCTTTGATAGGGTTTAATTTGTCAATTTTTTTAGTAGAGAGGACAAAATGCAATTCAACTCTCACTGCAGGGCCCTCCATGGTACTATTAGTAAAAACAGTGTTTGCAATGAAATGAAGATTCAATAGTTCAACTAGTTTTAACTTTAGGTTGATGTATTTCACCCGACGGCTCGTATTCAAACCTTACAATCGACAGCAAAATTTTATTTATATTGATGTTTCGTGTATTTTAAATCCGAATTTGCAGATAGCTAAGATCACCGAAGAAGGTGTGACAATTCACCAGCCCTATGCATTGAAGACTTACTGGGAATTCTCCGCATTCGAGAATCCAGCTCAGGGTGCCATAGGATCATGGTAACTATAAGAAACATCTTCGTCCTTTATTGAAAACTTCTATAGCATATTAAAAAGAACACGAAACAACCAAATTAGGAGGCTAAACTAGAAAAAGTTGATCCAGACTTTTTACCTTGTGAGCTTTGATGCAATTTTATGGTTCTTTACAACAATTGTGAAAGTAGATGATCTTTCCTTTATTTCAGCTTGGGTTTTTAATTTTCTTTATTCATGTTTGATGTACATTTCAATATGATTACGGGATAAGAATATTCATAGGAAAAACGTTTTAAAAAATTGAATATATTTGTGCCAAAGAACACATATCGAGAGCTGATCATGGACCAGGTTGGGTTTAATTTAGTTAATGCAAAAAATTAAGATAGGGCTTGGGCCAAATAACGGGCATAAAATTTTATTCAAACCCAAGCTTATCTTAACTCGTCCATATTAATTTTTTAAATTATTTTTTATATAAAAATAAAATTAAAAAATCTAATAAATCTAATAAACTAGAAAACACTAATATAATTGTAATTTAATAAATAAATGTTTTTAAAATAATATCAAAACAAATAATAAAATAAGAATTTCAGATTCAACCTATATTTTTGTCTAAGTTAATTTTAAGTCTATATTTTTACTCAAATTTTCTTATTTTTCAAATAAATTTTTGAATTTAAACATATAATCCAAATCATAATCAAATCTACTTGTATCTAACATTATGGTAATGTTGTGGTGAATTATTGTTTTTGAGAAAAAGAGAAAATATTTTTAAAATTAAAACTAAATTGATATAATTTATAAATAATGAAGATTAAAATTGTTAGTGTGAATTCAAGGTGACATCATCCTTGGACTTCCACCATTTTACTCTATTCTTGGTATTTTCTTTCTCCCACAACATAAAAAGATTTTGGGGCTGATGGATTGAATTTTTCAAGCCTTTTCCTTTGAACGCCAAACATAGAATTTTTACTTTCCAACAACAAAATTAAACTCAAAAACTTTTAAAACTATACCAGTACTTCACTTTTGGTCCTTCATGCTTTCTTCATTTATCAATTTGGTCCTTTTTACATTAAAGAAGATAATGCATTGCCCGCTAAGTGTCAAATCATCTAAAATTTTTTAATAGAACCTTAAAAGTTATATAATTATAAAAATATAATAAAAAATTTAACAAATTTAAATATTTGACAAATTATGACTACTTAATTCGAAATGAGATTATATGAATGGTTTTTTTCTAATTCAATTTAAGGGTCAATTTAGTGAAAAAAAATTAGTATAATTTTAATATTAAATTAAGTTCTAAAATTTCGATTAAATTTACTTTTAATCTAGTAATAAAATATTTGATTTAAAATTAAAACCAAAAAGTTGAAAAAATAAATTGGGAAGGCTCAGAGAGTTGCTATCTCTGCTCAAAGAAAAGCTTTTAAAAAGCTTTTCTCATACAAGAGGTGTCAGAAATTATAAAAGCACTATTCATCTTTGCCTCCATCATTAATTAAATTTTTTTTATATTTTACATGAATTTTTGTAATTTTTAAATCAAAGAATATGACAGAAAATATTAATATGGATCAGAGTTCTGGCTTGGAATCTCTAACGATTTAGAGAAAAAAATCGCACAGTTTGTTCAGCTTCGATCATCTGGGGAAATAATCATCACTTCCATATTAACAAATAAGTTCCACTTAACACAATTTTTTTTAAAAAAAATTATTTGGAAAAGATGAAGATGGATCAGAGCTCTGGCTTGGAATCTCTAACGAATTAGAGATCTAAAAAGTCGCACAGAATGTTCAGCTTCGATCATCTGGGGAAATTATCATCACATCCATCTCAATCTAAATTGAAAAAGAATTTGGAAAAATGTAGGGACATCTGAATGCATAAAAATTACAGGAAATGAAATCAAAATGCCAGAATCTCAGTCCCAAAAATTCGTTTCGGCAACGTACAGCGCTGAAGTCGCTATATAGGTTAGAAGCGCAACAGTGACTCTAATTTATTGCCTTTTCCCTCTCTAATTCCATTGGTTTTTCATGTCAAAAGCTAAATCTCATGGTTTGAAAAAAAAAAAAAAAAGAAAACCGAAATCGAAATCGAAATTGAAAATTTACACAAAAAAAAATTGAAGAACAGAAAGAAGAAATCTTTTGTGATAAAATGGCGAACTGGCGACGGAGAAAAGTGAGGCGAGCTTACTGACTGATGAGGTATGACGACGAGGAAGCGCGGGTTATAAATAGGGAAAAAATAAAGAAGAGGAGAAACCCTAATTTAGGGTTCAATGAGAGTCTAAATTACTTTATTGCCCATTGTTGATATATGAAACTACGAGAGTAGCCGCCTTACTAAACGCCCACATAATACTTTACACACACAAAAAAAAAAAAAAAAGGACGAGGAAGTTATAATGGGCCAATATAATCGTAAACTTAGGGCTCTATTTAATATTGGGTAAATATACATTTTGGTACATGAATTTAGTTTTAGAGTTCAAATTGATACCTAAACTTGGATTTTTGGTCCAAATTAGTACTTACTTATTTGAACCATAAACCCATGTTTAGGTACCTAATTAGATCGAAAAAAATTTAGGTACTAAATTTAACATTGAGTCCAAGTTTAAGTACCTAATTGAATAAAATAAACCTTAAGTACTCTAATATGAACCTTAAAACCAAGTTCAAGTACTAAAATATATATTTACCTCTTAGGTTTTTAGCTCAAAATTTATGGTTTATTGCAGTTAGGTCTCGTTCTGATTTCATTTCTTTGCTTTATGAAAATTAAGAAGTTTGGTCAGTTTATTTTAATTTGTTAAAATTTTGGTCTTCATACTTTTATAAAACTGACGAGTTAGTCCAATTGTTAGTAAATGCATAAACTTGAACTACTAATTTTTGCTAATTTCTTGTATATAAATTGTTGGTTTCCAAGCGAACAATTTATTGAGAAATTTTTATAGTGTTACCTAATTGTACTAACTTCTATTTTTCTTAAAGTGCGATGACAAAATTCTGATAAATTAAAGTTTAGAAGCTTACTTCTTTTTTAAGTACAATAATCAAATTCCGACAAATTAAAGTTGAGGGGCTAATTTTTCAATTTTTTAAAGTAGGGGATGGAAATCAGAATTGGACCTTAGATTTGGTTCAATGTGCAATGTGATACATCAACTTTGATTTAGTGCAATTACTCGCATAAATCTTTAATTGTGGTACAAATAGATACTTGAAACTTTGGTTTTGTTACAGTTGTACACCTTAAAAAACAAATACATCAATTTTTTTTTTTTACATTTGATAAATATGATTATTTGTGCATGCAACATATAAATGTAAAATGGTGTTACATCGACAATGGTGTCGATGATTTATAAAAATTGAATCAAATCAAACTTTCATATATAAAATTGCAGAACATCAAAGTTTATTTATAACATTGCACATTAATTTATCAAAGTTCATATGTAATTTTGATATTCATCCCTAAAAATTTATATCTTTTATAATTCAAAATAGGTGAAAATATTGCACAAATTCTTGTATTCTGCCTCTGATTGCATTTCAATCCTTTTACTTAAAAATTAGCAAAATAGTCCTTATGGTCTACAAAAAAGAGCAAGAAGAAGGTCATTTGTTAAATTTTTCGTTTGTTTGTTCCTTTAACCACTAACATTGAAATTTTTTTATTAAAGGACTTGAAAATAAATATAACTAGAATTAAAATAATATTTTTGGTTGTTCCTCTCAATTATCTCCTATCTTCAAGGTTCAAACTTGATAAGCGACTAATTTTTCTTTTATAAATGTCCCAAATATTTTGTTTCCATTATCTTTCAACAAATCCACCAAAATCTGAATATATATATATATATATATATATATATATATATATAAAACACCCAAAGAGATTTGAAGTAAATAGAATTATACTTTGACTTTCAAAAATAATAAAATTTTAGTTTAATCCTTTAAAAAAATATAAGCTATTAAAATATGAAATTACATTTTAACTATCATAAATACATACAACTTAATTCCGCCCTTTCTTCCCCCTCCCCATAAAATTTGGCTTCACCTTTAGCTCATATCATATGTGGTGCGAAGGGCTATTGAATATAGAGATTTAAGGTAATGGGGGGTTGTCGTGGGATGCTTGTATTATAAGTATACCAATTTCTCTCTCCCATCCTTGCTTGAAGGTATTTGTAGAGGAAGATTGGCTAGGCATAGGTCCAAGCCATCAAGCACTTTACTATATAGTTGCAAAGGGCAAGGTAGTGAATTGCTAGCTAGGAGCATTATTGGGGGAGGTAATGGGTTTAGAGCTCTTCCCTCTACATCTTTTAGGGATTGCATGGGCTCACCTTATATGACGTGATATTTGGTGAGGCCAAAACTAGGCTTTTGGCAAGGTTTAACTATAACAAATTTCATCTTCAGGTATAGGCGTCGAGTGGTTTGGTGAGTGGTGAAATAGCAAGAGTGTAACAATTTTTATTTTTCAAGTCATTTAATCTATAACTATTGACAGAATAAAAAAAAGAAACTTGTGGATGATGAAAGATAAATATGGTAATTTGAATATATGATTTTTTTTTTAAAAAAAAGAATAATTTAGTTTGATTTTTTAATAAAATAAAATCAACTTAATTTTTTCGACATTAAGTGATAAGTTGCAACCTATCTACTTATCTTATTCAATACGTTTTTGTTTAAAATTCTATATTAAGCAAACAATTAAAATGATTATCAAACACATTTAAATTGTTAAATGTTAAATTATTTTCATTTTATTGTATTTTAATTTGATAATTTCTACATAATTCAAATAAAATATATATTTGTTATTGCTAGCTTAAACAAAAACAAAATGGTTATCTTCCAAATGTCTCATAGTACTTGTCTAGTTGCTTAAGACACATAAATAGGACATCCTTGTAATCCTTCCACACAACAAATTATATAATGCAAACATAATATTAAAAGAAATTAAAACAAGAAGTAAATATAATATGAACACAATACAATACGAGCACATAAATATATTAAAATTAATTATTTTAAAGAAATTGGATATACATATAAACATTAGAGTTGTCCATGAGTCGGGCCAGATCGGATTCAAACAAAATTTTAGACCCAGTTAATAGGCTTAGGCCCGAATTGAAATTGGGTCTAAATTTTTCCTCAAGCTTGGCCCAGATTATATATGCTAAACATGGGCTCAGATCGACCCGACCTGTATTAAAGCCTATAGTATCAAATACGTTGGGGAGGGTATCGCTACTCAGGTAATTTTTCTTTAATTTTCAAAACATCGAACCTTAAAACGATATCGATACCAGCTAGTAGAGGTGAGTATTCGGTCGAGTCGAGTCGAATCAAGTAAAAAAAATTTCAAGTTAGTTTAGTTGACAAATTCTATTTTAGTAACTGAACTCAATTTGAATTTTATTCGAATCGAATCGAATCAAAAAATTTTGAGTCAAGTCGAGTCGAGTTAACAAATCCTATTATTTATACTCAATGTGGCGTTTACATGGACTGACTATTTAACTAGAAGACGAAGTATAAGATTATTTAACTAAATAAACAATATAATGGTTTTGCCTTTTAACTTAATGAGTAAACATTTATCAAAACCACGTAGTTTTGTCTTTTAACTTAATGGTTTTGATTTTAACTTTAGAAAAGGTAAACATTTATCAAAACGACATAGTTTTGCCTTTTCTTATTCAAATTTTTGGATAACTTGAATTGTGTAATTCATATTCGAGTTAAACCGAAAAACTTAATTTTTTATTCGAGTTGATCCGAATAACTTGATTAACTCAAATAATTCGAACTATTTAATTCAAAATTTAAATTTTTATCGAATTTTTTGAATCAAATCGGATTTTGCTCACCTGAGTATCGATACTTTTATAAAAGTTACTGATACTTTATTAAGGTATCCAGGTCGGGCCTGGTCCAGAAAAGTTTACATGAGGTTATTTTTTTACCCAAGCCTAATTTTCGGGCCGATATTTTTGTTCAAACCCTCTCACTTTTCAGGCAGATCGGGTGACCCGACCCATGAACAATATGCATATGTAAGACTACTTATATATATATATATATATATATATATATACACCAATTATGTGTGGGTGAGTTAATTTAAGTTAAATTAATCTGCTAATGCTTGTAATTATTAATTTTGATGACAACGTTTGATATAAACTTTGGTTTATCTATATTTATGTTACGTAATTAACAAATATATCAAGTAAAAACAGCTCATTGATTTTGACGATCAATACTTCCATTAAAAGTTTAAAAGTTTTTGTTAATATACTAATTAACAAAATATTCGAATCTCTTTTTATTGGTAAAGAATATTCAAACCATTAATTAAACAATATTTTGAAATCATTACCATTGTTTAAGGAAACAAAAACCTTCGATATTTTGTCCAAAAAAAATATATATTTCTTGTCTCATTATTTCAACAATCAAACTTAAAAGCCAATTACTTAAAAGACAAAATATTTGGTCTCATCTATTTGTCTCCAAATAAGAATTTTCACGTCTTAATTTAATTGACATTGAGCTGGAGTTATTGTTTGAGTAAATTTAAATATTTTAATGCTTAATCAAACTTTTTTCTTTGTTTTTGGCTGGACTCAATTAGACTCTTATGCTTCAACTTCAATATATAAGCAAAGTCCAAATTAAGGAGTAGCAATTGGAAACGAAGGGGAACATGTATGTGACAAGGGCTCTTTCAAATTATAGGAGGAACGTGGTCGAGCTTTCGCAGCGGCGGCGCCGCACTCGGGTATAATGGTGTTGAGAGGGCGAGAAGGGGCGGATGCAGATGAAGGAAGAGGGCTTTTCCAAAACGGGTACGCGAAAGGATTATTAAAGAAACTCCCACTGCCTTCGAACGCGATGCTTATCAACACAGACTCGGATTTCGGAGAGTATTTCTACTTCATCCCTCTTCTTCATCAACCTTTGTCTTCAAATCGCTACCATGTCATCCATGCTGATGGAAAATACAAAGGGTAAATGACCACAATCTCTTTTTCTTTTCTTTTTACTTGTTTTTAAAGTGGGAATTTGATTTCAGAAGTGGATTCATTCAATTATTTTTAAAGAAACTTAAGAAAAAAGGTTAAAATATGTCAAAGTCCCTGTACTCTTCCTGAATTTAGAATTTAATCTTTTTATTTTTCATATTTCAAAATTCAAGTCCAATTGTTAAAATTGTTAAGACTATTTTATTAAATTCAAGTTCATTACAATGTCATTTTTTTTAGTTACGTTGCTACCATTTGCGGATGGGAGTTTGTGTTGATAAGCATCACATTCATGCTTGACCGGAATCTCAGTAAATACTTCGTATTCTTTACAAACTTCGAACATGACATGCTCTGCTCCACCACCCATCCCGCTCCACTATGAATGTATAATTTTAAAAATTACTACCACCTCAATGGATAGCCAATTCCATGCATCTAACCAAAAAATCCTTTCTTCCAACCCCGCCCTATACCGCTTCGCTTCAATTTAATTTTTACTACTTATCTTTAATATTTTCAATCTTTTTTAAAGTCAAGTAAATATTTAACCATAATTCTTCAAAAAATATTTAAATATAAAATATATGATTTTTTTTCTATATTAGGTTATTACATTTTTACCCTTTTAATAGTTTATATATACAATGATAAAATGGTAATTTCATAAGGTTGAGGGCAAACAATTATCATAATCGCTTCATACCTACTATCCAAAAGAAAAATTCACCTCGCCCAACCTCACATCTACTTTTCAAAAGAAAAATCTTCTCGATTTGGAAAGGAGTGGTTTGAAATCCATCGGGCGATTCGGTTTTTGCCATCTCTATTTGAAGATATAATATATTTATTATAAGTCAGTTAATTTGGTTGAATTCATTCATTCCAAAATTTTTTATATGAAAGATAAAAACACCCTTAAAATAGTACAATTTACTTATAAAATGAGGGTATTTTATCTTTTACCAATTGAGTTAATACCCAATTAACTCGTTACAGCAATTTTCTTTATAACAAGTATAAATTTAGCATTGCTTGACTTTTTATTATGATCGAAATATTAAAAACACTTTCATCATTTGATGAAAACCCTAAAACCAGGTTAGCTGTTAAGTGTTCAACCGAAGATGATATGAGTTACTGTTGCTCAAGAAGGATCATACAAGACATTGAACCAAAACCCTTTGATCATAGGGATCAATACCAACAGTTCAGGATCTGCAGTGATGATGTTGGTAATTTTTATGCAAAACCCATTGTTCCTCACAGTTCCCCCCCCCCCCACTTTTCTGAGGTTCAAATTCACCCTTTTTGTAGAAAACAAGAGGGTACATCACTTGCAAGACAATGCTCGAGGACTCGATGACTTGATCCGGTCACAGCTTCCGGAACTCGATTCCTGGACAAACATGATTATCGGGAAATGGTATACCCCATTCGTGTTCGTTAAAGAAAGTAGCATGATGAGAGTTCAAATGGAGAAATCATTGTTTTACATAGTGACATTAGAAAAGTTATGGGAAAAGATATGTTCATGGGAGAATGATGGGAGTAGTAAAGGGGATGTTATGACATTAAATGTTGAGATAAAAAGGGAAATTGATTTCTTGTTTGGGGTTGAAGTTTTGAGAGGGAGTGAAATGGATAATGAAGGGTTTGTTTGGTTTAGCTATGGTGGTGAGAAATTAGGGTTGAGTTTGGCGGTTTTGGAGGGAATGAGGTGGTTGGAAGAGGTGGTGGGGTGGGTTGATGGGGTTGAGAGGGTTGAAAGAGTGGTGGAGATTGGTGGTGGGTGGAGGAGAATTGATTGTTATGTGTTAGTGGAGAGGTTTGCTTTGAGAAGAATGGATGGGACTTTGGTACTTAATTGTGATTCCAGGCATACCCATGAGATTAGAACTAAATGGGAATAGGATTAATATACTATTTGTGCAATTTGGTACTTTTTTTTGTTAAAATATTTCATAACTCTTTTTACTTTTTAAAAATTTAAAATTTAGTCCATGTACTTTTATTTTTAAAATTTAGTCTCTACTTTTCAAATTTCAAAATCCAAGTCCAACTGTCTGATAATTTTTTTGTTAAATTTAAGTTAATTGTAACGTCATTGTGTTAATTACATGGCTATCGAGTGAGTATTTTTATTTCAGAATATCATACCAATAAATTTAAAAACATTTAATACTGTTAATAGCTAGACCTGAAATTTTTTTGAAAAGTAAAGGAACTACATCCTAGAATTAAAAGTATATGGACTAAATTCTAAATTTTTGAAAAGTAAAGAGACTTATGGCATATTTTAACATCAATTTGTTGGATATTTGTGTTCGTTGTAAGGAAGTTCATGTTTTATGTGTGTGGTGTTCTAATGTTGGAAACTGGTTGAACTTTTCTTCTTTGAAATTGCTTGTGCTTTGGGTAATTTTTTTTTACTTGAAGATGGTAAAGATAATATAACATATATTTGAAAGTTTTTATAAATATATTACGCATATTTTTAAAATTTTATTCTTCACCCAATTAGTAGCATTTAAAGTTGTTTGTTTAAATTTAATTATTAGTTTTGTACTATGTATATAATTATAGATTTAATTTATTTTCTTCAATTGGATCATTCTAAGTTCCTATAATCATCGAATTTTGAAATTTTAATCTTGATGCAAATGATAGCTGACAATGGCATTACACATATGATAACATGTTTGTCGCATCGGATTTTGGAAACAACACAATTTAATGAATTTAATAGTTATTGTTTGATGAGGATTGAAATTTTAAATTTTAGAAAATACAAGAACTAAAAATGACCAGATAAAAATATAAGGATTAATTCCACAACTTTTATAAAGTATAAGGACTAATAGTAAAATTTAACCTTCAATGTTTCTTTTTAAGGGAAAAAAACTAAAGCATTGTTTCCATGAAGATATTATTGTTAATATTGTTGTTTAGTTATTTTCAAATTATACTTTGGAATCTCTATTGTTTTTTTTAATAATCTAATTATAAATTCTGATCATATCTGCTCTTTAACCTACAAACATACTCGATTTCATATCCTTCTGCATTGACAACAACATCCATGCCAATTAAACTAAGACTCGATCGGCGGAATCTCTGTTGTATGTTATTGTTCAATTTGTTTCGAATTATAAGTATTGTTAATATCAATACCTATTCTTTTAATTTCAAAATAAAAAAAATAATTTTATATGTAAGTAATTAGATGAATAAAAAGATAATTAAAAACATATTAGATTTTAGGGAATTTATTTTAAGAGATAATTGTTTTCCTCAATTATTTCTAGGGATTGTTAATTTATTTATTCATTTGGGATAAATCTATAGCATTAACCTTTTAACATTGTGAAGTTTTAATTTGATATAATAAATAATTGGAATAAATCTTAAAACTATATATGAATTTCAATTTAATATGCAATATTATACATAAACTTTGATCTTTGTGCAATTTTAATACATAAAATTTTCATTTGATTCAATTTTCAAAAGTTGCTAATAAAATTATCAATGTAGAATCATTTTTACGCTTATATATGGGGTATATAAATAATTATATTTCTCTAATAAATAAATTGATATATTTATTTTTTAAATGTATACAGTTGAATTAAAATTAAAGTTTCATGTGTATAGTTGCACTAAATCAACGTTTACGAATTAAATTAGATGAAATTTAAAAAGTTTTAAAATTGTGATAGAGAAGGAAATCATAATTTATTATCGTGAACCCTAGTCCTGCCGGATTGCAGGGTGCAATAACGTGGCCTTTCATCTATTATTATTATAATAATAATTGGTCAAAAACTTTAGCTGGATTGACAATTCGAAGAAATGATATTTGAACTGGGTTAGTGGTTTATATTAATTAAACCGGAAACTAAAAGAAATAGTAATTGATTAGGTTTTATAATTATTTATTTAATTATAGTTGGATCAACAGTTAAATTAATTGAATTAAAAATTGGTGATTTAATCAGTTTAATTACCAATTTAATTATTAAAATATTGACTTATAGCAATCCAATCAAGCACTTTTATCTCCTAACACCTAGTAATATTTAAAGGGGCTCGTGTTTTATATTTCAGTAATTTTTTTGAAATTGGGAATCAACTTTAAATATTATCTTACATCAAAATATTTTATTTAATTTTTTAAAGTACAAGGGAAAAGATGGTAGATGATGGTTCACATGGTAGTGAAGTGTAGAGAGTCATATAAAAGCAGAGATGAGTGTGAAGCATAAGAGTCCAAGACTGAAGAAATCCTCCTTAATTAGTTATTTATAGGTGAGGCTAGTCATCTCTAGCATCTAGCTTGACATGTGTCTGTTGCTAGTCTTGTCGTGGTTGGTCACTTATGGAGGCAGCGATGAGATTGACTTGGATTAGGATAAACTCCACGTGTGATCCATACATAAAAAGATCTCTAACACCTATGAGGAAGGTATAGAGGCGTTCTATATGCCATATACATACATTCAGAGAGTCCAAAACTAGCATAAGTGTTGCACATAGGCAAAGTTGTAGTTGATAAAGTTATGGCTAAGTGAGGTGAGAGTGACAAAGTCTACCCCAATGAGATGGATACAAATAACAAATTTATTTAACTTTTATTATACTTTAAGATGTACATATAATTATATATATATCATGGTTTTAATTTTATCATAAAATTTAGAAATTGTATCAACACCGTATGTCATTTGGTATTGCTGCTAATCAGGACGAAAATCAAATATAAAGTGTTGAGGCAGTTTTTGAGCAATGCTTGGACTAGTGTCAACTGGTAATAGCATTGCTTGCTCAAGAAACTTGTCATGTTTATGTTGATAAATTTTGACAACGAAAATCATTGGATTGTGATTTCTATTGTTTGGGCAATTGCTAGCCCATCTTTAATATCTAAATTACATATAGCAACATATCTTAGAGATTGGTTTGGATTTGGATTGAAATAGTTAACTTCCCAAGTTGGTGGATTGAATCGAATCAAGCTAAACTAAGAAGTATATCTTAGAGATTCAAGACTTATCCTGAGCCGTTTGAAGATATTCGTTATGCATATTGTGCTTATTCCGAGGGAAGATTGATTGTAAATGAGATAGTATGTTAGCATTGTCGAAACCATTTTTTGGAAAAAAGGTCGACTTTTTGAAAACGAAAATGGGAGTCGCCACCAATCCTTTTTATTTAGGTGTGATAGGATTACCTTGTAATTTGGTCGCTTTAATAAAATGTTTTGATTCACTAAAACAACGATTTTGGTCTATGAAATTCGAGAAAACAGGTTCGGGAGTCAATTACGTGCGAGGAAGGATTAGCACCCTCGTCATGCCCAAAATTGGTACCTACTTGATTATTTAGTGTCTTAATGTCGAAAGTTGAAAATTTGAAAAGATATTAAAATAAGATCCTTTTTTTATTAACGTTAATTTAAAAAATGCTTGAATTAAATTGAAACGAGCATCAAAGGTCCACTCATCCCGAGATAACAAAATGCCACATCCCGTAAGTTAGGATGCAACATTTGAACCCTTGAGAACAAGTTCGCGCTTAATTTTTATTGAAACTTCATGTATTTTGAAATCTAAAATGATATTTGGCTATTTAGGTTTAATGAGAAAATCGAAATCTCGTAGGTTAGGGTACGATTTCTCGAATTTCTCAAAACAAGAAATATGGCCTTATTTTAAAGAATTTTCCCTTTTTTGAATTTTGGTAAAAATTAATGCGACACAAAATTGTAGTGATAATGGCATAATATGCTTGATAAAACATAAAAAAGAGTAACAATAAATCACGGTATTAATACGTATAACAAAATAATAATGATGAATGTGATAATATAAATAACGATAATAAGGGCAAAGAAAAAGATACATAAAAAAATAAAATAAGCCAATTAAATAAAAAGCAATAATAAATAAATTTGAAATTAAAAACTAAAAAAGGTTCAATTAAAAAAGTGAGAATAAGCAAACAAATAAATAAATATTAGGTAAAACAGTTGAAAAATGATAAAATAATAATAATAATGATAATAATAATAACAATAATAGTCATAATATTATAAAAAATAAAATAATAAATAAGTAAATAAAACACATACACATAAGACTAAATTTAAGGATTCTAAAAGTAAAAGAAATAAAAAGAAATTAGTAATAGAAATATTAAAACTTAGATATAAAAAATATAAATAATGGATATAAAAAAATAATATTAACTTTAAAAATGAAGAATCAGAGACAAATTAATAAACAAGTAATAAAATAAATTAATCAAAGGACTATATTGAGATTAGAATAAAATTAGAGACAAAAATCGTAATAGATTTAAAATAAAGAAAACGAAAAAGGACTAAAATTGAATGCACGCAGAAGAGGGGGTCCAAATGGGAAATTATCCCAAGCCCTCTAAATGCGCCGTTCTGTAGAGGACCAAAATAAAATAAAAATAAATTTTCAGGGTGAAATTTAAAAAAAATAAAAAAAAGAAATAGAACTAAATCGCAACAGGCCATGAAAGCGGAAGGGGTCATCACGCAAATATCCCAAAAGACGAAAGCATAGGGGTTAATGGGTCGGGTAAACAGGTCGGCCCCCCAAAACGTTGCCGTTTTGAGCGTTTGGGGGCTGATCAAAACGACGTCGTTTTGATATTGCTATTTAAGCCCAAAATTTTTAAAATCCCTCATTTTAACCCTCCTTCGAAAAAAAATCAAAAATTTTGCTCTCCCCTTTTCTCTTTCAACCCCATGTCCGGCCTTAACTCCGGTGGGCGACCGCCGCATCAGCCGCCGGTCGCCGGCGATGGCGCCGCCGTCCACGGTGGCCATAGGTCAAAAAAATTGGCCATTTTTGGCCTTTTTAACTTTCGATCCCAAAAAATGCCATCTTTCATCGGAGATGGCAGCCTCGACCTCCCCCACGACGGCACGAATGCAAAGAAAGGTATGATTTTGACCCCTTTTCTTTTTTTTAAGATTTTGACCCCTTTTCTTTTTTCGTTTATTTCTTTGAAAAAACAAGTAAAGAAAAATAGAAATAAATAAATAAAGCAAGATAAATGAACAACCTTTTCGAAATTTCTTTTTGTTCTTGTTTTTTGATTTTGTGTCCGTAAAATATACATTGATCTGTTTGTGGCTTTTATAGTCGAAAAAAATACAATGTTGTTTTTATTTTCTTTTTGGTTTGTGACCCGTTTGCCTCTCTGCTGTTGTGATCTCTTTTGTTTGATCTGTAGGTACGAGGCAAGGACGCATGCTGTGGTGGTAGAGGGAGCGTGGAGGGTACGTAGGTGCTGACGTGGGAGGAGCGACGGCTAAAGGCTTGGGGGCTAGGGTTTTTTGTTTTGTTTAGGTGTTGGGTTAATTGGACTAGGGTTAGTTTTTGGTTGTTTGGGGTTTGGGTATGAGTTTAGTTTGGGTTTGGATTGGGCTAGGGTCTTGGGTTTTAATTTGTAAATGGGCTATTTAAATTTTGGAGTTTTTATTTTATTTATTTGGTTTGGGTTTAGTTTTGTAATTGTGATTTGGGCTTAGGCCAAAATTGGCCTATTACAGGCATGTCTCAATTACTTGTATATTGGGAAGACTTGTATAAGTATTGTATAGAATGAAAAGCACTTGTTCCTGTTTATTGAGAAATGTTTCTTTGAGTGCATTGAGTAAAATAGTCAAGTGTATGACTTGGTTAACGTCCTAAGTTTTGAAGGGGAAAACTTAGAGGAGAAGTGCCTAGATCTTAAGCACAAATGTGGGAAGTCTAAACTGGTAAGTGTTAGAGCCTAAAAACACTACTTATAATAGGAGCTAAGATATGAATATTCTCTCTAGGCAAGACGCAACAAATGTAGGGAAACTAATTTGCATAAATATATCATTTGTTCATCATTTTTTTGCATTTTTTCATTGTTGGTGCTTGAAGCAGTTGGAACTGCTGTAAGCACTACCTCAAGAACTGCTCATTTTTAGCTTGCAAACATCATTTTTGGACTCAATAGTATGTATTTGAAAATTAGAATTTTTAGAAAGTATATGGGATATAACTAGTTCTCCATCGATGTTGCGGTTGAAAAGTGTTACGGTTTATTAATTTCAAGTGTTTAGTATGACTATAAAAAATTGTAGTAGGAAGTTAAAATGTATATTTTAGACAATATAAAAAAATAAAAAATAATTTAATATAATGATTAATGATACATGAAATATAAAGTTTAAATATTTTTAAGTAATTAATATATTTTTTTTGTAAAATTAATGATACATAACATACAACAATTTGAATAAAATATATTACAAAAATTTAAATATAATGATAAAGCTCTTTTTACCATACAATCAGCAACTTCATTTTGTTTCTTGAGAATATAACACAATAACCAAAAGTTCTCTTGAGAGAGAATACTCTGGATTCGCCAAATCAAAGTAAAGTTCGATGTGGTTGAAGTACTTCCTTGAATGGCCTGAACAATGTCCAAACTGTCCGAGAGAATTATTACACAATCATGACCTCTTCGTTGAACAAGCTTGTAACATCCCAAAATTGGGCCTAGTAGGATTGGGCCCATTGGGCCTTGGGCATAGGAGTGTTTAAAATTTTTGAGAACAAGAGAATGACATCATTTCAAGTTGGACTTATTAAGAAGATGATTTTAGAAAGTTACAGGATTCTATGAAGTTTCGAGTTCAAGTTGGGCCTTAGTAAAATTTTGTGTTTAAGCCTATTAAGGAGAGATAGTAAGTGGCATCAAGGCTTATGGAAATAAAAGAGTAAATTGCTAGCATAAATGAGCATATGGCAAGGAGGTTATGGCATCAAGTGAAGTACCTTGAGGGAAGAGGTTCAAATCCCATTTTTTGCAAATTTTGGATTTATTTTTGTGTGCTCTTCCAAGTGTCAACCATGGCATTATTAAAGGAAAGAAATAAAGAAAAATGAAATGATGACTAAAAAGATAAGGTAAGGAGGAAAACAAGGAAAAAGAAAGGAAAAAGAAATAAAAGAAAAAGAATAATAAAGAAGTGGGAAAATAATAATGATGGAATTTGAAATAATGGAGCAGGTGAAAACAAAATATAATGATGGGATTTGAAAGGTAATAGAGTAGGTGAGAAAAAAAAAATGCATGGAGGGTGTAATAGCCCGATTTAGGGGATAGTCGAAACGGTGATCTAGGAATCACTAAACCGAGGATAGAGAAAATTATTTTCATGTTATTCTATGTGTTATAATATGTTTATAAGGATGTATGAAAATTTTGGTGTCTCAATTTTAGCGGTTGAGGGCTTAATTTCGAAAAAGAACTAAATCGCATAAAGTGCTAAAGTTTAATTTTAATTGCTAAAGGTGCCAAATGGCTATGGATTATAAAATGGAGGTCCCAAGTGTGCAAATTGGCCTTGTCTAAGAAAGTTGGCTGGCCATAGTGGGCATAGAGGACAAAAACTTTTATTTTGGTCAAAATCGGTGGTATTGGTAGGTAAAATGAATAAAATAAGATGATATAAGCAAAAGTTATCATCTTTTCTTTTATTCTCCTTCACCAACCGAAAATATCAGCCATGGGAGGGCTTTGAAAGCTTGAAAATTTCAGCAACTCATTTTCTCTTCAAGTAAGTGATTTTGATGGCTTTAGTTGATAATTTTTGTATTTTTGGAACCCCCAAAGCTTAAGCTAGCTAATGAGGGGACTAATTTGTAATATGGTTGAGAGTCTAGGGACTTGCCATGAGAGATTTTATGCTGGTTGCAAGATCTCGAAGTACTTTATCAAAGGTTCAATCGAAAACCTATCCCTCGTAATAGGTGACTCAGATTTTTGGTGTCGCGGAGAGCATCGCGTTACGGATTCCGAATAAAGTGTGTAATCTCATACCCTTCCCTATACATATCTGAAATGGTGTGTAATCTCACACTTCTCTGAAAGTTTGTATGAAATATGCTATTGATCGGTGGAAATACCGAAGAAAACTAAAAACCGGCATTCGTAATCACTCGGGTGTGCGTATGATCGTAGTGGTAATCGTAATTCGTAATTCGTAATAAAACAGTTTCGGTTAGAAGCAATGATGTGTATTTGAAAAATCACTAAAAATAGGAGAAAAGGAATTAGAAAGTGAATAAGATACCAAATTAAATATTTCTGTGTCTATTTTAATATGGAAGAAACAGAGAAGGAAAAGGAATTTTATATTCTAAGATATCTTGATTTTAGTGAGACTGGTTCTGATTAACTTCAGGGTTCACTGATCTGTTTTGGAAAAATCATATAAAATTGTACAAAATGAATTATGGGTTATAATTTATATGTATGGATTCCTTAGTGAGCCTATTTTCAATAGAAACAAGTTGGAACAGTATATGAAAACCGTACAGTGAGATATTTGAAATTAAGGTAAGAGAGGTCAGAATCATTGGACAGTGAAACAAGGGAAACTTTAAGGAATAAACTGTACTAAATGTATAGGCCAAAAATTCTGGAAAAATTATAGTAAGAAGATATATGAGTCTAGTTTCAAGGAAATTTTACGGATCTAAATTTCGAGTTTCATAAATCGAGTTATAATCAATTTAGTCAGTATGACGCAGATGGACAGTTTTAAATTTTTATGCCCAAATTAGTAGTTAAGTCCAGAATTGCGAAATTACCCCGTTTGGGCCTAAAATGGATTTTTGACCCAATAGTTCCAAAGAGTCCCAAATAGAATTCTGTGCCACTCGAGGCGATAGTAAGCCTTTGGAGACACCGTTGAATATGAAATTATCGAAATTACCCTTGGAGGGTAAATTACCGAATTACCCTTGGTGGGTAAAACTACCGAATTACCATTGGAAGGTAAATTACCGAATTACCCTTGGTGGGTAAAACTATCGAAATTAACCTTGGAGGGTAAATTATCGAATTACCCTTGGTGGGTAAAACTACCGAATTTACCCTTGGAAGGTAAATTACCGAATTACCCTTGGTGGGTAAAACTACCGAATTTACCCTTGGAAGGTAAATTACCGAATTACCCTTGGTGGGTAAAACAACTGAGTTACCCTTAGAGGCAAAATTACCGAAATACCCTTGGGTTGTGCAAATTATTGAAATACCCCTGGGTTGCAAAATTATCGAAATACCCTTAGAGGGTAAATTACCGAAATTCCCTGGGTTGCGAAATTACTGAAATACCCTTGGAGGGTAAATTACCGAAATACCCCTGGGTTGCAAAATTACCGAAATACCCTTAGAGGGTAAATTACTGAAATACCCCTGGGTTGCAAAATTACCGAAATACCCTTGGTGGGTAAAATTTCTGAATTTCCCTTAGAGAGTAAATTACCGAATTACCCTTAGTTGGTACGATTACCGAATTATGAAAATGCCCTTACGGGCCGAATTACGAAATGTCCCTATGGACCGAATTACGAAAATACCCTTTATGGGCCAAATGTGATATTTGATATATGGGCAGTTTGATATTTGTGATATGGGCCAGAGTGTGTAATTTCACACTTATCTCATGGGTTAGATATTATACCGTAAGCATTAGAATAAATCGTAAAATTTGTAAAATCGGAAAATATGGTATAATAACACTTTTTGTGTAAATGCATGAAACCGGTATTAAGGTTGTGGGAATTACGGATTTTCCCTTAATGGGTTATTTTGTTAAAAAGTGATATTTTGGGCCATATGAATTATTTTGATAAATTGGTCAAGTGTGAAATTTGAAAAAAAAAAAAAGGGCCTCATGTGATTAATGGGCCAAATTTGCTAGATCGATTAATGGGCCAAAATTTGCTAGATCGATTAATGGGCCAAAAATTTGCTAGATCGCTTAATGGGCCAAATTGTTAAGATTGATTAATGGGCCAAATTGCTAGATTGCTTAATGGGCCAACTTGTATTATGGGCCTTATGATGAAATTATTGTATGAATATTGTTATGCTTTGTATAAGCATACATGATTGCATGGGTTGGGATAAAATTGAAGAGAAGTGCTAGTGGCTCTGCCACAATCTAGTTCGGTGACTCTGTCACAATCTAGTTCGGTGACTCTATCACAATCTAGTTTGGTGACTCTGTCACAATCTAGTTCGGTGGCTCTGCCACAAACATTTTAAATGGCTTTATGCCTGCGATTGGTGTGTTGGCGGGGTGGGTTGACTTGATCCCCACAGGTGTGCTGGTTGGTACGGGTGGTGTGTAGCGGATGGAAACTAGATTTGGTTTGGGATTTGCATATCATATGCATATTATATACATGTTATTATGTTATAATTGTAAATGGGCTTAGGCCCAAAATATTGCTATGTGTGTTCCGACCCAGTGGATGATGGTAAGGGGATTACACACTGAGTTCTTATAACTCACCGCCCTTTCTCTTAACCTTTTCAGGTAATGCTCAGTGACGTGGACTTGGGCCTTGGATGACTCGATGGAGACCATACTTCAGAAATGGTTTATTTGGACTTCAGACTTCTTTCTTGTTTATTTTATTACTCTACTATTTTGGGTTAAATGTTGTAATCAGGCCTCGGATTTTCTTTCAAAATGCTTCTGCAACTCTATTCCCAAACGTCCCATTTTCATAAATTGTTTATTTCAAATATGTTTTCACAACCAAAAAAGTTTTTAAAGATAATTACGTTTTCAAGTAAATAACAATTGCTTAAGTGTTTTGGGTTTTAACAAAGAGGTTGTAATTCTCAAACAAGTTTTTAACAATCTCAAAGATGGTTTGAAAAAAAAAAATTCCATGTGACACACCAGATTCGGGCTTAAAGTCTAGGCCGGGTTAAGGGTGTTACAAGCTTAAACCCTTCAAAAATGTCTTTTGTGTGGCTTTTGTGTGTCGTTTGGTTTGTTTGGTATATCTTTTCATCTGTTTGTAACGTCTTTAAATGTGTCAGTCTTTATTAAACCCTTACAATATTTAATGAATACCAACTTTACATTAAAAAAAAAAAACCCCAAAAGTCAAAACCCAAAATTAAAAGTAACTAAATCTTTACGTTTAGGTAAAAAAACACTTTTTCACTGTAACTTTGATTTCAAAAACCACATATTCTTTATTGTTGTTGGGTTGAAAAATGTTTTTACAACTGGCCTTAGTTGCTCAGCCACAGTAAAAATAGTATTATATACGAAAAATTTAATTAATTAATTAAAATTGACTGACTCTATTGACGATGCCGGCGTTTTTTTTTCTTTCAAAAGAATATGATGCGAATCTCTTATTCTAAATCAATAAAAATTGCCCGCATTTCCACATTGATTTGAACCTATTTTTTTAATTATATAAATTAAATTAGAAATAAGATTGCGTAAGTTGACTTCTTATTCGTTTTAATCTAATATCATATTTTTTACTCAATAACTTATCATAATTTTTTGTCAATAACTTAAAATGGTTAAATGGTTAAAGTAAGATGGTCACTATTGTCCATCGATATTTTTTTTTATTGATTTTGATACACTACTAATTTGTTTCGGTATACTATTTTAGATTTATTGCTCTTTTTAAAAATATTTGATATATGTATATAAAAAGTATTTACAAATATCAAATAATAAAATTAAATAAATTTCAGATATAAAATTCTCATTAAAAAAATAAAGCATTGGTTGAATTAGTGAAAAAAGATTTTAAAAAATGTTAGTGGCATGTGTTCAAATCTCACCAATTGTAAATTTTAAAATACTAAAAATATTCTTTAATAAGCTTCACAGATACAACCCATTATTAAACAAAACTCACAATAAACAAGCAAAAAAAACATATTCCATTAATTAAACAATAATATCATCTCATACTATGCATATAATATTTCATAATTCTACAATCTAAAATAATTAATAAAATTTAAATTTAAAATATTTTTAAAATTAATTATTTTGGTATTGACCGGTACACCATATGTACAAGCGAAATCTAACTATATGGTTGGTACCAACTGGAATTTGCACCGGAATAAAACTTAGGGTTTGTTATTTTGATTTACTGTCGAAAAAATATAACAATATTTAATTAAAAGTTGCCAAAAAGGTAATATTTGAGACTGAGAAAATAGAAATCAGATCTAGAAGCTCTATACAAACAAGAAAGCATTAGTACTGCCGGAACGTCTTTTAAAAAAATGTGTCCTCCTTGACTTTATCAAAACAGCTTTCATTTGATTTTTTTAAAAAGCAATATTTTAAGTTTTTAAAAAGGATAAATTGTTAAAATAGTCATTTTTATTTGATTCAGGTTACATTTTAGTCATTTATGTTTGAAATATTATGTTTTAGTCATGTTATCGTGTTTTAACATTTTAGTCACTAAACCGTTAATTGCAGAGGTGATGCTAGAATAATTTTTTAGGGGGGCCAAATGAAATTTTAATTTTTCATAGTCTATATCTTTATAATTTTTAAAGGATTAAATCAAATTTTTATAATTTTAGCGGGGCCAAAGTCTAATTTTACATTTACTAAATTAAAATTTTAAAAAATTTTAAAGAGCCTAAATAGTAATTTTCACTTTTAGGGGGGGTCAGGGCCCTTGCCAGTCCCCCTAGATTTGCCTCTGGTTAATTGCCGTTACGGTCTAATGGTAAGTTGACGTGACAAGTTAAGTCATCATTTTAAACAAAAATTTTAAGTTAAATTCTACAATTGATCCTTATATATATATATATATATATATATATATATCATTTGAGCAATTTAATTTTTTTTCTTTTATGTTTCTTTAACTTTCCTTTTTTTTTTTCATTCTCTTTTGCTTCTTCCTCTATTTTCCTCCCTTCTTCATTTTTTTTAATGTAGTTTTTCCATTTTTTTATTTGTTAAAACTAATCCACAAGCTCACCTCACTCGAAAAAAATAAATTGTTCAAAAAAATAAAAGTATAAGGACTAATTTTAGCAAATGAAAAACATAGAAAAACTAAGTTAAAAGAAATGAAGAAGGAAGGAAAATAGAAGGAGAAGCAAAAGAGAATGAAAAATAAAGAAAAAAGGAAAGTTAAAAAAACATAAAGGAAAATAAAGATTAGATTGCTCAAAATGAAAAAATATGAGGACCGATTGAATAAATTAACCTAAATTTTTTGTTTGAAATGATGATATAATGTGCCACGTCAGTTTACCATTACACTGTTAACGACGATTAACAGCTCAATAACTAAAGTGTTATAATGCAATAACGTTAGTGACTAAAATGTAACATTTCAAACATAAGTGACTAAAATGTAACCTGAGGTAAACAAAAGCGACTATTTTGATAGTTAACCCTCTTTTATAAATATTTTATTCATTATATAAATGATGAAATTTCTCTTATTGGAGCTAAGCCCAAATTCTCCAATGTCTTGAGACTCTAAGTAGATTTGAATAATAACCTCATGTTGGGATATTTCTCTATATTTAAAGCTTGAGTGCCGGCCTTTCAACTTGTAAATGAAGTCTCATTAAATAAAACTTCAATCCTCCAATCGCACTTACACTCTTCTTTACAATTTCATCCATATGATTTGCAAAAATAAATAAGGCACAAGCATTTCAAGCTTTCACACAATTATTTTATTAAAAAAAAAGCAATTTTAAAATCCAACACAAATTCTATTTAAACCTCCTACTGTGTGCAGCAAGAAGCACAAAACCAATTGTTTTTCCTTTACTTTCAAGTGTCGAAACCAAATATTATTGAGTAAAAATTTGGAAGAAAAATGGAAAAACGGATGATATTTGCATGGGTAATGATATTTTGCCTCGCCGTAGCACCGGTCTATGGCCAATACTACTCCAAAACTATCAAGGCAGGTCCTCGGGTGGAAAAGATGACCCGACTTCGCTTCTTCTACCACGATATTCCCGTTGGAAAAGATCCTACTACATTCCTGATAGCTCAGCCCAACATCACCAAGAAATTCTTTTCCCCATCCCCATACGGAAGCTTGTATTCAATGGATGATCCCCTCACTCTAGGGCCTAACCGAACATCCAAGATGGTTGGAAATGCCCAAGGGCTCTACTTAGCATTAAGTAAAGACCCTACCAAGTTCACTGCGGTTTTTTTCGCTGATTTTGCGTTTACCACTGGCAAGTTCAAGGGGAGCTCCTTTAGCTTGTTCTCACGATATCCACCAACAGATTTTGTTCCTGGCCCTAACATAATTCGTGAAATGGCAATAGTGGGAGGGACAGGTGCGTTTAGGATGGCCACAGGGTTTGCACTATTTCGGGCCACTTCTTCTAGCGCCAAGACTGGAGATGCTAGTCTCGAGGTCGATGTTACTTTGTACCACTACTAAACCCAATTGTAAAATATTGAAATTTATAATAAAGTCAATAAAGGGGAATTTTCCTAATCCGCCAACGGATTAGTATTGCCACAATGTCTGTTAAAAACCTAGGATCATTTAATCATGTGTCCCTAACTTCGACAACATAGTTTTATTTATTTAGTTTTTTGGGTGCCTGCTGATGGTAATCAGTTCCAGTACCACTTGAGCTAGGTGGCTCAAGTGATATCAAGTTTGTCTGTAGGGGCTCTTTGCAGAGGCTGAGGGACAAAACTCTGACCATGAATACAATACTTTTAGTTGTTAAGGACATTGTCGACTGTCTGGCAAATGACAGTTCAAAGACTTCTTTCGAAGGAGCGTCGACCCCCCAACAACAATACTTTCTATATTTTTTTTTATAATTCATGTTCGAGGTTTATAATTACTCTTCATAACAATACCAACTCTAAAATTCAATCCCCATTTTCCCTTTGAGAGTGAAATGCTTATAAAAATATATGATGAGCTAAGCCAAAATTCTAATAGATTTGAATAATAACCTCATGTTGAGAAATTTCGCAATATTTAAAGTTTGAGTGCAAACCTACAAGATTTTACTTTATTATATTATATCATATTATAAAATTTGAGGAAAACTTAAGAAGAGTCACCCAATTATCTATTTGGGCCACTCAACTATTAATTTTTTTGTTTAGTCATTTAATTTTTTGAAATTAAATAATTTAATCACTTTCTTGTTAGTTTCCATTAACTAAGAGTGTGTTTGATAAGTCATTGAAAATTTTCAACATTTATATTTTAAATGTGTTTGATAATTATATTATTTTTTTACTTGATATAAAATTTTCAACAAAAAGTGTTGAAAATATAAAGTTGATTTTATTTTTAAAAATTAAAATAAATTATTCTTTTTTTATAATGAGATATCTAAATTACCATATTGATCTTTTATCCAAAATAATATAACAATTATATTAATAAGAATAAAATAAAAATATTTTAAAAATTAATATTTTCTTTTATCAAATAACATAATTATATTCCGTACTTACATTTACTAATTTATCAAACAATTTTCTAATATAATTTTAGCACTTATAAAATTTAGCAGTAAAAATTCAGCACTTAATCTTTCAGCAATTAAATTTTCAGCTTATCAAACACACCCTAAGTCTAAAGTGGACTTTTTTATTGGCCTAATAAAAAATTTAGCACTCAATGTTTATATATTCTATCAATTAGATCCTAAATCTTAAAAAATCAACAAATTTAGCTTTCCATGTTTACAAAATTTTTCATTTTAGTTCGAATTCTAAAAAATTCAATATGTTTTGCCCTCAACATTTATAAAAATTTTTAATTTAATTCTAATTCTAAAAAGCTCCAAAAGCAAAACAAAAAAGAGGGATTTTTTTTTAAAAAAAGTTACTATTAATCTACATATATATAATTTAGTTCTAATCCTATTTACATTGAGTTTTTTTGGGGTAGGATAGACTTTTATAACATGAAATTATATATATATATATATATATATATAGATAGATAGATAGATAGATAGATATGGATAGATAAAAATTTATTTCTTTTTGTTTTCCATTAATTATTAAAGAAAAAGAATGAGATTGTGTGTGTGTGAAAACTAACAAATATATATATATATATATATATATATATATATAAATTTCATTGGTAATTCTTAAATTAAATATTTGAGAAGGAAATAAAACCCTTGTTGACCACAGTATCAAAAATCACTTTATTGTCTGAACAATAGCTAATAATAGTGTAAGAACAAGAAAAAATTATATTTGATATAAAATAATTAGCTTTCAATCAAAGTACAATAATTATTGTATAAGAGTTACAATTTCACTAAATAATTAGATCCATAAAATGACTAAAAATATTTGAGTTCACAAAAACTGCCCTGTTTACATTGATTTTCTTTCTTGGTAGAAGCTGAATATATATAGAATTTTTTTTAAAAATATGAAATTGTATATAGATATAGATGTTGACACTGTGATACAACAAGGGAGGAGAGAATGAGAATATGGTGGTGGTGACAAGGAAATTGATTCACCTTAGTTAAGCGGAGAGTTGGAGTAAGGGAGTTAGAGAGATAAGAGACTAAGGAGAGGAGAGATAGATTGTTGTTGTTGCTAGGTGAGGTGCCTAGGTTTGCTGAAGGGGAAAAGATCTTGCTATCATTATGCCTTGGGGTATTTATAGGGAGAAGGTCTCCATGCCCGACAGTGCCATGTCACTGACAATATGGGTGGTGGCCTGCTCGTGTGGTCTATCAGGTGACAGATTTGTTATGTGTTGATTGCTGTCAAGTGGAGGTTTGCTTTGACATTCTCTTTGTGAAGTAGTATGAAGTTGTTAGGCTTCATATATCCCGTCTTGGGTATATGTATGTACGCACTAATCGTGGATGGCCCAAGATGATTGACCTTATGGAGGGTTCGAGGCAGGCAGGTGGCTAATCATTGGATGACCAGCAAAGTAATAAAATGCGGAGGGTCGTCCATAGATACTTTCACTTCTCACATGTGTCCAAATTGAATAGAAATATAACAATTTATATATAAAAATATCATTTCCTTTTGTTTTCATATAATTGTTAAAGAAAATGTATGACATGTGTGTCTATAAATATATATGAAAGTTGACAAGAAAAATATAAATTTCATTGACAAATTCTTAAATTAAAATTATTGAGAAGATAAGAAAACCCTTCGTTGACCATAACTGTTGATAGTTTCAAAAATTAATATATTATTTAAACAACAAGCAATAATAGTGCGAGAATAAGAAATTCTATATTAGATGTAAAATACTTAACTTTCAATGAAAGTCTAAAAATAATAGTATAAGAGTTATAATTTCACTAAACAATTAAATCCATAGAATGCCTAAAATATTTTCGAGTCTTACAACTATCACTCTTTACATTGAGTGTTTTTTTAGGTTGGAGCTAAATATAGATTTTTTTTTTGGTTAAATTACAAGAGTTAAAGTCCTAACAATAACGTAATAAGCGCGATTCAAACTCAGATCACATCTAAGAATGAACATATCAATTTTTTCCCATTAATTATGAAAGAAAATATTAGAACAAATGACACCAAAATCGGCAGGACTTAGTTGCCCTCAAATGTTGACTCTAAGGCAGCTAAAAGGCGGAGGGAACCAAAAAATACCTATTCGAATCCTTTGAAGGGCTTGTTGGAGGTCAGAACAAAGGACACTCCCCACCAAATAGATTCTCGGAGGTTAAGATCAACATATGAAGCTCGAAGCCAAAACAAGGATTGAGCTTTACAAGGAAGATGGTATCATTAACCTCCCAGCTCTTCTCTTCAAGACAAAAAGCATTACACGCAAGTCAAATTGACAGTGAGGCTGCCACGCAACACAACACCTAGAAACTAAGAATCCCAACAAAACTAAAGAAAAGTGTTAAGTCAGGAGGAAAGCAAACCGACAAATGCCACTAGTTGAAGAAACGAAACCAAAACTCCTGTGCCAATCACTAAATGTTTGGAACGTACGTAATTCGATAAGAGAAGTTTTTCTCATATCGTTTAATAGGAATGAAAGATGATTTTTTGGTTCATTTGAGAGTAACCAAATATTAATACTGTCATAGCCTAATTTTGCCCGGGCTAGCAATCTTATCGAACCAAACCAATACCAATAGCCCAACATTAGACCAACCCAATCAAAGCCCATCAAAGCCTAAACACAAACCAAAAAACATTTAACCCAATTCCAAAGCCCACTACAACACCAACCCAAAACCAAAAAAACAGAAAATTATACAAAGCAAAAAGACCAAACAACAAACCCTAGGTGCGCCGCACCTAGGGCATTTGTCAACTGCTCCACCGCCCATGTCAGTCTGTTGCCACCGCCACTGGCCACTGCTCAGCACCGCCCATCAACCTGCAAGGAAAAGAAGACAAGACAGTGTATAATAATAAAAAAAGAAATCATGTAAATGGCTATAAAAGCCATTGAAATACATTGTAAATGGGGGATTTTTCGATCAATAAAAACAGAGATCAATGCAATAATAAGAGTGTTAAACACCAAAAAGAGCAGAGATTGAGCATTAAAAGAAAAACGAGGTGATTCTATATTTTTTACTCTCCCATTCGTTGTTTCGAATCTTTTAATTTTTTTATTCAACACGAATACATATACATACATATATTTTAAAAAAAAAAAAAGAAAAAAGAGAAGAAAACGCAAGATTTTACCTTTTTCGGCCACTGTGCACGATGGTCGGACGGCGGCGCGGCGAGCGGTGACCGGAGCAACCCCCCTCTCTCTCCTTCTCTCGGACTTGCACAAACAGAGAGAAAGCAAGTTTTTTTTTAAAACAAGTCAGAAATGCTTTTTTTTTTTCAACATTTTCCACCTTTTATAGCCCCCTGAAACGACGTCGTTTTGGGGCCTGCCTTTATTGCCCAAAACGACGTCGTTTGGCCGAAGACCCGCGTGCGCGACCCGACTCGACTGAAGGATCCTCGTGTTTTCATCGAATGGGCTAATTGCGCGTTCAGTCCTCCCGCATTTTCAGTCTTTTAAAATATGGTTTTCTGTTATTGCAATTTTGGCCCAAAATTTCGGTATGATTGCTATTAGGCCCCTCCTTTAAACGCTGCGTTTTCCATTCGGGGAAAATTGCGCTCCTTATCCCTCGCAATTCGCGCGCGTTGCTATCTCGTCCCTTTATTGTTTATTTTGTCCAATTTGACCCCTCTATTGCCGTTTTAATTTCAATTAGGCACATTAGTTATAGTATTTTGCAATTTTATTTGCTATTGTAATTATTTTTTTATTATTATTGTTTATATTATTACCCCATACTATTATTATTATTACTATTATTTGATATTACTATTATTTGTATTATCATTATTATTATTACTCCCTCTATTTAACTATTATTATTTTTTTACGCTATTATCACTATTATTATCATTATTCGGTTATTTTATGTTTCCGTATTTTATCTGTTTTATATTATATTATTATTATTATTATTATTATAAATATTTACTACTAGTATTACATTTTAATATTATTATTATAATTGTTCCTATTATTTTTAGTATCGTTATTATTATTTTATTATTGTTTTTCTTATCTTTATCATTTTATTTTCCATTATTTTACTATTACTATTATTATTATTATTATTATTATTATTATTATTATTATTATTATTATTGTTATTATTATTGTATGTATATTATTATTACTATTATATCTATGCACGTATACACTATATTTATTACTATATTATTACTATTATTATATTACTACTATTGCTATCAATAATATTTTATTTATCTCTTGTTGTTTTCGTTATTATTATCTATTTCATCATTGCATTATCATTATCGCTATTAATATTATACTATTATCATATATATGTAAATATCTCACTTATTTTATGTATATTACCAGCATTTTTCTTGTATATATATATATCCCACATTACTACTATCATTATATTATTTCTCAATATGCATATATTTTACCTATTTTATATATATTACCACCATTATTATTATCATTATTTTCTACCATCGTCAATACATATATACTATTATCACAATATTTTCCTTCTACCACTACTTATATTCTCATCGTTCGTCTCCTTGATTTTCCCGGCATCTCAATTTTCATAACAATCGACATTCCGTATTAGCAATTCGAGTGAATCGAGCCCTAACTTACTGGGTTCTGATTTTTCTTGTTTAAGTTAAACAACGGAATATCCCTTTCAAAATCACAAATTCCAGTTTTAAATCGACATTCCATATTAGCAATTCGAGTGGATCGAGCCCTAACTTACTGAGTTCCGATTTTTTCTCGTTTAAAGCTAAACAACGGGATATCCCTTTTGAAATCGCAATTTAAATTTTAAACAAAACACTTAATCTTGAATATTTGAAATGTCGCGCCCTAACTTACTGGACTCGACATCTAGATACTTCGGATAAGTTTCTTTTCCTATTAAAATGGGGCAATATTCCTAATTTAGACCTTTGAGAAAACGAGCCCTAACTTACTGGGTTCTGATTTCTAGTTTGACAAATGACAGGAGATCCTCTTCACAATATAAAACTAAGTTTTAAAAGGCGAGCTTAGTTTCGGGAGTCTAAAGTATTGCGCCCTAACTTACTGGACATGATGCTTTATCTCTTCGAAACTAAGAGAGTCTTAACGTCCCTTCCAATTCCTTCAAGTTTTGGAAATAAAAGTATCTATTTTCCAATCATTTCTAAGTTTTCAACAATAGGACATCGATCAACCAATTTGGTACCAATTTCGGGCGTGTCGAGGGTGCTAATCCTTCCTCGCACGTAATTGACTTCCGAACCCATTTTTCTCAAATTTTCGTAGACCAAAAGCATCGTTTTAATAAACCGAGACGTTTTATTAAAACAAAGGTGATCCGATCACACCCAAATAAAGATCGGTGGCTACTCCCTTCCTTTTCGGTTTCAAAAATCGAGTCGACCTTGTCGCTTCCTGTTTTATCAAAAAAGTGGTTACGACAAATACGATAAAAAATTCTAAATGAGTAATCAAAATTTAAATCAAATCATCATAGGTAATATGTTAGTATAAGAAAATAGTCAGGCCATTAAAAAAGTGGTTACGACAGCTTGGCGACTCCACTGGGGACTTATTCGTTGAGAGTCAGGCCATAGATTGATTGATCCTTGTCCTTTTAATTATAATTGGAAAATGGTTTCGAAATTCATGTTTCTTTAAATGCACTTTCAATGTTATATTGGATCTCTTGAATACTTTGGCATTGCATTGCATGACCATTGTGGTCACACCTTTAAGTGGGAACGAGAAGCTATGCCTTCGTGAGGTTTTCACCTCTGCATGGGCTAGTGGACTGCTTTCGGGATACATCTGAACCTTTGTCTTCGTGAAGTTTTCACTTCCACATGGCCATAGGGAAATGTATTCCCCTGAACCGAACTCGGTCAGTATGAGCCTATAATGGGTGAGGATCGAGGAATCTGCTGGTTCGAGTACCCCAACTGTAGAACTAAAACCACATATAGTGAACCCTAAGAGCCCACCTTAGGTAGAACTACGTCAAACCTTAGTGGTCACCCAGGTAGGTGTTTGTTCATTTTCGCTTGTTTTATACTTCGCGATACTAACTCGTTGTATTTTATTTTCGTGCATAGCATCTCATTTTCTTTAGAGGTATCGATTCACGGTCAGTTTTCGAGTTAGAAAGTTGGTTATGGAAAACGGATTCCTTGGTAAAGTGGAAGACAATGCAGTCGTTCGTATAGTTAGAACCTAGGCAGTTAGAAGGGTATGGATCCATTTGAGCAAAAGGAAATGGGGCAGTGCTTAAATCCGGTGGTCACCCTGTAGACGGCAAGGGTGTTGGAAGGAAAGTGATTGGTAGAGGGCAAGAGACCTGTGACAATGAATTGGCTGAAAAGGACTTTGCTTACGATGGGGAGACAAGTTTATTTACTGTTGACGCTTTTCCAAATAACAAGCATGAGTTTACAGTTGTATTTGAAGATATTACATCTAACAGAAACAACGGTAATGCAAGACCTGATGACTCAAATGGGCAAAATAGGAAGAGAATTAAACGGCCTTATCGGTCAAATCAGCTTTGTTGCAAAGACACCCATGCAAGCAACTCAAAATGCTCGGCGCGGACAGAAATCTGAAGACTCTCAAGAAGCGCCGAGGGTGATGGATGTCATTTTAAGGTAGCACGCTGCGAAACAGGGGTGTTTACTTGTTTGCCAATCTTTCAAGATAATCAGAGCAACTTCACAGACATTGGGAGAGGTGCCTTTGGCTATAGAAGTTTCCATTCAAGTTTCATAGCCACTCAATGAGGCCTTTCCCTGAATATTGAGGATAATTCGTCCTAGTCCGGTTGTGGATTTTTTGCCAATTAGAATGCCATGGATCCATACTCCCTGGACTGGACCATGGCTAAACGAAGTCTTAAGAACCTGAGGATAAAAGTCAGTCCATCCAATCATGAGTACAAGATCACATGGATTGAGTGAGCAGTTGTGCAAGGATCAGTTGTTTTCATTAAAGCAGAAAAGTATGAAGAATGTTAATGGTGAAGCTGAGAATCTAGAGATTATTGTCTATAATTATTTTGTCAATCATCACAACATACAGTTGCGCTATTCTGTAGACTTGCCATGCATTAATGTCGGAAAGCCGAAACGGCCTACATATATTCCTTTGGAGCTCTATTCCTTGATGTCTTTGCAATTACCAAAGCACTAACCACTTTCCAGAGAGCTTCTGTGGTTAAGACAGAAGCCTCAGGAAAGAGTGAAAGCCTTATCCAATGCTTTACAGGGGAGCAACCATAGTACTGAGCCAATGCTGCGTTCTTGTGGTGTTTCTATCAGCACTAATCTCACCCAAGCCGAATGTCCTATTTTGCCAGTACCAAGGGGCAATGATGGAAATTTCTTTACGGAAGAATGGGCGTTGGAATTGGTGAAACCATCTAGGATGGAAAGATAGGTTGTTGTGAACTTCTTGGCTCCTCGTTGTGGTCCAAACAAACATTGCAAGAGATTTGATTCGTGTGGAGAAATGAACGAAATTTATATTGACCCCATTTGATAGATCCAAAGAGATGAACCAGAATAGACGGCTTTCCCCTGGGGTTAGAATTGGAAAAGCTATTGAACAGATACAATCTAAAATGTCTGGAGCTGCGTAGTTCTTTTTTTGTCTAGAAAAAATTTTGATCTTTATGGACCATGAAAGTGGAAGAATTTTTCTGAGTACGGCCTTATGACCCAGGGTATGGCACCAGCTAAGGTGTATGATAAATACTGCACAAATCTTCTTCCGAAGATCAATGCTAAGCGTGGACGGTCTCTTCATCACTATTGAAGCTATAATTTCGTGATTGAGTTAAAGTCAAGCATGAAAGGTAATATTGGAGAGTTAGAAACAACATTGCACAGTTGTGAAATTCAGATTGAGCTCCCTGAAATAAGAGAAGGGCTTTGGAAGAAAGAGCTTCATCATTCCCATGACCAAGTTAAAAGTCGGGGTTACCTCAGGGGTGAAGCAGTTGTTCAGATTCAAGAAGTAGCTGATCATCTACAGACTTTGGCATCACGGGCAGATACATCGAGCATAAGGTATAAGCTACGGTTCGATCGTAGTCAAGAGCTGGCTTCATCGCTTGGGAAAATCAAACCTTAGGACTTAGGGCAAAAGCATATTCGTAGTCTGTTTTATGTAAAGGATTTTGTTTTCTAATAAAGTTTTCTAAAATGAAGTTGATAAGAATCGATGCCTCTTTGTATCCATGCATTTGCATTGCATTTCATGCATTTTGATTACATCTCATCATATACATTAAAATTTGTAGAAATGTCCTAAATTAGGTGAAGTTATTTCAGTTAACCTTAAGAGCTATGGACCGAAGGTTGGTGAGGATAGAGCAAATGCAAATGCAGATGCAAGAGCAATTGACCAAGATTCAACAAGAAATACGGGAACAAATGCTAGACTTCCAAAAGAACATGATGGGCCAGCTAACCTAGTTACTAGCCGGAGGACTTGAAAAAAGGAATGACCCAGTGGCCAACAATGTGGACGATGATGAAGACATCGTTTATTCCCCAATAAGTGTCCCAACTCAACCAGGCGCGCATTCCCGTAGGGTACCTATCATTATCGGATCTCAATATAGGACTGATACCTCAGTACTGCTGAACTCTCTGATGGGCCCCGGTAATGATCAAGTCAATCGTGTTATTATTGGCTTACCAGAGGCAAAGAAAAAGGGAGAGGGGGCTTCAAAAGCCCTGAAGAGGAAAGACAAGGATGTGGGTAACACGAGTGGGTATACCAAGGGTCACCCGAAGCCGTTTACAATAAACCAGCCAAAGGGGGCAGTCACCAGTCACCCGGTCCCCCCAAAGCAAAAACCCAATCCAAGATCGAGTTCAGACAAGCTTCAGTTTACTCCTATTCCCATCATGTATAGGGAGTTATACCAGAACTTATTTGATATGCATGTTGTAGCTCCTTGCTATATAAAACCACTGCAACCTCCATACCCAGAATGGTATAACCTAAATGTCCAGTATGAGTATCACGCGGGGGTTACAGGGCATTCGATAGAAAATTGCACAGCTTTCAAGAAGTTGGTGGAAAATTTCATCAAAATGGGTATTGTGGAGATAGCTGACGCGCCAAAAGCAGAAGCATGAACCTGGAAGCGTTTTGAGCAATGAGACTGCGGAAGAAATTCCTGTAGTATTTAGGAGCTTACCTTGAGTAATGTACGAAATATACTTGTTGCTTTAAGCCTAGAAGCAATAAGATCTCTTTTGTGAAATAGGCTCGTGCTCAGAATTACTATTTCAGTAAAATGCATCTTTTTGAACAAATATTTTTCTTTTTCATGCTATACATTCTATTGAATATTCTTTTATTCTTCATTCATAAATAACCATTCTTGAAATCATTTGTTCTCTAGAAGTTACTTTCATACCTACAATGGGTCCCAGATATCAATGACATGAGCGACGCTGTTACTGACTCCCTTTCTAGTGGGATATGTGTTTAGAGGGATCTAGGGACTTGGAAGATGACAGAGATTGCAACTTATTTCCTAACTTGTTAAAAGTGGTAGATATTACCTTATGAAGTGACAGCGGACACTACGAGCTAACGAGGGAGATGAAAATGGAAGATTAGCCCACTGCAGGAATAAGGCAAGGCATCATTGAGTTATCTTCAAGAATTCAAAGATGTTATCATATGATCACCAAGATACACCTAGGCTACTGAAACGTGGGTATGCTGTTAAGATTGATATTTAAAGAACCCATGTTAATGGTTCTACAATGGACAGGAGATTCACAGATTCCCTATATGTGGGGCATGGACGTTATCAAGCCAGTCTCCTCAAAAGCTTTTAGCCAACATCGATTCATATTCATGGTCATTGGTTACCTCACTGAAAGGGAGAAGGTCGCTTCATATGCCAAAGTTACAAAGTCAGCAGTTATCAAATTCAAATTTCAAAAAAAAAAAAGG
Source organism: Gossypium australe (assembly GCA_005393395.2). Taxonomy (NCBI): domain Eukaryota; kingdom Viridiplantae; phylum Streptophyta; class Magnoliopsida; order Malvales; family Malvaceae; genus Gossypium; species Gossypium australe. Next base: position 137,239,838 of record CM016624.1, on the reverse strand, counting down.
AAGAAGAAGAAGAAGAAGAAGAAGAAGTGTGTGGCAATAAAGAATGTCGGAAAGGAACATAATTACACAATGTCAAAGATTTACAGTCTGTTCAAAGATTAGACACCATTCAGTGCAGCAAAGGCAAAAAAAAAAAAAAACCATTCAGAATTTTTGGAAAAATGACTGAGACTTGTAAAGGTTGGCATAGAGAAGTTACCATTTACCCTCTAGGTTTCTTGAACGTTGGCCAGGACTTTCACCGGGGCATCTTTCTCATTGGTTTATGAAAGGGAAACAATTGTTGGAAGATAAGATTCCTTTTCCCCAAGCTTTAATTTGATTGGATGAAGCGGAATGTCTACAATAAGCTTGATTGAAAGTACTCATGGTCGAATGTACCAAAAATGGATGATATGGGCTTATGACAAAAATGTTCGCTCAAGAGAATTTTAGGAGAATGACCTGGCATTAAGAAGGATTCTTCTTATCCAAAAGGACTTCAGAGGAAAAGCAAATGCCTTATACAGCAAAGAAGGCTTGTTCTAGGGAAACATGGATACTAATCAAGATGGATGGCAATGACCTGCCCAATCCGGTGAGTTCAGATTCAACAAAAAAAGTTTTCCAAAAAAAAAACAAAACACAAAAAAAATGAAAAAACACAAAAAGAAAAAAAGGAAAAAAGGAGAGGCCGATGCGAAAACCCGCAAAGGGCGCCTTGAGATCAAAGGGGATTTGAGTTGAAAACCCGAGAAGGGCAGCTCAAATTTTGATCGAAAGTAGGGCATATAGCAGTCTTGCTACGCTTGAACTAACAATGAAGAAGTATGTTAAGTATTGGGGCATCGACAAAGTACTCCGGATCCCCTAAACACATATTGAGCTTAAAATGGTCCTCAAGAAATTTGAACAGAGAAGCTCAGGCTGCGATATCTGGGGCACCTAGTTTCCATTTTACCCATTTTTGTTATTTGTGGTTATTTTCCTTGTGAAATACACTACCAATAAATTTCCTTCATGATTGTATTTGCTATCTTTGCTTAACCTGTTTGTTTCGAGCTATCCTCCTAATTAATTCCTTCTTGTCTATTCTTCAATCTCTTTCAAGCATTTTGCATTGAAATAACGATTAATGGGCTAACGACACTTTTACAAAAGGAGTTCCGCATATTACTCTGGGAACTTCTAAATAGTACAAGAACCTGAAACAGGATTATTGCTTAAAACTCCTCAAGTTTAAGGGATAGAAACATTGGTGGAGGAAAGGTCTGAACTGATGCTATCTCTTCGGATTTTGTCAAATGTGGTGATTGAACAAAATGACAAGATATTACGTTAGTAATACCATCTTGACGAAAAAGGGGGCAATGTTAACCCATATGTAAAAGGGGAATCATTCGCGAGAAAAAAATGATATTCTGTATCCGTGCAAATATCATGTATGTACACTTGGTCATGACACCCAGGGAATTGAAAGGTGTAGTAGACCAAATCGTTTGAATAAGTTACAAATTCTATACCCCTGAGTCGCAATGGGATGGATTGAAGATGACATAGACCATATACCCCCCTGAAGTTGCAGATAAGGGGTCTGAAGATGGTATAAGCCTTAAAGTCCTATAGGTACCGTAGAAGGCACCTTGAAGTTACGTTGGGGCAAGTTATTTGAGCAAAATATGAGTGCTTCTTTGAGTTTTTGGCAAAGGTACCAGCAGAGCAAGATAGTAGCATAATACGTCAACAAAAGACTCTGATGGGCGACGAGCAGTGACAACCCTAAGCATTAAAAATGAGTCATTTCATTTTACATTCATACATCATTAAGGAGCGTTTCGATTATCGCATCCTGATTCTTATACATTTTTCATTATCATGTCATTCTGCATTTGTGCAAATGTCCTCCATAATATTATTTAGTTAGGAGCATTCGATTTATTACGATCATTGCATCTTAATCATTGTTAATAAATCATCATTCTCATGACATTTTGCATTCATGTAAATGTCATCCATAGCACATGTAGTTAGGAGCATTTGAGTCATTCCGATCATAGCATCCTCATCATTTGCATAAGCATAAGCACGTAAAACTAATTCTACAGGATGGGTTCCCCAGAGAACGATATCGAAGGTTTCAGATATTATCCCCTAATGGGGCAGATCGAGGATTGAAGTCTTCCTGAGATTGAAGACATCAGTCTGGTTATCCCTGAGTTTGCAGGGAGCAGGTTGAGGATAGCAGATCTGGCAATCTTGATGTTACAGGAGCAGGTCGAAGATAGCGAGTCTGGCAATCCTGATGTTGCAGGAGCAGATCAAAGTTAGCGAGTCTGGCAATCCTGATGTTGCAGGAGCAGATCAAAGTTAGCAAATCTGGCAATCCTGATGTTGCAGGAGCAGATTGAGGATAGCAGTCTGGCAATCCTGATGTTGCAGGAGCAGATCGAAGATAGCAAATCTGGCAATCCTGATGTTGCAAGAGCATATCGAAATTAGCAAGTCTGGCAATCCTGATGTTGCAGGAAGCAGATCGAATACATCAGTCTGGTGATCCCTGAGTTTGCAGGGATCAGATTGAAGATAGCAGATTTGACATTCTTAAGTTGCAGGAAGCAGATCGAATACATCAGTCTGGTGATCCCTGAGTTTGCAGGGATCAGATTGAAAATAGCAAATTTGACATTCCTGAAGTTACAGGAAGCAGATCAAAGACATCAGTCTGGTGATCCCTGAGTTTGCAGGGATCAGATTGAAGATAACATATTTGACATTCCTGAAGTTGCAGGAAGCAGATCGAAGACATCAGTATGGTGATCCCTGAGTTTGTAGGGATCAGATTGAAAATAGCAGATTTGACGTTCCTGAAGTTGCAGGAAGCAGATCGAATACATCAGTTTGGTGATCCCTGAGTTTGCAGGGATCAGATTGAAGATAGCAGATTTGACATTCCTGAAGTTGCAGGAAGCAGATCGAAGATATCAGTCTGGTGATCCCTGAGTTTGCAGGGATCAGATTGAAGATAGCTGATTTGACATTCCTGAAGCTTCAAGAAGCAGATCGAAGACATCAGTCTGGTGATCCCTGAGTTTGCGGGGATCAGATTGAAATAACAGAGTTGACGATTCCTGATGATTGCAGGAGCAGATCGAAGATACAAGTCTTATCTCCATAAAGGCTCAAAATAAATTGGAGCTATAAGTTCTATCTCTCTGAAGCAGCGATGGAGGGGATCAAAGCGACAAGATGCGATGGACAGGAATGAAGCTACCTGAGGAAGAGCACCAGAGAAGTCAAAACCAGCGAGACTGGGCAAAATTGGTCCTTCTTATGTCTTTGCTCTATTCTCGTTACACGATAATGAGCAAAGAGGGGCAGCTGTCATAGCCTAATTTTGCCCGGGCTAGCAATCTTATCGAACCAAACCAATACCAATAGCCCAACATTAGACCAACCCAATCAAAGCCCATCAAAGCCTAAACACAAACCAAAAAACATTTAACCCAATTCCAAAGCCCACTACAACACCAACCCAAAACCAAAAAAACAGAAAATTAAACAAAGCAAAAAGACCAAACAACAAACCCTAGGTGCGTCGCACCTAGGGCATCTGTCAACTGCTCCACCGCCCATGTCAGTCTGTTGCCACCGCCACTGGCCACTGCTCAGCACCGCCCATCAACCTGCAAGGAAAAGAAGACAAGACAGTATATAATAATAAAAAAAGAAATCATGTAAATGGCTATAAAAGCCATTGAAATACATTGTAAATGGGGGGATTTTTCGATCAATAAAAACAGAGATCAATGCAATAATAAGAGTGTTAAACACCAAAAAGAGCAGAGATTGAGCATTAAAAGAAAAACGAGGTGATTCTATATTATTTACTCTTCCATTCGTTGTTTCGAATCTTTTAATTTTTTTATTCAACACGAATACATATACATATACATACATATATTTTTAAAAAAAAAAGAAAAAAGAGAAGAAAAGGCAAGATTTTACCTTTTTCGGCCACTGTGCACGATGGCCGGACGGCGGTGCGGCGAGCGGTGACCGGAGCAACCCCCCTCTCTCTCCTTCTCTCGGACTTGCACAAACAGAGAGAAAGCAAGTTTTTTTTTTAAAACAAGTCAGACATGCTTTTTTTTTTCAACATTTTCCACCTTTTATAGCCCCCTGAAACGACGTCGTTTTGGGGCCTGCCTTTATTGCCCAAAACGACGTCGTTTGGCCGAAGACCTGCGTGCGCAACCCGACTCGACTGAAGGATCCGCGTGTTTTCATCGAATGGGCTAATTACGCGTTTAGTCCTCCCGCATTTTCAGTCTTTTAAAATATGGTTTTCTGTTATTGCAATTTTGGCCTAGAATTTCGGTATGATTGCGATTAGGCCCCTCCTTTAAACGCTGCGTTTTCCATTCGGGGAAAATTGCGCTCCTTATCCCTCGCAATTCGCGCGCGTTGCTATCTCGTCCCTTTATTGTTTATTTTGTCCAATTTGACCCCTCTATTGCCGTTTTAATTTCAATTAGGCACATTAGTTATAGTATTTTGCAATTTTATTTGCTATTGTAATTATTTTTTTATTATTATTGTTTATATTATTATTACCCCATACTATTATTATTATTACTATTATTTGATATTACTATTATTTGTATTATCATTATTATTATTATTACTCCCTCTATTTAACTATTATTATTTTTTTACGCTATTATCACTATTATTATCATTATTCGGTTATTTTTATGTTTCCGTATTTTATCTGTTTTTATATTATTATTATTATTATTATTATTATTATTATTATAAATATTTACTACTAGTATTACATTTTAATATTATTATTATAATTGTTCCTATTATTTTTAGTATCGTTATTATTATTTTATTATTGTTTTTCTTATCTTTATCATTTTATTTTCCATTATTTTACTATTGCTCTTATTATTATTATTTTACTATTACTATTATTATTATTATTATTATTATTATTATTATTATTATTATTATTATTATTTGTATGTATATTATTACTATTATATCTATGCACGTATACACTATATTTATTACTATATTATTACTATTATTATATTACTACTATTGCTATCAATAATATTCTATTTATCTCTTGTTATTTTTGTTATTATTATCTATTTCATCATTGCATTATCATTATCGCTATTAATATTATACTATTATCATATATATGTAAATATCTCACTTATTTTATGTATATTACCGGCATTTTTCTTGTATATATATATATATATCCCACATTACTACTATCATTATATTATTTCTCAATATGCATATATTTTACCTATTTTATATATATTACCACCATTATTATTATCATTATTTTCTACCATCGTCAATACATATACACTATTATCACAATATTTTCCTTCTACCGCTACTTATATTCTCATCGTTCGTCTCCTTGATTTTCCCGGCATCTCAATTTTCATAACAATCGACATTCCGTATTAACAATTCGAGTGAATCGAGCCCTAACTTACTGGGTTCTGATTTTTCTTGTTTAAGTTAAACAACGGAATATCCCTTTCAAAATCACAAATTCCAGTTTTAAATCGACATTCCATATTAGCAATTTGAGTGGATCGAGCCCTAACTTACTAGGTTCCGATTTTTTCTCGTTTAAAGCTAAACAACGGGATATCCCTTTTGAAATAGCAATTTAAATTTTAAACAAAACACTTAATCTCGAATAATTGAAATGTCGCGCCCTAACTTACTGGACTCGACATCTAGATACTTCGGATAAGTTTCTTTTCCTATTAAAATGGGGCAATATTCCTAATTTAGACCTTTGAGAAAACGAGCCCTAACTTACTGGGTTCTGATTTCTCGTTTGACAAATGACGGGAGATCCTCTTCACAATATAAAACTAAGTTTTAAAAGGCGAGCTTAGTTTCGGGAGTCTAAAGTATTGCGCCCTAACTTACTGGACATGATGCTTTATCTCTTCGAAACTAAGAGAGTCTTAACGTCCCTTCCAATTCCTTCAAGTTTTGGAAATAAAAGTATCTATTTTCCAATCATTTCTAAGTTTTCAACAATAGGACATCGATCAATCAATTTAGTACCAATTTCGGGCGTGTCGAGGGTGCTAATCCTTCCTCGCACGTAATTGACTTCCGAACCCATTTTTCTCAAATTTTCGTAGACCAAAAGCATCGTTTTAATAAACCGAGACGTTTTATTAAAACAAAAGTGATCCGATCACACCCAAATAAAGATCGGTGGTGACTCCCTTCCTTTTCGGTTTCAAAAATCGAGTCGACCTTGTCGCTTCCTGTTTTATCAAAAAAGTGGTTACGACAAATACGATAAAAAATTCTAAATGAGTAATCAAAATTTAAATCAAATCATCATAGGTAATATGTTAGTCTAAGAAAATAGTCGATAATACAATTACGAATAAAATAACAAGAGCAATAAAAATTATATGCAATTTTATTTAATTGTTTTAACATTGCCATTTGTTGAGTTATTCCTTCTTTAACATTTATATATACTCCTTACCATCATGTTAACATCAATTTATATTATTAAAAGTATCAAGATTTTCTTCTTCCTTGTACTCTTTAAAGTATGAATCATCTCAATTCCGCCTATGAATAAAGTAATACGATCTAACCTCTCTTTTTTTATGTTATATTGAAGTGGTGTTAATATGAGACTTTTTTTAGAACTGTAAATGTCCTCTTAACTATATTTTAAAGCTTTAAATGTCTTAAATTAAAAAAATCGTGAGCTATTACTGGTACTTAGAGGTGTACATGGGCCGAGCCGGGCCCAACTAAAAATTTTGGCCTGTTCATTGGGCTCAGGCCAGGTCGGGCCCAAAAAATGGGCCTAAAATTTTGCCCAAGCTCAACCCATATAAAAATGCCAAAACCGGAGCCCGGCCCGCCCGTATTAATTTTTTATATTATTTTATATAATTTTTAAATATATAATACATCAAAAATACTAAAAAATCAAAATAAATATTTTTCAACAAATTGAAAATAAATTTTAAAATATATGTAGACTTAAATAACACTAAAATAGATGCAACTTAACAAGCAAATGCCTCTAAAATAATAACAAAATTAACAAATGTCTTTAAAACAATAACAAAATTAACAATAAAATAAGTTTTATATAATATCTAACAACAACAACAAAATAATAGAAACATAATAGTAAAATGGTAGCAAAATAAGGAGAAAAATAATAAGAAAATAATATTAAAAAATAGGTTTTTTTTTCCTTTAGTGAATTCGGGCCGAGGCGCTGAGCCGGGCCAGGCTCGGGCCAAAAATGCCTTAGCTAAGCCCGGCCCATTTTTTAAACAGGCCTTATTTTTTTGTCCAAGCTCATTTTTCGGGCCTATATTGTTGCCCAAACCCTCCCACATTTCGGGTGGGCCTTCGAGCCGGGCCGTCCGGCCCATGTACACCTCTACTGGTACTTACGTCTAATTCTATTTTCTCAAAGAGTATCATACCCAACGATATAGTAAATCTTTTAAATTTACATAATTACCATCTACTATATTAAATTTTATAACCTTTTTATAAATAATTTTTATACAACTTTCGTAACAAAAACTTTATTGAGAAAACTTCATAAAATAATTTGTCGTCGGTGGCTGTCAAGAGGAAATATATAGGAAATTGGGGAAACTGAGAAAAAGAATTGAAAATTACAGTGAATGATGTCATAAAGAAGGAAATCATAATTCAAAATTTGGCTCAATAACGTGGTCTTTCATCTATAACTAGAATTAACCCCTGCTTTATTGAGAAAACTGAACATAAAATAATTTGTCGTCAGTGACTGTCAAAAGTAAATAAATAGGAAATTTGGGAAACTAAGAAAAAGAATTGAAAATAACACTGAATGATGTCATAGAGAAGGAAATCATAATTTAAAATTTGGGTCAATAACGTGGTCTTTCATCTATTACTAGAATTAACAGGGGATTTACTATTATTTTTTAACGTATAAAAATTATATGTTTTAAGAAAACATAAACATGAGTTACATGATAAAGTTAAACTAAACATGGAATGGATTAAGATATAACATACACAATTTAAAATAATTAAAACAAATAACATGAACATGGTACACGGGCGAAGCCAGAACAGTTTTTTAGGGGCGGATGAAATTTTAATTTTTTATAGTTTATATCTTTATAATTAGTAAAAGATTAAATCGAATTTTTATAATTTTAAGAAAGATCAAAGTGTAATTTTACCTTTACTAATTTAAAATTTTTAAAAAAATTTTAAAAGCCTAAATAGCAATTTTACATTTTAGGGGGCCGAGGCCCATGCCAACCCCCAGACTTCGCCCCTAACATGGTAGATCATATTATGATTGGTACAATTGAAGTTACCACTATACATCGATATTAAAATTTAGACTTTAATGAGATCTAAAGTTTATTGTTCAGATTTATTATCGAAAGAAAACATTTCAATTGGCACTCATAAATAAATTAGAAAATTCCTAACATTGGAGAAAAGCCAAAATTCTCCGGTGTCTTAAGATTCTTAAAGTAGAAGAGTTTGAGTGCCGGCTTCTAAGTAAAATCTCATTAAAGAAAACTTCAGTCTTCCAATCACCAATTAGACTCTTCTCTACAATTTCATCCATATGATTTACAAAAATAAAGTAAGACACATGAATTTCAGGTTTTCACACAACTATTTTATTAAAAACAAAAAGGCAATTTTAAAATCAAGCACAAATTCTATTTAAAGCCCTATAGTGTTCAACAAGAAGCACAAAACCAACTATTTTTCCTTTTTTTTGAAGTGTAAAAACCAAATATTATAGAGGTAAACATTGTGAAGAAAAATGGGAAAGCAAAAGGTATTTGCATGGGCAATGATATTTTGCCTCGCCATACCACCAGTCTATGGCCAATACTACTCCAAAACTATTAAGGCAGGTGCTCGGGTGGAAAAGATGACCCGACTTCGCTTCTTCTATCACGATATTCCCAGTGGCAAAAATCCTACAACTTTCCTAATAGCTCAGGCCAACATCACCCAAGATTTCTTTTCCCCATCCCCATACGGAAGCTTGTATTCAATGGATGATCCCCTCACTCTAGGGCCTGAACGTACATCCAAGATGGTTGGAAATGCCCAAGGGCTCTACATAGCATTAAGTCGAGACCCTACCAAGTTCACTGCGGTTACTTACGCTGATTTTGCGTTTACCACTGGCAAGTTCAAGGGGAGCTCCTTTAGCTTGTTCTCACGATATCCCCTCACAGATTTTGTTCCTGGGCCTGACATAATTCGTGAAATGGCAATAGTGGGAGGGACAGGTGCGTTTAGGATGGCCACAGGGTTTGCACTATTTCGAGCCACTTCTTCCAGCGCGAAGACTGGAGATGCTAGTCTCGAGGTCGATGTTACTTTGTACCACTACTAAACCCAATTGCAAAATGTGGTTTCATTTATTTAGTTTTTCTAGTACCTGTTAACGGAGAATCAGCTCTTCTGGGAGAAGTTTCTAAAACGTCATCAGTACTACTTGAGCTATGTGGCTCAAATGGTACCAAGTTTGTTCCGTGAAGACTAGGGGACAAAATCCTGACCATGGGGACAATACCTTTGGTTGTTAACTAATTAGTAGACGACCCTTTAAAAACTTCTCCCGAACGAATCGAGCTTCCACAGCAATAGTACTTTTCATGTTTGTTTTATGGTTTATGTTTTAGTTCATGACTATTACTCGCAACAATATCACTTTTAAGATTCGAATCGCATTCTCTTTACAAATGCAATGTTTATAAAAATATATTATTCAAATATAAGTAGGAAATTTTCTAATAAGCCAAAATTCTCGTCTACTAGATTTAAATATTAACATCATGTTGAGATATTTCAATATTTAAAGAGTTTGAGTGCAGACTTACAAGATTTTACAAGAATTATTGATTAATTAATTAATAACATTACATTATATTATATTATAAAATTTGAGGTAAATTATAATAATAGTCACCCAATTTGCACTTGGTTCTATTTTAGTTACTCAACTTTTTGAAATTAAATATTTTAGTCACCCTCTCATTAGTTGCCATTAACTAAGGGTGTATTTAATAAACTATTAAAAATTTTATTTCATTGAAATGAAAATTTTTTAACATTTAATATTTTAAATGTGCTTGATAATCATATTAATTTTTTACTTGACATAAAATTTTCAACAAAAAAAGTGTTGAATAAGATATGTAGGTAGGTAGCTACTAATCACTTAATGTAGAAAATACCAAGTTGATTTTATTTTAGTAAATAAATTAAAATAAATTATTCTTTTTTTAAAAATGAGATATTTAAATTAACATATTTATCTTTTAGCCAAAACTACCCAAAATGATAAAAAGATATTATTTTAATAAGATTAAAGTTAAAAATAAATAATATTTTAAAAATTAATGTTTAATTATGTTCAATACTTATATTTACTAATTTATCAAACAATTTTCTAATATAAATTCAATACTTATAAAATTTAGTTGTAAAAATTCAGCACTTAAATTTTCAGTTTATCAGACACACCCTAAGTCTAAAAAGAGCTTTTGTAACAACCAAAATATATATATATATATATATATATATATATAATAATAAGTGGGTATAAATTATTATTGGAAATATATAGGGAAGCATGAGCTGTTTTTGTTTTTATTTTTAATGGAAGAAAAACCATGGATCATGAACGGCAATAATGGAGCATAACAAAAAAGAAAAAAAACAAATCATAAAAAGAAAACATGCATGGAGACAAGATTGAACGATGACATTTTCAAGCATTAAAGCATGGTGGCGAATTTTTATTTTTAAAAAAACAAAGGTAATGGGGGAGCATAAGGCTTAAATTGAAGATTGTGCTATGGAAAGTTAAGTTGGCACATGTTGACTCATTTATGGCTTGTATATGGACGGTTTTGTGGTTGGGGGGGGGGGGATGGCCGAATGTTGTTAGTAGATGGCTAGGATTAGGAGTTAGCTTTGGTCTGCAAATTTTCTTCTATTCTCCAAACTCTTTCTCTTAGCCGAATTTGAGCAATAGGTAAGTTTGTTTATTTGACCATCTCATTTCATTTTTTTTGATCAATTTGATTATCATCTTCTCTCCCTAAACATTAATCCTCCTTGTGCCGAAATTATAGAGTCTTTGAGTGTCATTTACTTTGTCCATCTCTCACCATTAGAAATCGGTACTCAAACACTCATTTTCTTCTAGCTCTTTTTCTTCTTTTCTCTTTTCTTCTTGCCAAGAACTCTTAAACAAATTTTTTCTTTTTCTCCAAAAATCTGTCACCATGGCCGAATGTTAGACTACCTCAATAGTCGAACCAATCTTTTCTCTCCTTTATTTTTATCAAAGCCGAATCTTCTCTTCATCGATATTGTTTTGTTGATTATTCTTTCAACCTTCGTTTAAGCAATCGTGTTATAAAGAAGGCTGAACTCGGAGTATTCGTTATCATAGTGACTCACTAGAAATCAAATCGAAGTGTTAAGGTAAGGAGTTCTTCTTGGATTTTTCGTTATATCTCTATTCGGCTATGTTGTAAATCGGATCGAAGTTTCGACTAATCGATTATTTTTAGGGACAAAGTCACTCGATATTCTCTATTTGTTAATCCTTCGAAAATAGTGAGTGTCGCAGGTGCCGACGATCAAGAAGATTTAGTCCTTACCGTAATCAGGTGTGTAATCCCTTACTTTACGAATACATGTTTGAAATGGGGTGTGTAATCTCATACCTCTCTAAATGTTGCATGAAATGTTCTGTGAATTGACCGAAAGACTGAAAAGCCACAAACCAGCATCTATGGCCACTCGGGCGTACGTATGTTCGAAGTGTTAACCATATTTTGTAACAAAACAGTTTTGGTTAGCAGCAGTGACATGATTTTGAAAAATCACCAAAAATAGTGGAAATTGAATTAGAAAGTGAAGGAGATACGGATTGAAAGATCATTGAGTCTATTTTCTTATAAAAGAAACAGAGCAAACAAAGGATTAGTATATTTTGAGATTTTTAGATTTTTGTGAGACTGGTTTAGAGTGATTTCGAGATCCCCTATTCTGAATTGGAAAAATCACTATAAATTGTATAAAAATAATTAAGGGACATGGTTTATATTATTAGAATCCTTGGTGAGTCTATTTTTATTTGGATCAAACGAAACCAGTATTTGAGTTCTGTACAATAATATATATGAGATTTTGTAAAGAGAGGGTAGAACTGTCAAACAATGAAACAAGGGATATTTGAAGAATAAACTGTATTAATTGGCTAACCCAAAAATTCTGGAAAAATTAAAGTAAGAAGTTATATGAGTCTAGTTTCATGGAAAATTTACGGATCTAAATTTTGAGTTTTTCAACTCGAGTTATAGTCAGTTTAGTCAATACGACGCAGATGGACAGTTTTGATTTTTATGCCCCAAATTAGTAATTAAGCCTAGGTTGCGAAAATTACCATCATACCCTTATAGGGTAAATTACCGAATTACCCTTAGTGGGTACGATTACCGAATTATGAAAATGCCCTTACGGGCCAAATTACAAAAATGCCCCTAATGGGCTGAATTACGAAATGTCCCTATGGACCGAATTACGAAAATACCCTTAATGGGTCAACTTGATAAATTGCTATATGGGTCAATTTGGTAAATTGCTATATGGGCAAATTTAAAAAAAACTGCTAGATCGATATATGGGCCAAAAATTGCTAGATCGTTAAATGGGCTAAATGCTATTTTGGCTAATGGGCCAAATTGATAAACTGAAATATGAACCAACTTGTAACATGGGCCTTTGTTAAAATTCATCATGTGAATGTATTGTTATGTTTTATATATATACATGATTGCATGGGTTGGGAAAATTGATGAAGAGAAGAAAGGCCTGTTGCCACAATCTAGTTCGAGTGGCTCTGCCACAATCTAGTTCGGTGGCTATGCCACAAATATTTTTAAATGGCTTAATGCCTACGATTGGTGTGTTGGCGGGGTGGATTGACTTGATCCCCATAGGTGTGATGGTTGGTACGGGTGGTGTGTAGCGGATGGAAATTAGGCTTGGTTGGGAATTGCATATCACATGCACTTTTATATTTGATTTATATAATGTACATTTGTAAATGGGCTCAAGCCCAAATATATGTTTATATGGTTATGGCCCAGTGGACACGGTAAGTGGGTTACACACTGAGTTCTAAGTAACTCACCACGTTTTTTTTACCCTTCTCAGGTAATGACAATTGATGGAGGCTTGGGTAGGGGATGACTTCGTGTGGAGGCCATACTACGAATGATGAGTTATAAAAACTTTGAACTTCTTTCAAGTATTTTTATTTATTTAAATACTATTTCATTTGCGTTGTAATAAGGCCTCTGGTATTATTTTATGGATTTTAATTCGTGGATGGATTTTATTATGTTTTAGTTACTTAAACGAGACTGTTTAATTTATAAATATTTTTTTAAACTTGTGTATAAAAAAAAAAGGGGGTTTTCTTAAATATCGCTTACTCGTAAAATTTTTGTGAAAACTATTTTATAAATTTATTTCAACCATTTATTTAAGGTTTTAATCAATTATTTCTCTAAAGATGAATTTATAAACTCTTACGCTTTGAAATCACGGATTTCAAATTTAAACTCGGTATTACTTAAACTGCAACTCCAAAGTGGTTTTGAAGTTCTGTTTTCTTTAAATTAATAGATGACTAAATGTTTGATCGATTGTGTGGCATACCAAATTTGGTCTTAACGCATAGATCGAGTTTGGGGTGTTACATTTTGTGGTATCAGAGCCAGTTTCAAAACTCGACTGTGGTTTGGGTTCAAAAAAAAATTTCGTTTAAAACTGTTTAAATTTTTAGACTTTATGTTTTAAAGGTAATATGGCACCACGAGCATCCGACACCAAGTCAAGTAAGTACCTAAGTATTGAAAGTTTATTATTGTGATATAATCTTAGGAACACTCTAGAACTTTTAGTTTTAGGTGTTGAAAACGGTAGAGATTGAGACTATAGGAAGTGATTGCGAAAACAACTTTACCTCTTATATCTCATAAAATATCGTTAATAAATACTGAAATAGTATACTGATTCATAAAACTTGTAACCAGATTAAATCGAAATACCCAATATGAGCACTAGAGGACGTGGACGTGGACGTGGTAGACGTGGTCGTGGTAGAGGTCGAGGTGCTAGGGTGGCGTCTGAAGCATCGGGTCTTATACCGGAAATAGATGCACCTGTGTCACCTGGGAGTAAGACTGGATCTCATGATCATACGAGAGGGGATAATGCTTTGACTCAAGCAATGTTGCGATTCCTAGAAAGGGTCACTGATGTTAAAACTGGGCCAACAGCTCGTGGATCGATATCAGAATGACTTAAATCAAGTGGTGTCGAAGTTTTTATATGTGTCTCTAGAGTAGCTCCGAATGTTGCTGAATATTGGCTCGAGGCAGTGGAACGAATCATGGACGATTTGGAGTGCACCACCGAGCAGAAGCTAAGAGGAGCCGTGTCCTTGTTAAGGGACGGGGCGTATCAATGGTGGCTTACTGTTCGAGAAGGCACTGAGGCTGCATTGGTTACTTGGGATTTCTTCAAAACTTCTTTCCAAAGGAAATATGTCGGGACAAGTTATGTGGATGCCCGGAGGAAGGAATTCCTGAATCTGATTCAAGGAAATAAGACGGTGGCAGCTTACGAAGCAGAATTTCTACGATTGAGTCGTTATGCTCGGACAATAGTGCCAACTGATCATGAGCGTTGTGTACGCTTTGAAGATGGGTTGAATGATGAGTTACGGGTATTGATAGCCCCGCAGCAAGTAAGGATTTTTGCCACACTTGTGAAGAAGGCCAAGATAGCCGAAGAGGCTAAGAACTCAGAACGCCAGAACCGGGAAAGAGTCAGAGGCAAGAGGGATTTTAAGTACATAGGTTCTGCTAAAAGGTTCCAGAAGAGGCCTCGAAATGATGAGCCAGCTCAAGTTAGAGCACCTGTGATTACTAATCAGAGTCGAGATTGTGCCGACTGTGGGAAACGACACCCTGGGGAATGCTGAAGGAAAACTGGTGCCTGCTATAAATGTGGTTCCAAGGATCATCAGTATAAGAATTGCCCTCGACGGACTGATACGACTCAGGAAGCTCGTAACCCTGATACTCAGCCAGCTAGAGGCACTCAGCAGCCACCGAGAGGTCGTGGATCAGGTCGTAGTGGTAATGGTACTGGATGTGATCAAGGTGCACCGAGTCGAGGTAATGGCTTTAGAGGTAACGTGGAAGCAAGACAGCCGGGGTTGGTCTATGCGATTAGGCGTCGGGAAGATGGCGATGCACCTGATGTGATAACTGGTACGTTCTTCATCTTTGATGTACCTGTTACTACTTTGATAGATATCGGGTCTACCCACTCGTATGTTGCTAGTGCCATAATTGGAAACGTGAATATTAGATCTGAGATTACCGATAGAGAGATGATGGTAATTAGTCCTTTAGGACAGTCTGTAATTGTGAATAAATTGTTTAGAGACGTGCCCTTGGAATTTCAAAGAGAAATATTTTTGGCGGACTTGATGGAATTGCCTTTCGGCGAGTTTGATCTTATTTTGGGCATGGATTGGTTGGTGAAGCATCGGGCGCAATTGGATTATGCTGAAAAGCGAATGTCAATAAGGACTGTGAATGATGAGGAGGTAGTAATGATAGGCGAGCGAAGGAACTTTTTGGCAAATGTGGTATCTGCTTTAAAGGCAGAAAAGTTGATGCGAAAAGGGTATGGAGCGTTCCTAGCCTTCATTAGTGCTTTGGATGCCAAGAAATTTTCAGTAGAAAATGTGAGAACGGTGAAGGAATTTCCAGATGTCTTTCCCGAAGAACTTCTGAGTCTACCCCCAGATCGGGAAGTAGAGTTTGGTATTGAGCTTTTGCCCGAAACGGCTCCGGTGTCCATTGCTCCTTACAGAATGGCGCCTAAGGGGTTAGCGGAGCTTAAGGCTCAAATTCAGGAATTGTAGGATTGGGGATTCATTCGACCTAATGTGTCTCCGTGGGGAGCACCGGTCTTGTTTGTCAAGAAGAAGGATGGGTCGATGCGTATGAGCATTGATTATAGACAGTTAAATAAATTGACGATCAAGAACAGGTATCCATTGCCGAGAATAGATGACCTATTTGATCAGTTGAGAGGAGCTTCAGTTTTCTCCAAGATTGATTTAAGATCGGGTTATCATCAACTCAAGGTGAAAGAGGCAGACATTCATAAGACGGCATTCCGAACTCGTTATGGACATTATGAGTTTTTGGTGATGCCGTTTGGCTTGACCAATGCACCAGCTGCATTTATGGACATGATGAACCGAGTCTTTCAACCCTATTTAGACCAGTTCGTGGTGGTGTTCATAGATGACATCTTGGTATATTCGAAGAATGAGGAAGAACATGACTCACATTTGCGCATAATATTGCAAATATTGCGAGATAAGCAACTTTATGCCAAATTCAGTAAGTGTGAATTTTGGCTAAAGGAAGTAACTTTCTTCGGTCATGTGGTGTCAGCCGAAGGAATAAGAGTTGATCCTCGGAAGGTAGAGGCTGTGTTGGATTGGAAACCACCGAAGTCAGTGGCTGAGATTAAGAGTTTCTTGGGATTGGTTGGTTACTATAGACGCTTTGTTGAGGGGTTTTCATTGATTGCTGCACCCCTAACTAAGTTGTTGCGAAAGGGAGTACCGTATGTGTGGACCGAGAAACAACAAGAAAGTTTCGAGAAACTAAAGAAGATTTTGACGGAAGCGCCAGTACTGATTCAACCTGAGGCTGGAAAAGAGTTTACCGTTTACTGTGATGTGTCACATACGGGTTTAGGATGTGTGTTGATGCAAAGTGGGAAAGTGGTGGCGTATGCTTCTTGTCAGTTGAGGCCGCATGAAGTCAACTATCCTACTCATGACTTGGAGTTGGCTGCGGTGGTGTTTGCTTTAAAGATTTGGAGGCACTATCTCTACGATGAGAAGTCGATCATTTATACGGACCATAAGAGTCTTAAGTACCTCCTTGCCCAAAAGGAGTTGAACTTGAGACAACGGAGATGAGTGGAGTTGTTAAAGGATTATGACTTCTCAATCGAGTACCATCCTGGAAAGGCTAACGTGGTGGCAGACGCGTTGAGTCGTAAGGTAGTATCGGAGTTGAGAGCAATGTTTGCTCATCTCAGTTTGTTTGAAGATGGCAGTCTGCTAGCGGAACTTCAGGTGAAGCCTCTGTGGTTAGAGCAAATCAAGGAAAAGTAGTTATCAGATGAAAAGTTGGGTCCTTTAATGCAACAAGTTGAAATTGGTATAATAAGGGATTTTGGATTGAACAAGGATGGCGTGCTATATTTTCGTAGAAGAGTTTGTATGCCCATGGATTTGGATTTGAGACAAATGATTCTACGGGAGGCGCATAGTAATCTTTATGCTATGCACCCCGGAGGAAATAAGATGTATCGGGATCTTCGTGAGCAGTATTGGTGGCCAGGGCTGAAACGGGAGGTTACTGAATTTGTGGGGAAATGCTTGACTTGTCAACAAGTGAAGGCGGAACATCAATTACCATCGGGATTATTGCAACCGGTAAAGATTCCTTTATGGAAATGGGAACAGATAACGATGGATTTTGTTAGTGGGTTACCCTTAACACCTACTAAGAAAGATTCTGTTTGGATGGTAGTTGATCGATTAACGAAGACTGCTCATTTTCTACCAGTTCGTATGGATTACTCGCTGCAGAAGTTGGCTAAGCTGTATGTATCTGAGATCGTGAGGTTGCATGGGGTACCAGTGTCTATCATATTGGATAGGGATCCTAGGTTTACATCACGGTTTTGGAAAGCTTTACATGAGGCTTTGGGAACAAAGTTAAACTTTAGTACGGCTTTTCATCCTCAGTCAGATGGTCAGTTAGAAAGAGTAATTCAGATTTTGGAAGACATGTTACGTGGTTGTGTAATCGACTTTAGAGGTAGTTGGGAGGATATTCTACCGTTGGCGGAGTTTGCGTATAACAACAGTTATCAATCCGGTATTCAGATGGCACCTTATGAAGCATTATATGGTCGTAGGTGTCGTACCCCTACTTGTTGGACTGGATTGGGGGAACGGCAGTTATTGGGTCCTGAATTGATATCAGAGACGGAAGAGAAAGTAAAGGTGATTCGAGCACGGTTAAAGGAAGCTTCGGATAGACAAAAATCTTATGCGGGTCTGAAGCGTAAGGATATTGAGTTTGCGGTAGGAGATCAGGTATTTCTAAAGGTCTCACCTTTGAAGACGATCTTCAGATTTGGAAGGAAGGGCAAGTTGAGCCCTAGGTATATTGGACCATATCGTGTGTTGAAACGTGTTGGGCCAGTAGCTTATCAGCTTGAGTTACCTCCGGAGTTGAGTCAGATTCATAGTGTTTTCCATGTCTCTATGTTGAGGCGTTATCGATCGGATCCGTCTCATATTGTACCGGTAGCAGAAATTGAGATAAGACCTGATTTGTCATTCGAGGAGGAACCAGTACAAATTCTAGATCGCGACGTTAAGGTACTGAGAAAGAAGACTATACCGTTAGTCAAGGTTTTATGGCGCAATCACGGAGCGCAGGAAGCCACGTGGGAGCCAGAGGATGTGATGCGACAGCAATACCCTCACCTCTTCTAATCAGGTAAATTTCGAGGACGAAATTTTCTTTAAGGGGGTAGAACTGTAACAACCAAAAAATATATATATATAATAAATAATAATAAGTGGGTATAAATTATTATTGGAAATATATAGGGAAGCATGAGCTGTTTTTGTTTTCTTATTTTTAATGGAAGAAAAACCATGGATCATGAACGGCAATAATGGAGCATAAAAAAAAGAACAAAACAAATCATAAAAAGAAAACATGCATGGAGACAAGATTGAATGATGACATTTTCAAGCATTAAAGCATGGTGGAGAATTTTTTTTTTTAAAAAAACAAAGGTAATGGGGGAACATAAGGCTTAAATTGAGGATTGTGCTATGGAAAGTTAAGTTGGCACATGTTGACTCATTTATGGCTTGTATATGGACGGTTTTATGGTCAGGGAGGGATGGCCGAATGTTGTTAGTAGATGGCTAGGATTAGGAGTTAGCTTTGGTCAATTCTTGATATTTTGTGCAAATTTTCTTCTATTCTCCAAACTCTTTCTCTTAGCCGAATTTGAGCAATAGGTAAGTTTGTTTATTTGGCCATCTCATTTCATTTTTTTTATCAATTTGATTATCATCTTCTCTCCCTAAACATTAATCCTCCTTGTGCTGAAATTATAGAGTCTTTGAGTGTCATTTACTTTGTCCATCTCTCACCATTAGAAATCGGTACTCAAACACTCATTTTCTTCTAGATCTTTTTCTTCTTTTCTCTTTTCTTCTTGCCAAGAACTCTTAAACAAATTTTTTCTTTTTCTCCAAAAATCTGTCACCATGGCCGAATGTTAGACTACCTCCATAGTCGAACCAATCTTTTCTCTCCTTTATTTTTATCAAAGCCGAATCTTCTCTTCATCGATATTGTTTTGTTGATTATTCTTTCAACCTTCGTTTAACCAATCGTGTTATAAAGAAGGCCGAACTCGGAGTATTCGTTATCATAGTGACTCACTAGAAATCAAATCGAAGTGTTAAGGTAAGGAGTTCTTCTTGGATTTTTCGTTATATCTCTATTCAGCTATGTTGCAAATCAAATCGAAGTTTCGACTAATCAATTATTTTTAGGGACAAAGTCACTCGATATTCTCTATTTGTTAATCCTTCTGAAATAGTGAGTGTCGTAGGTGCCGACGATCAAGAAGGTTTAGTCCTTACCGTAATCAGGTGTGTAATCCCTTACTTTACGAATACATGTTTGAAATGGGGTATGTAATCTCATACCTCTCTAAATGTTGCATGAAATGTTCTGTGAATCAGACGAAAGACTGAAAAGCCGCAAACCAGCATCTATGGCCACTCGGGCGTACGTATGTTCGAAGTGGTAACCATATTTTGTAACAAAACAGTTTTGGTTAGCAGCAGTGACGTGATTTTGAAAAATCACCAAAAATAGTGAAAATTGAATTAGAAAGTGAAGGAGATATGGATTGAAAGATCATTGAGTCTATTTTCTTATAAAAGAAACGGAGCAAGCAAAGGATTAGTATATTTTGAGATTTTTAGATTTTTGTGAGACTGGTTTAGAGTGATTTCGAGATCCCCTATTCTGAATTGGAAAAATCACTATAAATTGTATAAAAATAATTACGGGACATAGTTTATATTATTAGAATCCTTGGTGAGTCTATTTTTATTTGGATCAAACGAAACCAGTATTTGAGTTCTGTACAATAAGATATCTAAGATTTTGTGAAGAGAGGGCAGAACTGTCAAACAATGAAACAAGGGATAATTTGAAGAATAAACTGTATTAATTGGCTAATCCAAAAATTCTGGAAAACTTAAAGTAAGAAGTTATATGAGTCTAGTTTCATGGAAAATTTACGGATCTAAATTTTGAGTTTCCCAACTCGAGTTATAGTCAGTTTAGTCAGTACGACGCAGATGGACAGTTTTGATTTTTATGCCCCAAATTAGTAATTAAGCCTAGGTTGCGAAAATTACCATCATACCCTTATAGGGTAAATTCCTGAATTACCCTTAGTGGGTACGATTACCAAATTATGAAAACGCCCTTACGGGCCAAATTACAAAAATGCCTCTAATGGGCTGAATTACGAAATGTCCCTATGGACCGAATTACGAAAATACCCTTAATGGGTCAACTTGATAAATTGCTATATGGGTCAATTTGGTAAATTGCTATATGGGCAAATTTAAAAAAAAACTGCTAGATCGATATATGGGCCAAAAACTACTAGATCGTTAAATGGGCTAAATGCTATTTTGACTAATGGGCTAAATTGATAAACTGAAATATGAACCAACTTGTAACATGGGCCTTTGTTAAAATTCATCATGTGAATGTATTGTTATGTTTTATATATATACATGATTGCATGGGTTGGGAAAATTGATGAAGAGAAGAAAGGCCTGTTGCCACAATCTAGTTCGAGTGGCTCTGCCACAATCTAGTTCGGTGGCTATGCCACAAATATTTTTAAATGGCTTAATGCCTACGATTGGTGTGTTGGCGGGGTGGGTTGCCTTGATCCCCACAGGTGTGATGGTTAGTACGGGTGGTGTGTAGCGGATGGAAATTAGGCTTGGTTAGGAATTGCATATCACATGCACTTTTATATTTGATTTATATAATGTATATTTGTAAATGGGCTCAAGCCCAAATATATGTTTATATGGTTATGGCCCAGTGGACACGGTAAGTGGGTTACACATTGAGTTCTAAGTAACTCACCACGTTTTTTTTACCCTTCTCAGGTAATGACAATTGATGGAGGCTTGGGCAGGGAATGACTTCGTGTGGAGGCCATACTACGAATGATGAGTTATAAAAACTTTGAACTTCTTTTAAGTATTTTTATTTATTTAAGTACTATTTCATTTGCGTTGTAATAAGGCCTCTGGTATTATTTTATGGATTTTAATTCGTGGATGGATTTTATTATGTTTTAGTTACTTAAACGAGATTGTTTAATTTATAAATTTTTCTTAAACTTGTGTATAAAAAAAAAGGGGTTTTCTTAAATATCGCTTACTCGTAAAATTTTTGTGAAAACTCTTTTATAAATTTATTTCAACCATTTATTTAAGGTTTTAATCAATTATTTCTCTAAAGATGAATTTATAAACTCTTACGCTTTGAAATCACGGATTTCAAATTTAAACTCGGTATTACTTAAACTACAACTCCAAAGTGGTTTTGAAGTTCTGTTTTCTGTAAATTATTAGATGACTAATGTTTGATCGATTGTGTGGCATACCAAATTTGGTCTTAACGCATAGACCGGGTTTGGGGTGTTACAGCTTTTTTTATTGGCCTAATAATAAATTTAGCACTCAATGTTTACATATTCTATCAAATTGATCATAAATCTAAATAAAAAAATCAACAAATTTAGCTCTCAATGTTTAAAAAATTTGTTATGTTAGTTTAAATTCTAAAAAATTCAATAAATTTTACCCTCAACATTTACAGAAATTATTAATTTAATTCTAATTCTAAAAAATTCCAAAAGAATAACAAAAAAGAGGGATTTTAAAAAAATACTATTAATTACATGTATATAATTTAGTTCTAATCCTATTTACATTGAGTTTTCTTAGGGATAGGATAGACTTTTTTAACATGAAATTATATATAGATACATATGTATAAAAATATTATTTCTTTTTTGTTTTCCATTAATTATTATTGAAAAAGTATGGGATTATGTGTATGAAAACTAATATATATTGTTATGAATGCTATTAAGTGGATGATTATAATTAATTTTTTATCTTTCATTTTTTTTAATTCTTCACCTTTCATCTCCTTATAACCCCTTTCCTATTTATGTATTAGAAAAATGAGGAGTCTAATCTCCTTATATATACATATAGGAATAGGCTACTTATGATGATGAAGAAAAATAATAGAATGCCATAGAAATTTCCTTATTCTCAAATCTATCTTTTATCTATTATTCTTGATTTATAATAATATATAAATTTTCATTGACAATTCTTAAACTAAATTTTTGAGAAGGAACAAAAATTACTTTATTATCTAAACAATAGGCAATAATAATGTAAGAATAAGAAAAATCTATATTTGATATAAAACAATTAGCTTTCAATCAAACTACAATAATTATTGTATAAGAGCTACGATTTCACTAATAATTAAATTCATAAAATGACTAAAAATATTCGAGTTTACAGAACTGCCCCATTTACATTGAGTTTCTTTTTTGTGTAGAAGCTAAACATAATTTTATTTTAATATGAAGTTGTATATAAATATAGATGTTGATATTGTGATACAATAAGGGAGGAGAGAATGAGAATACGGTTCACCATAGTTTGGCGGAGAGTCAGAGTAAGGGAGTTAGGGAGATAAGAGAATAATGATAGGAGAGGTAGACTATTGCTAGGTGAGGTGCTCAAGTTTGCCGAAGGGAAAAAGATCCTACTATCATCATGCCCCGGGGTATTTATAAGGGGAAGGTCTCCATGACCGACAATGTCATGTCACTGACAATACAGGTGGTGGCCTGCCATTGTGGTCGGTCATGTGACAGTTCCATTATGTGTTGATTGTTGTCAAGCGGAGGCTAGCTTTGACATGCTCTTTTTGAGGTAGTATGAGATTGTTAGGCTTCAATGGTCCCCTCTTAGGTATATGTGCATACTCGCTAATAGCGAGTGGCCTATGGAGGTCTTACTAATAGCAAGTGGCCCAAGATGATTGGCCTTATGGAGGGTCTGAGGCACGATAGTGGCTAGTCATTGGATGGATAGCCAGGTAGCGAAAGGCGAAGGGTCGTCCATAAGTGTTTCTCAAGTAACTTCTCACGTCACCAAATGTCCAAACCAAGTAGGGTATAACAATAGATATATAAAAATATTAGTTCTTTTTGTTCTCAAATAATTGTTAAAGAAAACGTATGACATATGTGTTTCTATATACATATATATGAAAGTTGACAAGGAAAATATAAATTTCAAAATTCTTAAAAATAAATTTATTGAGAAGATAAGAAAATTAACCCTTCGTTTACCATAACTATTGATTATTATTTAAACAACAACCATTAGATATAAAATAATTAACTTTCAACGAAAGTGTAATAATTATATTATAAGAGTTATAATTTCACTAAACAATTAAATCCATAGAAAGCCTAAAATATTTTCGAGTCTTTCAATTGTCTCTCTTTACACATTTTCTAAAATACTTGTGTGTTAATTTAAAAAATTAAAATCGTAAAATTTAAAATTTTCAATATATTAATGGATTTAACTACGTTTCTGTATTTAATTTTTTTTAAGCGGACATGACTATTGTACAATAATAAATATACTATGATTGAAAGTTATATCAAATTGAATTTTTTTTTTCTTATTCTTATTGTTTATTGTGCAAACCATTACGTCAACGAAAGGTTTTCTTTTCTTCTCAACAAATTTAATTTAAGAATGGTCAACGAAATAGAGTTTTTGTCAGTCTATATATATTCACACTATATCTCATATATTTTCTTTAATAATTAATGGAAAAAATTGTTATACGTCTATATCTATATTAATTTTATATTAAAAACAATCTATGTTTAGCTCCCACCTAATGTAAACAGAGGTAGTTGAAAGACTCGAAAATATTTTACCCATGGTATGAGTTCATAATTAGAAATTAGTTACTAGAATATCAATATATATTTGACAAATTAGTTATTAGAGTATCAATATATATTTGACTCATACTTCATTTAATAATTGAAGTCTAATTAATCTTAACTAAATTAGTTCACTTCTAATTTGGGCTAATCTTTTTATGATGGTGAAAAAATAACATATAATTGTTCTTATTATATATGTGATTAGACCTGCTCATGGGCTAGGTCACCCATCCAGGCCTGAAGGCTGCTCGAAAACTAAGAGGGTTTAGACAAAAATACAATACTTGAAAAATGAGCTTAGATAAAATTTAAGATCCATTTTCTAATTATGTTAAAATTTAAAGTATATATAAATTAAATCTTAAATTTAGACATATTAGAGGGACTAAAACTAAAATTTAACAATTTTTGTGTAATGAAAAAGAAAAAGAATGGGAGCATGTGTGAGTGTACACGTTTCAGTAAAAGGAAGTCCTTCATTCCACATCTATAGTGTAACACAGCCAGCAATACAACCATAGGGAATTAAGATTCAATATAAACATTAATGACTAAGAAAGCACACCTTCTCATCCAACATTGCTGCAACAGACTAAGAAAATAGATCTCGAGAGCTTGTTTTATAGCCAAGAGGTCTCGAGGATAAAGCCAAAATGTCTCCCTTAGTATTTCTAGGAACGCCACCACAACCGGCGGGTCTTGGTTTCCCTCAAATGTTGACTTTAACGCAGCTAAAAGGCGGAGGGCACCAAAAAAATACCTATTCGAATATCCTTTGAAGGGGTTGCTGGAAAGCAGAACAAAGGACACTCCCACCAAATAGATTTCGGAGGTTAAGACCAACATAGGAAGCTCGAAGCCAAAACAAGGGATCTGAGCTTTACAAGGAAGATGATATCATTAACCTCCCAGCTCTTGTCTTCGAAAACAAAAAGCATTACACGCAAGTCAGATTGACAGTGAGGCTGCCACTCAACACATAAGCCACCAAGATTAAACAACATCCGGAAACTAAGAATCCCAACAAAACTAAAGAAAAGTGTTAAGTCGGGAGGAAAGCAAACCGACAAATCCACTAGTTGAAGAAACAAAACCAAAAAGTCGTGTACAAGGAACGAAAATGGAAAGCAAATCGTTAATTGTTTGGAACATAATTTGACAAGGGTAGTCTTCTTCAGATCATTTAATAGGAATGAAAGATGATTTTTTGCTTCATTTAAGAGAAGCCAAATACGATTATTAGAATATAATAAACTTTCTTTTTATAATTTATAATATATTTCAATTTAATTAGTAATGATATTTGCATGGATAATTATATTGGAAAGATTAGGAGAATTGATGCTGTTGTAAATCAACTAAAAATTTAATTAAGGATTATATTGGGGTTAAATACATTGGATATAAAAGGAGACTCAAAAACAGTGAGTAAGAAATGTCAAACATGAGTCAAGATAAATCAATTATAGGGGCAATTATCAGGGACATCCATAACAAGAAAGGTGAAAAAATAACAACACTTTCTAGTAAAATTACTAGTAAACCTACTAATAAAAAATGTTATAAAATAATTATCGTAAATTATTAATGCCATTATTATAATTTTAATTACCTAAAATATTTTACATGTACATATAATAAATTAGATTTGTATATTAACATTTTGTTTGTGTTAAATTTGTGTATTAATATTGTATTTGTGTTATTTTATATCTATATTTTTAAAAAAATCACTATCACTTTTCGAAATACAAATATATATTTATAAATTTAATTAATTAAATATATATTTGAATTTCATTTTTTTTTATTTGGTTCGTTATTTATTAGAGAGTTTTTTTTTAGAAATTGAAGTTATTTTTTAATTTTTTATGAAATTATTACTTTTAATAAAAATAAAATCTAGAAAATAAGATACAATCATTTCTGTTTATCATTTTCCAATATAAGTGTTTTTGCCAAAATAAAAATATTCTATTATATCAGAATGCATTTTTAAAGGAAAAAGAGAGAGAATATATTGGCAGAAGATGAATGGTCGAATGTGGACATCCCCATTCCCCTTAATCAGCACTAATTTGAGAAAGAGTTTTCTTCCCATGTTGGATTGTGAATTTATTCCTCTCAATAAACAAGAGAATCATATAAAAAGTTTCTTTTCTATTTAATTAAATATTCTTTTAAAAAAATTATAATAGATATTAATGGTTAAAAATTAATAAAGTCTAGAAAAAAAAAAGAAAATTAAATGAAAAAAGCTTGAATTTCAACTTTAATGGAGAATATAATATAAAAAAAACCATGCTATAATTAGTTAGGAGGCCAGCTAGATTCATAATCTTCCAAATTTGACAAGATAAATATAACTTTTCAAAAGCATTACCAAACTATTTATCTTGTTATGGAAAATATTGCTTTGGAAACTATATTCATATTGTTATGGAAAAGGTTACTTTTTCACCCCTCTAATAACATAGTACTTTCTCTTTTTTTTTCGTGGTGCTTAATTACAAATGTGTTAAAATCATTAATTAAAAATAAACAATATTTTTAAAATATTAATTACAAATATTAAATGGTTATATTTAAATATTTAAAATGTAGTTTATATATTCTAATTAAGTTTTATAAGTAATTAATATTTATTACTTAAAAATATTTAAAATTTATATTTCATATATTAAAATATTAACAAGATATATTAAATTTTTTATATTTTACTAAAATATAATAATATTAACTAATTTAAATTTTATTTAAATGTATATTTATTACTTGATAATAACATGTCTAAAATAGACATTTTATTTCTCAAAAACACTTTTTGACAGCAATGCTAAACACTCAAATTTTAAAGCAAACTTTTCAAAAGAACTTTTCAAAAGCTTGCCAAATTATTTATCTTGTTATGGAAAATCTGGGTGAAATCTCTATAGCAGTAAAGAAAATATTACTTTGGAAACTGCTGCTAATCGATCAATTGGACGGTGGTTTTTATTTGTATCTTATTTTTGAATTTTAATTTTTTATGGGTTAAGTTCAATTTTGGGCTAGGATTGATTTAGGTGTTGTGATCTATTTCTTTTGGACTTAGGGCCTAATCGGTTTAAAACCTTTTTGTATTTTGATTCTTGCATTTATAAAGTCTAGTTGATCTTCAAAAAAAAAAATTAATTAAGGTAAGTGTACATATCAATTAATAGTATAGCTATGGTTAGTAAAAATATCGTTCCCACAGATACTAAAAATACTAATCATTACTGTATTTCTATTATTTAACCGAATAAATCGAGTGATTGAGTAAAAATTAAAATGATCTAAATTAACTAACTAACGAACACAACAAAGAACAATTTAGGAAAATAATCAAATAATAACCAAGAAGCGAAACAATACGCAAGAAAAAATTCACCTAGATTTCATCTGTCATTATCAATCAAAATTATGCAATTTCTTCACTTAGTATCTTGATTCGTAAAAATCCCTAAATTATGCTAATATTTCTCTTCAAGAATAAGAACAACTGACTCTAGGTTGATTAATTAATTTTTTTTCTAATTAAAACTCCTATTATCGCATTAACTCGATCTATGGATTCCCCTATTATATTTGACTCTAATCTAGTAAATTTATGTCGTCCTATTTCTATGATTGCATGCAACTCCACTCAATTACGCTATATATACTCTTAAACAGGGTCTACTCCTCTAATTTAAGCAGATCAAATATGAATCAATGTCTAGAAATATTAAATCAAAAATTAAGCACACATAATTGAGAACAATATCTAAGTCTTTATTGCGTAAAATAAAAATCAAACGATAGAATCCATCATACGATTTATCTCCCTAGATATTTAGAAAATTAGTTCATGATAGCAAATAAAAACATTCAAGAAACAATATAACTGCAAGAAAGAAAAAACTTATAATAATCTCCAAAGAAATCAAAAGGGAATCTTCAATGGTTTTTTTGAGTTGTTTTTTTGAGAATTCTATAGTGGCTCACTCCTATATTCTTATTTTTGTCATATATATGTCTTAAAATACCTGAAAAACCTAAAAATTGCATCTTTCTAATGTTCGGAGTGCAATTCGTAAAATCGACACGGCTTGCCACATGGCCGTGTAGCAGCCCATGTGGCTCATACGGGCTGTGTCCAGGCCGTGTGGAATGGTTAAGCCTGTGTGGCTCCTGTAACTCGCTTTTTTTGCTCCCAAATGCTATCCCAAGTATAAAAACTAGAAGCATACAATTCACAATTTACATCAAATAATTATCCAGAAACACATTAAGAACGAGATTCAAACATGTTACTTTTAGCACCTATCAAGAATATGCCATTTTGAAAATATAATTAGGAAAATAGTTCGTTAGCTTTGAAAAATAGGGAAACAAGCATTTTTTGTGGGGTGTGGCTGCCATGTAGGAAAATATGTTTTTAAAATATGGACAATTGATTTTTTAACCATTGGACCAACGACTAAAAATTGAAAAAAGAATTAAATACACCCAACCGTGGCCATTTTACCCTAAAATCTATTTTTTAATATTATTTACGGAAATAGATCGACTTTTTAATTATTTATCAGAAAGGGCCGAATTCCCCGAAAACAAGTCCACGTCAGCGCGATGTTAGTGCCATGTCAGCAAAACGTGTCCCTGGGGGAGCGTTTTTGCCATATCAACACAAATTGCGCCCTCGTGGACGCATTTTAGCTCGTGTTTTTTTTCCAAAATAAAAAAAAACCCTATTCTCGAATTAAATTTTCAAAAAAGGTTATTTTTTAAATATTATAAAAATAGAGCAAATTTTTTAAAAATTTATGAGAATAAACCTTTATAAAGGCTCAAAGAGGCAACACCAATTTTTTTTAATGTATCACCAATTAATATGGAAATAAAACTTACAAAAAAAAATCTTTATATAGACCCAAAGTCTCATTTCCCTTGTTTTCTTAAGCAATGTGGGATATGAGATATGCGTATATATAGACTCATGAATAGTTTTGCAGCTTGTTCCTAAATAATGTGGGATTCCTTCCTCTTTTAACTAACAACATGAGATTAAAGGCTACACTATATTTTATATTTTTTTACTTAGAGTTTAAATTTTTTTACAAAAAGTTAACATTTGCTACATTATAAATAAAACTTTTAAACTCTATAAGTAAAAAAATTATAAAATATAAAATGAGTATGGAAAAATATTAAAAAATAAATATTTAAAAATTACTAATAGTTGAGTGATCATTTTGTAAGTTTTTATAATTCGATAGCTAAAAAATATAGTTAAGTGACTACTAATGTAATTTAATCTAGATATAAAATATGAAAAATAATTATTATATTTTATGTATATTATATATTTCTATAAAAAAACTTATTTAACATAATTATATACTATGTTTAAATACATTATCTATCTAGTCAAAATATATCTGAAATAAATTTATCAGCATTTATTAGGTGACGAAAATTAAACTAAAATTAGAATTAAAAAAATTAATGAGTATAGTAAAATATTAAAAATAAATAAATATTTAAAAAGATATATCAATTTTTTAAAATTACAACAAAAATGAGACTTTGGGAACAAAAAAAAATGAAGGAATCCCAGATTGTTTAGGAACAAGCTACAAACCTATTCATGAATCTATATATACGCATATCTCATATCCCACATTGCTTAAAAAAACAAGGGAAATGAGGCTTTGAGTCTATATAAAGATTTGCTTTGTAAGTTTTATTTCCACATTAATTGGTGATACTTTAAAAAAATGGTGTTGCCACTTTGAGCTTTTATAAAGGTTTATTCTCGTAAATTTTTAAAAAAATTGGTCTATTTTTATAATATATAAAAATAACCTTTTTTGAAACTTTAATTCGAAAATAGGGTTTTTTTGGGAAAAAACACTAGCTAAAACGCATCCACGAGGGGGCGATTTGTTTTGATGTGGCAAAAACGCTCCCTTAGGGACGCGTTTTGCTGACACAGCACCTGACATTGCGCTGATGTGGACGCGTTTCGGGGAATTCGGCCCTTTCTGGTAAATAATTAAAAAGTCGGTCTATTTTCGTAAATAACGTTAAAAAAGGGTATTTTAGGGTAAAATGGCCCCCAACGGCTCTCAAAATTTTCCCATATATAAATCTCTCCACTTATCATTTATTTCATTCAATTTCATTTATCTTTTATCTCAACTCTTTTTCTCTTAAATTTCTATTCTAACCTCTCAATTTTCTCTCAAATTCTTCTTCTCTTCACTTATCATTTTTTTTCATTCAATTTCTTGATTTTTTTCAATTTTCATCGACTCAAAAATTTCAAGTAAAATAAAATAATTTATTTTTTTAATTTGTTTATTTTAATAGGTTTAACGACATTTTCATGTTAAATAAAATTTTAATTTAATAATATTAAAAAAATAGTTTATTTAATTGTCTAAATTAATTAATCTTATTTAATTTGATAAATGTTACCGACTTTAAAAATGTCAACGCGTCTAATTCGTTTGGATCACAAACACATATCCAACGTCCAACTACAAATGATAAGAAAATATTATTATATTTTTTATTTTAATTAATATCATTTTTAAGTTGTTAATATTATTATATTATTAAGTTTTATGTTTATATAATCAGGACGAATATCAAATTATTGAAACATATATACACAATTTAAGTGCGAGAGCACCACGTATTTTTAAACAATACATCAAAGAGGTGGGATTTTTTTAGGTGTCCCGCATACTCGGCGGGACTAAATTGGAGCCCACACTTATCAATGCTTTGCTAGAGAGATGAAAACTCAAAACTCATACATTCCATCTTCCATGCAATGAGTGTACGATTACACTCGAGGATGTGGTATTACAAGCCGATCTATCAATTGATAGGTATGAGAGTAGTGCATGTCGGGGATTGAAGACCAATTTGCCACCAACTATTGGGTAAGGTGCCAGACAAATTTAGTGGTAACCAAATAGAAATGAAATGGTTAGAAGATAATTTCTCACATCTCGATAACTCTTCTAGAGTAATTGAAAATACCTTTCTTTAAAACACTAAGAGTGTGTTTAGTACTGCTTCTAAAAAGTACTTTTGGGATAAAAAGCACTTTTAAGACAAAAGCATTAAACAAGTTACCTTTTGAGATAAAAAGTGTTTCTCCCAAGCCAAAAATTGACCCAAAAGCACTTTTTTGAGAGTTGAAAATTTTAGCTTTTCCTAAAAAAAAAAAACTTTTGAGAAGCATTACTAAACTAAGCCTAAGTATTCATCTTGAATCTCTTTACCTGTTTGGTTTTCGACTCTAAAATGAGTGAACTGGCCTCCTTTGACACCGTACCCTCTTTTCTCCTTTCTTCTTCTTTATCCCCGCGTCAGGCCGAACATGCTACCCAGCCCTGCTTTGCTGCGCCACAGTTGCTCCTGACCCAATCGGCTACCATTAATCTGCCACCTCATCATCCTCACCACTGCCCTGCTCCACCTCCCGCTATCGATCGTCCCAGCTTTGCGGCACCGCACCAAAAGCTCCCACAATTTCTTCTTCTGTATTTAACATTCTTATGAGTCCCTCAGCTCAGTATTATAATTGTTTTATCAATATTAGCATGCTTGGATGAGACCCTAGACTCCAAATGGATTCTCAAGATTCAGAAGAAAATGAGTCGAAATGGTGTTGTGCGGAAGCGTGTAAAAGAGTATAATTATTGTACTGAAAAATCACACTGAGTTCAATTCCCAGGAAAGAGAGATGGATCACGAGGATCACTTAAGTACCAGATCTTTCCTAGCCAGAATATCCCTCTATCGTAATTTAATAGCACAATAAATAACTACAATCACACTCACAAGATATGAAAAATAAATAATAAAGAACACCAGAATTTTAACGAGGTTCGGCAAATTTCGCCTACGTCCTCGGGCACTACCAAATATATTTCACTCCAAAATTACAAGTGAAAATATACAAATAGGGAGAGAGAACAATGCCTTAAGTAGAGAATGGCAAATGTTGGGATGAAGAAAATGAGAGATGGTTAGGCCTATTTATAGTTGAGGTTCAGGGATCAACTTGCAAAGTACCTATACAAATAGGGACCAAAATTGCAATTATCCCATGCCAATTGTCAACCATTAATTTTTAGTGCTTATTTCCAACTATTTCCAACTTACTTACAGCCAACTATCTTTGACTTTTTAAAGATAGTGGCTGCCAATAATCTCCACCTTGAAGATTTGATTAGGATAATCTTATCTTCACACAATTCTTTCTGCCCTTGCCAACAATATTTGATAGTGCCTTCTTCAACTGTTAAACTTGCAGGATATTGATCAAGTTCAAACAATGTTCGAACTTGGTTCCTGTTACTACCTTGGTCATCATATCTGCGGGATTATCTGCAGTCTTAATCTTCTGAAGGTGAATCTTCCCTTCATCAATAATTTCCCGCACAAAATGGAATCGTACGTCGATGTGTTTTGTACGTGCATGATAGACTTGATTCTTTGCTAAATGAATAGCACTTTGACTATCACAATACACGTTAATATGCTCCTGAACCAATCCCAAGGTTTTAACCATACCTTGTAACCAAATAGCTTCCTTTACAGCCTCTGTTACAGCCATGTATTCGGCTTTTGTGGTTGACAACGCAACTGTAGACTGTAGAATAGACTTCCAACTGATTGGTCCTCCAGCAAGTGTAAACACGTAACCGGTGGTTGATCTTCGTTTATCCAAATCACCGGCATAGTCAGAATCAACGTACCCAATAACACCTTCACCAAGTGTATTATCCTGCTCGAACAGTAATCCAAAATCTACGGTCTTTTGAATATACCGTAGAATCCATTTCACAGCTTGTCAATGTCCTTTTCCAGGATTATGCATATACTTGCTCACTATACTAACTGCCTGTGAAATGTCGGGTCTTGTACACACCATTGCATACATCAAGCTACCTACTGCATTAGAATATGGAACTTGCAACATGTATTCTCGTTCTGTATTCGTCGAAGGAGATAGTTGTGCAGAAAGCTTGAAATGAGAAGCCAACGGGGTACTTACAGGTTTTGTCTGCTCGTTAATGCCAAACTGCTGTAGTACCTTCTTCAAATACTGCTTCTGAGACAAGCTAACTCTGCCATGGGCTCTATCTCTACATATTTCCATGCCAAGAATTTTCTTAGCTTCACCAAGATCTTTCATCTCAAACTCAAGATTGAGTTGAGTCTTCAATCTCTCAATCTCAACTTTGCTCTTAGATGCTATTAGCATATCATCAACATATAAGAGCAAGTATATGAAAGTTCCTTCTTGTAGCTTCTGGAAATACACGCAATGGTCAAATTTACTTCTTGTGTACCTTTGCCCTTTCATGAACTGATCAAATCGCTTGTACCACTGCCTCGGGGATTGCTTCAATCCATAAAGCGACTTTGTCAGTTTGCAAACCCAATTCTCTTTACCAGCAACCTTGAATCCATCTGGCTGAGTCATATAGATTTCCTCTTCCAACTCACCGTGTAAAAATGCGGTCTTCACATCAAGCTGAACTAGTTCAAGATCATATTGCGCAACCAAGGCTAGCAAAATCCGAATAGACGAATGCTTCACAACTGGAGAAAACACTTCATTGTAGTCTATTCCTTCTTTCTGAGCATCACCCTTTGCTACCAATCTAGCCTTGTACCAAATTTCATTTTTACTAGGAAATCCTTCCTTCTTTGCATATACCCATTTGCATCCAATTGCCTTCTTTCCCTTGGGCAGTGTCATCAACTCCCAAGTCCTATTTTGATGAAGAGACTGCATTTCTTCATTCATGGCTTGCTTCCACTTTACACCATCAGGGTTACTTATTGCTTCTGTGTAAGTAAAAGGAGCATCATCATCTGCGATTGGAAGTGCATAGGCCACTATATCATCAAAGGGAGCAGGCTTACGAATCTCTCTTCTTGGCCTCCTATATGCAATTGAATCTTGTTGCTGTAGAAGTTCTTGGGTTGGAACTTCTTCATCATTTGTTTTTTCAATATTAGCTGGATCATTATTAACCTTTTTAAGCTCCACCTGCTGCAAAGTACTACTGGTTTTGTCATCCTTTTGTGAATCCTTTAACATGGTCGATTCATCAAAAGTCACATCTCTGCTAAAGACAATCTTCCTTGTATTCGGACACCAGAGACGGTATCCTTTTACTCTACTAGCTTTGATCGTCCCAGCTATCGATCGTCCCAGCTTTGCGGCACCGCACCAAAAGCTCCCACAATTTCTTCTTCTGTATTTAACATTCTTATGAGTCCCTCAGCTCAGTATTATAATTGTTTTATCAATATTAGCATGCTTGGATGAGACCCTAGACTCCAAATGGATTCTCAAGATTCAGAAGAAAATGAGTCGAAATGGTGTTGTGCAGAAGCGTGTAAAAGAGTATAATTATTGTACTGAAAAATCACACTGAGTTCAATTCCCAGGAAAGAGAGGTGGATCACGAGGATCACTTAAGTACCAGATCTTTCCTAGCCAGAATATCCCTCTATCGTAATTTAATAGCACAATAAATAACTACAATCACACTCACAAGATATGAAAAATAAATAATAAAGAACACCAGAATTTTAACGAGGTTCGGCAAATTTCGCCTACGTCCTCGGGCACTACCAAATATATTTCACTCCAAAATTACAAGTGAAAATATACAAATAGGGAGAGAGAACAATGCCTTAAGTAGAGAATGGCAAATGTTGGGATGAAGAAAATGAGAGATGGTTAGGCCTATTTATAGTTGAGGTTCAGGGATCAACTTGCAAAGTACCTATACAAATAGGGACCAAAATTGCAATTATCCCATGCCAATTGTCAACCATTAATTTTTAGTGCTTATTTCCAACTATTTCCAACTTACTTACAGCCAACTATCTTTGACTTTTTAAAGATAGTGGCTGCCAATAAATGGCAATGGCAGCGATTCTGCCTTCAGCTACGCCAAATAAAGTACGCTCCTACTCTTCAACCCCTCTCCACCACATTCTCTCTTCCAGCAGGAATCATCGAAGAGCTATCACTAGTGCTTGTGTCTCGCTCTATTCTCTCAAATAATATCATACCCAACGATATTGTGCAAAAAAATAAAATAAAATTATATTTGCATAACTAACATCTACCACAGTAAATTAGGGTTTATGGTGCAAATAGTTTGTAGCTATAATTATAAAAACTTAACTTGAAAAATATTTATGTTAAGTTATTAACTTTTTTTATAGCAAGTTAAAAATAATCTTTATAAGCCGATTAAGTCTTAACTTGATTGACATCGGCATTATTGTCAGTACAGGAGGACGTGGGTTTGAGTGCGTTGAAGCACATTATCCTCCTATTTAAGGGTTGGGAATAACTATGGATAGTTTTAGGTATTGTATCAAAAAGAATTGATAGATATTATAAGAACCTATAATGAGATTAATGTTAAATAATAATAATAATAATCTTTTATCGACAGTGAAAATCAAGAGGAAATAAATAGGAAATTTGGGAAACTGATAAAAAAAATTGAAATTCGAGTGAATGATCTCACAGAGAAGGAAAGCATAATTTGGCTCAATAACGTGAACTTTCATCTATTACTAGAATAAACCCCTGCTTTCGCAGCGGATTTACAATTATTTTTTAACGTGTAAAAACTATTTATTTAAAAAAAAAAACATAAACATGAGTTACATGATAAAAGTTTAACTAAACATGGAATGAATTACGATATAGCATACCCAATTAAAAATAATTAAAACAAATATGGTACATCTCGTACAAGTGAAATTAACCGGTATGCACCGATGCGGCTGATACCATCCAAAATTGATATGGAACTAAAATTTATTATTCTGCTTAGAACGGAGCGTTTCAGTCGATACAAACAGTACTAAAATAATAATAATTATCATGAGTTGAATTTTTAAATTTGGCAATTTTTTCATTAATGAATTTTTTTTTCTTTCAAAAAAAAATGATTAGTAATTTTAGACACATAAAATTATAAGAGTAAATTACACCCAAATCAGTGAAAGAAAAACTAATGAGGATGAGAATATTACAAGAAACAAAGCAAGTTTAGATGCAGAGGGATACACTCAAGTAGAAGAATAGATTTTGATGAGACTTTTCCACTAGTGGCAAAACTTGAAGCTATCAGGATGTTGCTTATCGTTGCCACACACCTTGACTTTAGTTTGATTTTAATAATGTGTTGTCCTTTGACTTCAATTTGATTTTAATAATGTGTTGATTTTGACTTTAATTTGATTTTTTAAAAGTAATATTTTGTCCATATATATAATTGAGGAATTTTTTATTATTGGAGCTAAGCCTAAATTCTCCAATGTCTTGAGACTCTAGATTTGAATAATAACCTCGTGTTGGGTTAATTCTCAATATTCAAAGCTTTCAACTTGTAAGTAGTCTCATTAAATAAAACTTCAATCCTTCAATCACAATTACACTCTTCTCTACAATTTCATCCATATGATTTCAAAGATAAAATTAGACACATGAATTTCAAGCTTTCACACAACTATTTTAAAGAAAAGCAATTTTAAAATCCAAGACAAATTCTATTTAAACCCCATCTGTGTGAAGCAAGAAGCACAAAACCAATTGTTTTTCCTTTACTTTCAAGTGTCAAAACCAAATATTATTGAGGTAAACATTTGGAAGAAAAATGGAAAAACAGATGATATTTGCATGGGCAATGATATTTTGCCTCGCCGTAGCACCGGTCTATGGCCAATACTACTCCAAAACTATCAAGGCAGGTCCTCGGGTGGAAAAGATGACCCGACTTCGCTTCTTCTACCACGATATTCCCAGTGGTAAAAATCCTACTACATTCCTGATAGCACAGGCCAACATCACCCAAGATTTCTTTTCCCCATCCCCATACGGAAGCTTGTACTCAATGGATGATCCCCTCACTCTAGAGCCTGAACGAACATCCAAGATGGTTGGAAATGCCCAAGGGCTGTACCTAGCATTAAGTCGAGACCCTACCAAGTTCACTGCGGTTTTTTACGCTGATTTTGCGTTTACCAGTGGCAAGTTCAAGGGGAGCTCCTTTAGCTTGTTCTCACGATATCCCCTCACAGATTTTGTTCCTGGCCCTGGCGTAATTCGTGAAATGGCAATAGTGGGAGGGACAGGTGCGTTTAGGATGGCCACAGGGTTTGCACTATTTTGGGCCACTTCTTCCAACGCCAAGACTGGAGATGCTAGTCTCGAGGTCGATGTTACTTTGTACCACTACTAAACCCATTTGCAAAATATTGAAATTTATAATAAAATCAATAAAGCAGTATATTCCTAATCTGCAAACGGATTAGTATTGCCACAATGTCTGATAAAAAACTTTAGGATCATTTAATCATGTGTCCTTAACTCTGACAACATGGTTTTATTTATTTAGTTTTTTTGGTGCTTGCTGATGGAGAAGTCAATTTCTAAGATTTTAAAGTGTCATCAGTACCACTTCAGCTACAAGACTCAAGTGGCATCAAGTTTGCTTCGTAGGGACTTTCCACAGAGGTCAGAGACAAAACTCTAAGCACAGATACAA
Organism: Gossypium australe; assembly: GCA_005393395.2. NCBI lineage: Eukaryota > Viridiplantae > Streptophyta > Magnoliopsida > Malvales > Malvaceae > Gossypium > Gossypium australe. Next base: position 137,201,826 of record CM016624.1, on the reverse strand, counting down.
TATCCTTGATTGTTGAGGGCATTGTCGACTGCCCAAAACTATATTTTAAAAACTATCCAAAATTATCTTTTATCCTAAATTATTTAAAATAATATAAAATATTACATTAATAAGATTAAAAATAAAATAAATAATTTTTTTGGATAGAAAATAAATAATATTTAAAAATTAATATTTACTTTTATCAGATAACATAATTATATTCAGTATTTATATTTAATAATTTATCAAACAATTTTCTAATAAAAATTCAGCATTTATAAAATTTAGTAGTAAAAAGTAGGACTTAATTTTTCAAACGCACCCCAAGTCTAAAGTGTGCTTTTTTATTTGCCTAATAATAAATTTAGCACTCAATGGGTATATATTCTATCAATTTGATTCTAAATCTAAAAAAGACAACAAATTTAATTTTCAATGTTTACAAAATTTTCCAATTTAATTCGAATTCTAAAAAAATTTAATAAATTTTACCCTCAACATTTAAAAAAATTTTAATTTAATTCTTATTCTAAGAAATTCAAAAAGAAATACAAAAAAGAGGATTTTTTATAAAAATACTATTAATTTACATATATATAGTTCTTATCCTATTTACATTGAGTTTTTTTTTTTTTTGGGTGGGGGGGGGGATAGACTTTGTTTAACATGAAACTATATATAGACATAGATATAGATAGATAAAATTATTATTTCTCTTTGTTTTCCATTATTAAAGAAAAAGTACGAGATTGTGTGCATGAAAACTTATATATATATATATATATATATATATATATTCATTGACAATTCTTAAATTAAATATTTAAGAAGGAAAGAAAATCCTTAGTTGACCACAGTATCAAAAATTACTTTATTGTCTGAACAGTAGGCAATAATAGTGTAAGAATCAGAAAAATCTATATTTGATATTAAATAATTAGCTTTCATTCAAAGTACAATAATTATTGTATAATAGCTATAATTTCACTAAATAATTAAATTCATAAAATGCCTAAAAATATTCGAGTTCACAAAACTGCCCTATTTACATTGAGTTTCTTTTCTGGGTAGAATCTGAACATAGAAGTTTATTTTTAAATATGAAATTGTATATAGATATAGATGTTGATACTGTGATACAATAAAGGAGGAGAGAATGAGAATATGGTGGTGGTGACAAGAAGATTGGTTCACCTTAATTAGGCGGTGAGCCGGAGTAAAGGAGTTAAGGAGATAAGAGATTAAGGAGAGGAGAGGTAGATTGTTGCTAGGTGTGGTCCTTAGGTTTGCTGAAGGGGAAAAGATCCTGCTATCATCGTGCCCTAGGGTATTTATATGGGGAAGGACTCCATGCCTGACAGTGCTATATCACTGACAATATGGGTGATGGAATGTTCGTGTGATCTATCAGGTGACAGATTTGTTATGTGCTGATTATTGTCAAGTGGGGACTTGCTTTGACATTCTTTTTGTGAAGTGATATGAGGCTGTTAGGCTTAAGTTATCTCTTTTTGGGTATATGCGTACGCACTAATAGTGGGTGGCCCAAGATGATTGGGTTTATGGAGGATCTGAGACACGCGGGTGGCTAGTCATTGGATGGCCAGCAAAGTAACAAAAGAAGGAGGGTCGTCCATAGGTACTATCACTTCTCACATCACCACGTCCAAGCCGAATAGGGGTATAAGAATAGATATATAAAAATATGATTTCTTTTTGTTTTCAAATAATTGTTATAGAAAATGTACGACATGGATGTCTATATATATAAATATATGAAAGTCGAGAAGAAAAATATAAAATTTTAATGCGGTTGTTGAGAGCACCAAAAATATCCTATCCCTTTAAAATAATGAAAATAATAAAAATAATAGTATAAGGGAAGTAGGGTCAAATCATCAGTGACTAGATTTACCAAATTCCTGTTCTTCGAAATCCTGGACAGAGTCGTGCTAAAAAATACCTGCATCCCTGAAAAAAAATAGAATTAAAAAATATGAATCATCTCATTTTCTCTTACGAATAAAGTTATAAAGTATGCAACATGCTATATGATCTGACCTTTTTTTATGTTATATTGATGTGATGTTAATATGAGAAAATGTCCACTTAACTATATTTTAAAGATTTGAATGTCTTAAATTAAATAACTTGTGAGCTATCATTGATGCTTGTGTCTAGTTCTATTCTCTCAAATAGTATCATACCCAATAATACGATAAAAGAAAATATTTTGTATTTGCATAATAAACATCTACTATATTAGATTTTATGTTAAGTTAATAAAAAATGTTTTATAAATAGGAAATTTTGCAACTTTCGTAACAAAAACTTTATTGAGAAAACTGAACATGGTCAGTGACTGTCAAGAGGAAATAAATAGGAAATTTGGGAAACTGATAAAAAGAAATGGAAAATAACAGTGAATGATGTCATAGAGAAGGAAATCATAATTGAGAATTTGGGTCAATAACGTGGTCTTTCATCTATTACTAGAATTAACCACTATTATTTTTTAACGTCTAAAAATTATATGTTTTAAGAAAACATAAACATGAGTTACATCATACAATTGAAAATAATTAAAACAAATAAAATGAACATGGTACATCATATTATGGCTAATTAACCACTACATATAGATATGATTAATATCATTTGAATTTTGCATTGGAATGAGACTTAAAATTTATTATTCTAGTTTATTATTGAAAGGGAGCATTTCGATTAATACAAATTGTACAACTACCATGAGTTTTTAAAAGTAATAATTTAAGTTTATAAGTTTATTTTACTCAAGTAAATCGATATGATTAATATCAATTAAAAGATTAATGGTCAAATTTAGCTCAAAAAAATAAGGGTTAAATTTACAACAAATATAAATGTTAAGGGCTTAACTTGACATTATGTAATACATGGGTGTCTTCTTTTTTTTTTTTTTTCTGAACCGCAATACATGGGTGTTTTCAAGGGGCCTGGCAGCGCCTACCCCTAAAATGAAATTTTTTTCATTTAGACTCCTTTATAATTTATAAAATTTTAAATTAGTAATGATAAAATTACACTTTAGTCTCTCTTAAATGATAAAAATTTGATTTAATCTTTTAAAAATTATAAAAATATAAGCTATTAAAATAGTGAAATTATATTTTTATTATCGTAAAAATATACAATTTAATTCCGGCTCCCCAAAAAAATTTTGAATTCACCTCTGATGTCATAAATACTTTTCAGATTTTATTTTTAAAACACAATAAAGGTAAACTTGAAATTTTAAGTATCCAAAAGGATGAAAACCCAAATCTAAAAATTTTGGACCAAAAGAAAAAATTTAGATAGAAATCATTTTCCTCCTAAATATGTCACTGTGAGCTCAGGGCCCAATCCATTTCGAGTCATTGGCTGATTAGATTTGAAAACATAAATAATTTTACCAAATTTTACTACTTTTGGTAACAAAAACTTTATTCACAAAACTTAACATGAAACCATTTGTCCTCTGTGATTGTGAAGAGGAAGTAAATAAGAAACTTTCTGTGCAATAAAAAAATTGAAAATTCCAATGAATGGTCTCATAGAGAAGGAAATCATAATTAGGAAAAAAAAGTGTGATGAATGTGCAAAGTCAAAACCCCAAGAAATCCCCTCTCCCACTTCACACCTCGGAATGGACCGTTCTTATAGAGAGAAAGGCACTTTCACATATTCTTAACCGGAAATAGTTGGGGAGAGGAAATGTTCCTTTTTTTAAGGTACTCCTTATAACAGATCTAGTGGAGACGAGATGGGGCCTGTAGCTCAGAGGATTAGAGCACGTGGCTACAAACCACGATGTCGGGGGTTTGAAACCCTCCTCGTCCACAACCAGCCCGAAAGGGAAGGACCTTTCCCTCTGGGGTAGGAAAATCATGATCGGGATAGTGGACCCAAAACTATGGAACTTGGGCGTGGATCTTTTGCCGAAATGGAGTAGCCTTTTATTTATTATTTATTGTATATTTACTTTTCTATTTTATAATTATATATAGTATTACCAGCTAAAACAAAATAAAATAAGCATTTTTTTTTTGTTTTACGTCCCGTAACTCTTCCTCAACCAGGCTTGGGCAGAATAGCAGAGCAAGTACAAGTATTAATAGCATAGAAAAATGTGTTTCTTGTCATTAAATTAATGTGTTTTCTTGCTGTAATTGTGGCATCTTGGGAGAATCGATGACTGCATTTTTGAGGCATTTAGTACTAATACATCTAGGAACTCTTAATTGGCTGGTTGTAAAAAGTCTTGGGACTATGGAACAAAGGATTACCCCAAGCACCTACACCTAAGTATTGACAGTGATTCTCAAATATGGCAGAACAGAATGTGATATGATGAGATAGAATGCAATAGAAACAAAGACACAGGGAACAGGCTCAACAATCCATTAGTGAAAAGCTCAACAATCCATTAGTGAAAGACAAATTATTTTAAGAGGAGTGATTAGTTTGAAAAATTATTTTAACAAGAGGGGTTAAATTAAGAAAAAAAAATTAAAGTGGATATTTTTTTTTAATTTCAAATGTCACACATTTAAAATATATACTAAATTCTTAAAAATAAAAGTAAAAATAAAAGTAGAACACCGAACCCCAAATGTATAAGGTGTATAGTAACTTAGTATATATTTTAACTTTCAAAAATTCACATTAGGCTTCTCTTTAAACAAAAAAAAAAATTGAGTTAAATAAAGCATAATAGAAGATAAATTGATTTATTTTCAACAAATGTTTAAAGACAGAAAAATCATTATGCAAATTTGAAGTAGTATTAGTTTTCAAAATTTTGCATAGTAATAGCTAAATAGAAAAATTCCATGTCTTCCATTTTATTTTCTTTCTTTCTTTTATGCTTTTGCTTTTAGGGTATTGTAAAAAACTTCCTTGATAGCATCCATTTTGTTTGACTGAACTTTATTGCATTTCTTTAATTTAATAATCCAAATTCATATTACATGTTGTGGAAATTTAAATGCAATTAATTTGAAATTTCCCTTCATACCAAATTCCCTATGCATTTTGTTCGAAGAAACTTCCTTGCGCTTCATGTATTTTTGTGTTTTAACTAAAGCTTACTCTATATATTTGGAGTTGTGAACCATGGCAATTGCAACCATGACTACTCCTCTTCCAATCTCCTTATTCCCTTTTCTTCTTCTCATTCCCTCTCTCTGTTTTTCGATTTGTCATGCCAATTCCAACCTCTGTGCATTCAAAGTGAGAGAGAAGCTCTTTTGAAATTCAAGAATCATCTTATTGATCCTTCAAACAGGCTAGTCGTCATGGGTTGAAGGTGGGGATTGCTGTGAATGGACTGATGTCGTCTGCCATAACTCAACAGGCCACGTCAACCAATTGCACTTGGGTCCTCTTTCAGAGCCTGATGACTTTGCAACAAATGCTGAATGGGAAGCTTACTACAATTACCTGCTAGGAGGCAAAATAAGTCCTTCACTGCTGGAGTTGAAGCATCTCAGTTCCCTGGACTTGAGCAATAACAATTTTAGCAGCATTCATATCCCGAAATTTTTCGGTTTGCTGGAGAGTTTAACATATCTTAACCTCTCTGATGCACAATTTCAGGGAACAATTCCTCATAACCTTGGGAATCTCTCAAAGTTGCAGTATCTTGATCTTGGAGGTAATGATCTCAAATCAAAAAGTCTTCGATGGGTTTCTGGATTTTCTTCCTTGCAGTATTTTGATTTGAGTTATGCGGATCTTCATAAAGCAACTGATTGGGTACAGGTAACATTCAAACTTCCTTCTTTGATAGAGTTGCACTTGTCAGAATGTGGTTTAGACAATGATCCATCTTCGATCAATATTAATTCTTCAAAATCACTGCTTTTTATTGATCTTTCTTGGAACAGCTTATCTTCAGTACCTAAGTGGATATTTAGTCTTCATGGTCTTGTGTCAATTGACCTTAGTGTCAATTCTTTGGTAGGCCCAATTCCAGATTACTTTGGGAACACCTTGTTTCTTGAAGTTCTTGATCTTAGTTGGAATTATCTCAATTCATCCATACCCAACTCCTTGTACAGTTTAAACCGTCTTCAGTTCGTTCGTCTTATTCGAAACCAGTTACAAGGAACAATCTCGAGTGCCATTGGAAAATTGAGCTCTGTTACTCACCTTGATGTTTCAGAAAATCAATTAAACGGCCAAATTCCCTTGTCTATAGGGCAGTTATCATCTTTGGAGTATCTGGGTTTTGAGTATAATCTATTAGAAGGAGTTGTATTAGAAACCCATTTTTCTAATCTCACTAGATTGACAACTCTAGCAGCATCACACAATCTGCTTAGATTTGAACCAAACTCAAGCTAGATTCCCCCATTTCAATGTGAAAGGATCGAATTGGGTCATTGGCATCTTGGCCCAAAGTTTCCCCAGTGGCTAAAATTCCAAAAGAAATTGTCTTATTTGGATATCTCCTATGCAGGAATTTCAGATGTCATGCCCACTTGGTTTTTGAACCTTCCCACTCTATTTGAATATTTAAATCTTTCCTTGAATCAACTTAGAGGAGAGATTTCATATTTAAATGTGAGAAACTTTGTTGACTTTGAGTTCAAACCGCTTTACAGGTCCGTTGCCAAGATTACACTCAACTTTAAGATTGTTATTTTTGTCAAATAATTCATTTTCAGGATCTCTTTCTCAATTAATTTGTGATCCATCAAGTAGGAAACAAATGGAAGTTCTTTACATTGATAAAAAATATTATCTCAGGAGATATTCCAGATTGTTTTAATCATTGCCAGGATTTGGTGATTTTAAATTTGGGAAGCAACAATTTGACCGGCAAAATCCCACCTTCTTTATGGCATCTAAATCTTTCAATGCTAAACCTTCAAAACAATACAATGTTTGGAGAATTGCCATCCACATTGCAAAATTTTCCACATTTGAGTATGTTGGATCTTAGTGAAAATCATTTCAGTGGAAGTATATCAACATGGATTTGGTTATAAGCTCTCAAGCCTTGTGATTCTAAGCCTTCGATCAAATAACTTTGATGGTCATATTCCTCACAAAATTTGTGATCTTCAATTTCTTCAAAACTTGGACCTTGCCCACAACAACATTTCTGGAGTTATTCCAAAATGTTTTAATAATTTAAGTGCAATGTCCACAACAAACAAAACCAATAGTGAAGTTCATGCGCCGCATGCGCATGATCAGAATGTATATTTTGGATTTTTTTTTTTGAACGCATTATTGGTGTTGAAAGGACGAGAGGATGAATATGGTAGCACACTAGGACTTGTTACCAGCATGGACCTTTCAACTAACAGTCTCATAGGAGAGATCCCCAAAGAAATTGGTAGTCTCGTTGGACTATTATCTTTAAATTTTTCAGGGAATCTCCTAACAGGAAATATACCAGACAGCATTGGCAACATGGAGTTAATGAAATCTCTTGATTTACCCATGAATCGGCTAATTGGTGAAATCCCTCCAAGTTTCTCCAGTTTGAATTTCTTGAATCACTTCAATGTGTCCTACAACAACTTGACTGGACAAATCCCAACAAGCACTCAGCTTCAAAGCTTTGAAAACTTGTCTTACGTGGGCAATCATCTTTGCGGACCTCCTCTCACTTTGAATTGCACCTCAAAAGGTATTCCAACTGACATTGCAAATAATGGAAGTAGCGGTGAGGGAAGTAAAGTGAATTGGCTTTATGTGAGCATAGTTCTTGGCTTTGTAATGGGATTTTGAGGTGTAGTGGCTCCCTTGTTTTTCATGAGGTCTTGGAGGATTGCATACTATCGAAAGCTGGACCATATTTGTGGTAAACTGTATGTGTTTTGGGCTACTATGGGTATGTAGTTTGACAGGAAAGAAGCATGTATAATTGATGCATCTGATCTAGGTGTGCTACTACATGATTGTTTGATGCTAAAAGATTAGTTTTTGTGTCTTTCCACTCGCTTGGTGTGCTAATAAGGCGGCCTTCTCGCTGGCATGAACGGCTTTGTTATATGCAAACCACGTGGAATGGGATGTTTTTTCCTTTGCATCTTTTTTGAAGAATGTTGAAATTATGTCTTATGTTGATACGAATGCAAATTACGGATGTTAGGTTCGGTTGTATGGGGTGAGCCTGTTGGCTCGGGTTTAGTAGTCCGTCTGCTCTGTATGTTCGTGATCGTGTCCAAAAGTCTTAATTTTTTTTATATAATGAATGATTGAGCCTAGAGACTAACTATGACAACGAATAAGGCAAGCACACCTATCGTTTGGTAGTATAGCTATGGCAAGATCGGAAGTGTCGTATCCTCAAGGACCAAGTGTATTAGTTGTACAACCCATTTTCTGCCCGGCCCACTCTACAGTATTACTAACCCAAAACTAATCAGCCCACTAAGACTAAACCCAATCAAAAAACAAACAAACCCTAGGTGCGCCGCACCTAGGGTCTTTAGCCTTCTGACACGTGACTTCTGACACGTGGCTTCTGACACCGCCCCTCTGACATCCACTTGCCTCTACTCCACCGCCCACGTCCCTTCCACCGCCACTTCCACCTGCAGGACATTAAACAAGAAAGGACAGAAAGCAAAGGACTTTCGGCTATATAAACTGATTCAAAATTGTATTTTAGGGACCTTTTTTTTATCAATAGAAACAGATTCGAGAAATTTCAGACACAAATAAAGAGATCAAAACACCAAAAAGCAGAGATTAAAACAAAAAAAACTACTAGAAGTCGAAAACAGAGACAAAAGGTGATTTTATACTTTCATTCGCGTCCTATTTCAAATTTCTCTTTAAAATATGTCTGTAATAAACAAAAAAGGAATAGAAAAAGGAAATCACCGTTGAAAACCAAACAAAAGGGTGTCGGTTCAGCTTCCAGCCGCCGCGTACGGCGGCACCGACAGCGGCGCATGGCGGTCCAGTGGACGGAGCAGTGCCAGAGTTAGGAGCCTGCGGAGAGAAAAAGGGTTAGGGAAAAATAAAAAAAAAAGGGTGAAAATGATTTTTTTAAGATTTTTTGCCTTAAATAGACTCCCAAAACGACGTCGTTTTGCCCTCAGGGTCCGTGTGTTGACCCGACCCGCCTCAGGATTCGCGCGTTTTAAGATCAATGGTCTATTTTCTATTTTAATCCTTCTACTTTTTTTCATATTTTTTGAATTAGGTCTTTTTTATTTTTAAATCTGGCCCAAAGGTCTCATCTTTGTCTTAATTTGGTCCTTTCTTAGACGTTGCGCTTTAGGAGGATGGGATAATTTCCCTTTGGGTCCCTCCCTTTTCTTTGTGTGTCACATTGGGGTCCCTTTCCTCTTTTTATTATTTTATATTGGCCCCGAAATTTTAGTTTTAATCCAGTTTAGCCTTTTTTTCTTATTTTCATCATTTTATTATTATTCTAATTTTGCCATTAATATTATTATTACTATCTTATTATTATTACTACTATTTATTATTATTATCATTATGGTATTATCACTGTCACTTTTGTTTATTTATTTATTTATTCATTTTATTTTTACTGTTATTTTACTTATTATCATCTTGATTATATTTATTATTATTATCATTTCTATTATTGTTTTTGTAACCATATTATTATTATTATTATTATTATTATTATTATTATTATTATTTTCATTATTATTTTCATTATTATCCCTTTATTATTAATTTTTCATTATTATTAGCATTACTATCGTTATCATTACCATTGATATTATTATTACTACTATATTTATATCTATCTTTATTTTTCTTAGTTTAATACTATTATTATTTATCTAATTTTCATTCATCTATTTATTCTCATATTATTTCACATATATTTCTATGTTCACTCACATTATATCATATTTTTATATATGTCTACTTACATTTATATATCAATATTATTTTCATTATCACTATTATTATCGTTATTATTATTATTTTTCTTTTTTTTTTCTCATCAAACTTTCATTTTGCCATTGATTCTCTTGTTTTTCTATTTATTATCTCTTAGCTTGTTGGTTCTATTCATTTATTTCTATTCTCGTTTTATTGTAATCATTTATATTTAACGCGTATTCTATATATTCGCTAGCATCGTAATTCACCTTTTTGCATTTTTGTTACAAATTCGTACTGCATTTTGCCCAATACAAAAATGATTCTTTATAAAGGCCATATTATGTATTTAGAAATTCGGGAAAATCGTGCCCTAATGTATTGGGTTTCGATTTTTCTTGTTTAATCTAAATAACTGAATATCTTTTTTAAAACGAATGCATAAATTTTGAATAAAAAAACTTATTCTCGAGAATTTGAGATGTCGTGTCCTAACGTATTGGATGGGACGTTTCTTTATTTCGAGATAAGGATTTCTAAACCAAGAAAATGTTTTGTATTTAGAAACCCGAGAAATCATGCCCTAATGTATTGGGTTTTCGATTTTTCGTTCGTTCTAAATAACCGAATATCCTTTCAAAATTAAACGAGTTTCGAATAAAAGATAAGTTTATCCTCGAAGGTCAAGATGTCGTGTCCTAACGTATTGGATATGACATTTTACCTTGAGACGAGACAACTTTTGGTACATATTTTCAATTCTTCCAAACGATTTTTTGGGCATCACAACAAAGAGGGATTGTGTTTGAAATTCTTTTAAGTTTTCAAATATTCGACACTAAGACATCAATTAATCAACTAGGCACCAGTTTTGGGTGTATCGAGGGTGCTAACCCTTCCTCGTGCGTAGCCGGCTCCCGAACCCATTTTCTAAGTTTCGTAGTCCAAAATCATTGTCTTGATAAATCAAACTATTTATTAAAAACAACTGTTTTACGAGGTGGCCCGATCACACCTCAACAAAAAAGATTGGTGGCGACTCCCTTTTTTTATTTTCATTTTTAAAAATCCAAGTCGATTTTTGTTTTCAAAACAAAATGGTTACGACAGCTTGGAGACTCCACTAGGGACATAAATAGGTCAGGCCGTAAATTGATTTTTTTTCTGTCCTATGTCGAAAATTTGAAAATTCAATTTGAAAATTTGGAAATTTGATTTGAAAATTACGATCCTTTTGTTGCATTCGTTTTTTTTTCTTGCGCACATTGCATTGCATGACCGTTGTGGTCGCACCTTTAAGTGGGAGCGAGAAGTTGTGCCTTCGTGAGGTTTTTACCTCTGCATGGGCTAGTGGACTGCTTTCGGGATACATCCATACCTATATGCTTCGTGAGATTTTCATATCCGCATAGCCATAGGGAAATGTATTCCCCTGAATCAAACTCAGTCCATATGAGCCTATAATGGGTGAGGATTGAAGAATCTGCCTGTTTGGCCACCTTTACCTTAGAACTGAACCACATATAGTGAACCCTAAGAGCCTACCCTAGGTAGAATTGTACCAAACCCTAGTGGTCACTTGGATAGGTACTCTATTTTGTTTATTTCTCTTGTGCTAACATGTTTTGTTTTGTTTATGATTGCATTGCATTGCATCGCACCGCATCATCTTAGAAAGGAGGTGTTGATTCATATTCCATTGCTAAATAGAAGAGTTTGTAATAAGGAGATAGGTTACTTGATAAAGTGAATTATAATACAGTCGTTCGAACATAGTTTAGGTAAACAACGAAAGAAGGCTGATAGTCCGCAGAAGAATACAAGACTTTACCCGAGGATTCAAGTTGACAAGTATTATTCGAGAGTCATCATGTCTCAATTTTCTTAAAGAAGTTTATGAACATCGCAGAGGATAAACGAGTGAAGAGGTACGGCCTGGACCAAGCAATAAGGAGCTAGAAGAGGCATCTATTGAGAAAGTTCACGAGACACGACCATAACATCCGGATACGAAGAAAAGGATTGGTGTTTTCACCTAGACTATGAGGACAAAGCCGTATATGCAATCCGTTTTATGTAAAGAAATTTATTTTCTAGAAAAGTTCTTCTAATGGAATTGAATTTATAATCAACGCCTCTCTTTCTTTTTGCATTCATTCCATGCATTAAAATTCGTAGAAAGACCCTAATTAGGTGAAATTATTTTAGTTAACCTAGAAGACATGGAACAAAGGTTGGAGAGATTAGAGCAAAGGTAAATACTGATGCAAGAGCAATTGGCCAAAATTCAACAAGATATGCGAGATCATATGAATATGATGTACCAATTAACCCAATTACTAGTCGAAGGGCTCGAAAAAAATGAAACGCCCGGTGGTCAACAATGAGGATGATAATGAAGTCTTCATTTATCCTCTAAGTTCTACTCCAATAGGCGTCTCGGCCCAACCAGACGTGCCTCCGCAAGTGGCACCTGTCATTATCAAACCCCAATGTCAGAGTGATACCTTGGCACTGTTAAACTCCCTAAAGGGCTCAAATTTTAACTCGAAGGATGATCGAGCCAAACCGATGGTATTGACAAAAACAAAAGGAAAAGGAAAGTGGACTTTAAAAGCCCCGAAGAAAAAAAATAAAGCGAATAGTACAAGAAGGTATAACAAGGGCCATTTAGAGCCGATTATAATAAATCAGCCAAGGACGGTAACTACCAACTATCAGGTCTCCCCAAGGCAAGAACCCAATTCAAGACCGAACTCAGAGAAACCCCAGTTCACACTTATTCCAACGACGTATAGGGAGTTATACCAGAGCTTATTTGATTTGCATGCTGTAGCTCCTCATTACCTGAAACCAATGCAACCCCGTACCCCAAATGGTATGATTCAAACGCTCAATGTGAGTACCATGCGGAAATAACGAGTTACTCCATTGATAATTGCATTGTATTTAAGAAGTTGGTCGAAAGGTTCATTAAAATGGGAATTGTAAAGTTCGATGATTTTTTAGAACCTAAACATTCTGACGAGGCAGTAAAATGTGATAATTGAAACTGGATGGCACAGGAGAGTGCGTTTCCTTAAAGAAGTCCACAAAAGCCTAGAAATCGGGAAATCAGAACACTAATAACATATCTGAAAAGAGAATCGCAGAATAAAAGTTTCCAAGCCTTTATATACATGTGAAAATTTTAAACAATGGGACTGTGGAAGGGATCCCTGTATTTTTAGCTAATCTAGAATAATATTCACAACATGTTTGTTTCTTTAAGCCTAGAGGCAATAATAATCTTTTTTGTGAAATAGGCTTGTGTCCATAATCTTTATTTTAATAAAATGCATCTTTTTGGGCAAGTATTCTTTCATTTCTTCTATTTATAGATTCTTTCATTCAAATATTTTTCATTCTTCATTCATGATCATACCATAAATAATCATCCTTAGAGTCATTTATTCTTTGGAATTTGCCTTTGTACCTACAATAGGTACCCAGATATCAAGACATGAGCGACGTTGTTACTAACTCCCTTTGAGTGAGATATGGGTCTAGAAGGATCTAAGGATGTTGAAGATGACAGAGATTGTAGATTATCTTTTGATTTGTTAATGATCGTAGAACAAGATGAGAATAGACTCCACCTTGAAAAGGGTCAGTAGGCGTTGCGAGCTTAGGAAAAGAGCAAAGATTGAAGCCTAATTCATCATAGAAATAAGGCGAGACATCATTGAGATGTTTTCAATAATTTAAAGATGTTTTCGCGCAATTATATCAAAGCACACCAGGCTACTGAAACGTGGGTATGCTGTTAAGATTGGTGTTTAAAGAACCCATGTTAATGGTCCTACAATGGCCAGGCTAATCAAGAGGTTCGAGCTACTGGTTTACTGAGAAAGGGGAATTGCATCAGTTATGCCCTAAATGCCAAATGGATGAATACAGGACTTATGCACCTCCTCTATTTCCTCACAGATTCCCTAAATGTGGGGCATGGATGTTATCAAGCCAATCTCCTCAAAGACTTTTAGCCAACATCGATTTCTATTCATGGTCGTTGGTTACTTCACCAAAAGGGTGAAAGTCGCTTCTTATGCCAATCTTATAATGTCAACAGTCATCAAACCCCACTCTCAATGTCAAAAAAAAGGGTGCCAACAAAGAATGCCAGAAATACATAATTGCACAATGTCAAATATTTATAGCCCGTTCAAAGATCAGACACCATTTAGTGCAGCAAAGGCAACCAAAAAAAACTATTCAAAAATTTTTGAAAAATGACTGAGACTTGTAAAGGTTGGTATCGAGAAGTTACCATTTACCCTCTATGTTTCTTGAACGTTGGCCAGGACCTTCACCGGGGCATTTTACCATTGGTTTATGAAAGAGAAGCAATTGTTGGAAGTTAAGATTCCTTTTCTCCAAGCTTTGATTGAATTAAGAATTGGATAAAGTAGGACGTCTCCAATAAGCTTGATTGAAAGTATTCATCATGGTCGAATATACCAAAAACAGATAATACGGGCTTATGACAAAAAGGCTCACCCAAGAGAATTTCATAACGCAGACCTGGCATTATGAAGGATTCTTCTCATACAAAAGGACTTCAGAGGGAAATAAATGTCAAATTTGGCAAAACCTTATGTGGTGAAGAAGGCTTGTTCTAAAAAATCATTAACTTTGACCAAGATGGATGACGAAGATATGTTCAAATCGGGGAGTTCAGATTTCATCTGAAAAGAGAGGCCAAGGTGAAAACCCGCAAAGGGCGCCTTGAAAAAAAGATAAAAAAATAAAATGAAAATTTCAATCAAAAGTAGAAAGAAAAAGGAGAGGCCAAGGCGAAAACCCGTAAAGGACACTTTGAGACCAAAGGGGATTTGAGTTGAAAACCAGAAAAGGGCGGCTCAAGTTTTGTTCGAAAGTGGGGCATACAATAGTCTTGCTATACTTGAATTAACAGTGAGGGAGTATGCTATGTCTTGGGGTATCAACAAAGTACTCCGGATCCCCTAAACGCATATCGAGCTAAAAATGGTCTGCAAAAAGTTTGAACAGAGAAGCTCAGGCTACGATATCTGAGCACCTAGTTTCCACCTTACCCATTTTGAATTTTCTATCTTTGATTACTTTATTCATTTTAAAATACACTCCCAATAAATTTTCTTCTTGATTGCACTTGCTATCTTTGCTTAACTTATTTGTTTCGAGCTATGCTCCTAATTAATTTCTTTCTTGTCCATTGTTATAATCTTTTTCAAGTATTTGGAATTGAAATAACGATTAGTGGACTAATAATATTTTCATAAACGGAGTTTCGCATATTACTTTGGAAGCTTCTAAATAATACAAGAACCTGAAACAGGACTGTTGTTTAGAACTTGCAAATCCTAAGGTTTGGAAATATTGGAGAAAGATGATTATCTCTTTGGAATTTTTATTGGTTGAACAAAAAGACTAGACATTTCATCAGTGATACAACCTCGACAAATAACGAGCGATGTCAACCCAAGTGTACAGGGGGGTCATTCTCGGGAAAAGAAAAATGATACTCTGCATTCATGCAAATGCCAAACGTATACATCTGGTCATTACACCCAACGAATGGTGTAACAGATCAAATTGATTGAAGGTGATACAAATCCTATACCTCGGAGTTACAACCGGATGGATAGAAGAAACCAAATGTTATTCTCCTGAAGTTGCAGTAGGAGGTACAAATTTTATGTCCCAGAAGGTATGGTGGAAGGGACTCTGAAATTTCAACGGGGCAAGCTTGTTGAGCAGAATATCATCGTTTTCTCAGGTTTTCTGTCGAGAATACCAGCTGAACAAGATGGCAGCATAATACGTTAGTCATAAAGCCCTAATAAACAATGAGTGATAACACCTTGAAAAGGGGATCGTTCTCATAAAATTCTGCATTCATGCAAAACACATTTAGTTAAGAGCATTCGAATCATTCTAATCATTGTATCCTAATTATTGTAAAAAGATCATTCTCTTGACATTCTGCATTCATGTAAATATCATCCATAATACATTTAGTTAGGAGCACTAGATTCTTTCTGATCATTGCGTGCTAATCATTTGGCATAAACATAAGCATATAAAATCGAGTCTACAGGATATGTTCCCTAGAGGATGGTGTAGCAGCATCGGTGAATTCAACATCCTATTTCCCTGACCAGCAGTGGAATAGGTTGAAGATTGTAGATCTTGTCACCCTAAACAGTAGTGGTACAAGATCGAAGGCAAATCTTGTCTCTCTAAACAGTAGGGATACATGATTCAAGCCACTGTCCTATTGCCCTGACCAGCAGTGGAATAGGTTGAAGATTGTAGATCTTGTCGCCCTAAATAGTAGTGGGCAAGATCGAAGGCAAATCTTGTCTCTCTAAATAGTAGGGAAACATGATTTAAGCCACCGTCCTATTGCCCTGACCAGTAGTGTAATAGGTTGAAGGTTGTAGATCTTGTCGCCCTAAACAGTAGTGGGGCAAGATCAAAGACAAATCTTTTCTCTCTAAACAGTAGGGAAACATGATTCAAGCCACTGTCCTATTGCCCTGACCAGTAGTGGAATAGGTTGAAGATTGTAGATCTTGTCCTCCTAAACAGTAGTGGGGCAAGATCGAAGGCAAATCTTGTCTCCCTAAACAGTAGGGAAACATGATTTAAGCCACCGTCTTATTGCCCTGACCAGCAGTGGAATAGGTTGAAGATTGTAGATCTTGTCACCCTAAACAGTAGTGGGGTAAGATCGAAGGCAAATCTTTTCTCTCTAAACAGTAGGGAAACATGATTCAAGCCACCGCCCTATTGCCTTGATTAGCAGTGAAATAGGTTGAAGATTGTAGATCTTGTTGCCCTAAACAGTAGTGGGGCAAGAACGAAGGCAAATCTTGTCTCTCTAAAAAGTAGGGAAACATGATTTATGCCACCATCCTATTGCCCTGACCAGTAGTGGAATAGGTTGAAGATTGTAGATCTTGTCGCCCTAAACAGTAGTGGGGCAAGATCGAAGGCAAATCTTGTCTTTCTAAATAGTAGGGAAACATGATTCAAGCCACCGTCCTATTGCCCTGACCAGTAATGGAATAGGTTGAAGATTGTAGATCATGTCACCCTAAACAGTAGTGGGGCAAGATTGAAGGCAAATCTTGTCTCTCTAAATAGTAGGGAAACATGATTTAAGCCACCGTCCTATTACCCTGACCAGTAATGGAATAGGTTGAAGATTGTAGATCTTGTCGCCCTAAACAGTAGTGGGGCAAGATCGAAGGCAAATCTTGTCTCTCTAAATAGTAGGGAAACATGATTTAAGCCACTGTCCTATTGCCCTGATTAGCAATGGAATAGGTTGAAGATTGTAGATCTTGTCACCCTAAACAGTAGTGGGACAAAGATCGAAGGCAAATCTTGTCTCTGTAAATAGTAGGGAACATGATTTAAGCCACCGTCCTATATCCCTGACCAGCAGTGGAATAGGTCGAAGATTGTAAATCTTGTCTCCCTAAATAGTAGGGAACATGATTTAAGCGACCGTCCTATTGCCCTGACCAACAATGGAATAGGTTGAGGGTTGTAGATCTTGTCGCCCTAAATAGTAGTTGGGCAAGATTGAAGGCAAATCTTATCTCTCTAAACAGTAGGAAAACATGATTCAAGCCACCGTCCTATTGCCCTAACCAGCAGTGGAATAGGTTGAAGATTGTAGATCTTGTCGCCTTAAACAATGGTGGGGCAAGATTGAAGGCAAATCTTGTCTCTCTAAATAGTAGGGAAACATGATTCAAGCCACCGTCCTATTGCCCTGACCAATAATGGAATAGGTTGAAGATTGTAGATCTTGTCGCCCTAAATAGTAGTGGGGCAAGATCGAAGGCAAATCTGGTCTCTCTAAATAGTAGGGAAACATGATTTAAGCCACCGTCCTATTACCTTGACCAGCAGTGGAATAGGTTGAAGATTGTAGATCTTATCGCCCTAAACAATAGTGGGGCAAGATCGAAGGCAAATTTTCTCTCTAAGCAGTAGGGAAACATGATTTAAGCCACCATCCTATATCCCTGACCAGTAGCGGAATGGGTTGAAGATTGTAGATCTTGTCGCCCTAAACAATAGTGGGGCAAAATCGAAGGCAAATCTTGTCTCTTTAAACAATAGGGAACATGATTTAAGCCATCGTCCTATATCCCTGACAAGCAGTGGAATAGGTCGAAGATTGTAAATCTTGTCTCCCTAAACAGTAGGGAACATGATTTAAGCGACCGTCCTATTACCCTGACCAGCAGTGGAATAGGTTGAGGGTTGTAGATCTTGTCGCCCTAAATAGTAGTGGGGCAAGATTGAAGGCAAATCTTGTCTCTCTAAACAATAGGAAAACATGATTCAAGCCACCGTCCTATTGCCCTGACTAGTAGTGGAATAGGTGGAAGATTGTAGATCTTGTCGCCCTAAACAATAGTGGGGCAAGATCGAAGGCAAATCTTGTCTCTCTAAAAAATGTTTAGGTACCAAAATAAATAAAATGCATAGTTTGTATACCAACTTATAAGTTAAACCTTGTTTAAACATAGATTTAATAGTTAGACTAACAGAGGTACTAGCTTGAAAAAAAAAAGTGGTTTAGGTACTAAGATAGGAAAAAAGGATATAATTTAAGTATCAATTTGTGAATTAAGCATAAATTTATATTAAAATTTGTGAAAAGTAATAAAGTGAGTTTAGATAGAAAATGGATGTTGAGTTAGGTTCGTTGTGAAGCAAGACATAATAAATATTGGTATAATGTCAAATTTAGTCTTTAATATTTATATTTTTTGTCAATTTAGTCCTTATTCTTTTTTGAGCTCAATGTGACCCACAACATTTTAAAAAGAGTCTAATTATTATTTTTTTAATGGAAATACTGACTAAAACATTCAATTTTTAAACATTGCAACATGCATAACAATCCACATGTATATCTATTGACGTGGCATAAAAGATAAATAGTGTCATGTCATCATTAAGTATATGTGGACTACCACGCATCCTAGCATGCCAACATCGCTAAAATATTAGTTTTTTTAGTCAACAATTCTTTTTTTTTTTAAAGCAACTTGATTTCTTTTGAAAAATTAATGGTCAAATTTAACTCAAAAAAAGAACAAAAGTCAAATTGATAATAGATGTAAACATTAAGGGCTAAATTTGACATTATGCCATAAATATTTCTTTAAATGAGAGAAAATTTTTCAGATTTTATTTAAAAACACAAATAATTTTACAACTTTTGGCCAAAATAAATAGGAAATTTAACAACTTTTGATAACTAAAACTTTCTTGAGAAAACTCAACATGAAACAATTTGTTGTTTCCATTTACTATCAGAACGGAATGTTTCGATTAGTACGTGGTACCAAAACATTATCAAGTACTATTGTAACAGCCCAATTTTCAGTGGTGTCGGAAACAATGATTTGGGATCACTAAATTCGACAAGTAAGTTTAAAATTGTAATAAATTAATAATTATGGGTCAAGTGTGAATTTAGAAGAATTTTTGAATTAGTTAATTTTGTGATTTAAAAAGAATTTAATAGGTAAATTGGGTCTAAAACGAGGTATCGAGACCACGAATTCATAACCTGAGCCATAAATATTTTTATAAATATTTATGGAGTTTCATTGAGTTAGTATTAAAGTTTCATTAGAAAATTTTAACATTTGGATAGTCAATTAATTAAAAAGAACTAAATTGAAAATAGTGCAAAATTTGCTAAATTGTGATTAAATAGCTTAAGTGACTAATAAGAAGGGATTTAAAAGACAATTAGGCCCAAATTATATGGGCTGGACGGTTTGGGCAAGAAAATCAGCAAGAAAATAAGGAGAAACAAGGGCAAAATTGGAATTTTTGCAAATTAAACATATAAAACAAAGACAAAATTGAAAAATCTAGAGATTTCATCATTTTTCTTCAGCCAAAACGCCATAGGAGAGAGTTTTCAAGCTGGTTTTTCATATTTTTCATCATGTAAGTTCAATTCTTGGTTTTTCTTTGTAATGTTTCATGTTTTGTGACTTTTACAATTAAGTCCAACTATTGAATTCATTTGTTTTTGATTCTATGAATGATTTTGAAAGTTACCATGAGTGACACTGAAATTTTATGATGAATTATCATATATTTGAAGCTTTAATTTCATTATATTATGATTTTATTAAGTGATTTTAGTAGAAATTGATTTTTAGGACCTAATTGTGAAAAAGCTAGGAATTGGGGTTTTGTACTAAACTTTTGAATATAAAAGGCTATATAATAGCCTAAATTGATTACATAAATTGTTATTTGAGGAAAAATTAGTTCAATTAAAGTGTTGATTGAGTAGGGACTAAATTGTAAAAAATGTAAATTTTAGGGTAAAAGTGTAATTTCAAAAATTGAAAGGCATAAATTGTGAAGTGAATTAGAATTTAATTAGATGCTAATGAATGGAAAAATTTATATTATATATTGAGAATCCGAAGATAAATGCGGAAAAGAGAAAATATCAAACTAGTCCCTAAATATTTACAAATTCTACTGATTGACCCAGGTAAGTTCATATGGCTAAATTTAATGAATTGTTATGAAAATTTCATGAATGCTATGGTATGTTATTGTATATGAATGTTATTAAACTGAGATAATTGTGAAAATGTGAATGTTTGAATAAAAGTTCTAATTTAGTGGAACATTGGATTGAATACTTTCGTTCAGTGACTCATACTCATTGACGGAAAAGACCATGCTTGGACCATGGCAATATGTGATATGTGATTTCCGTATAAGACTATATCTAGGATATGGCATCGGTGTGATATGTGATTTCCGTATAAGACCATAGCTGGGCTATGGCATCGGTGTGATATGTGCTTCTGTGTAAGATCATAGCTGGGCTATGGCATCTATGTGATATGTGATTTTCATTTAAGACCATAGCTGGGCTATGGCATCGGTGTGATATGTGCTTCTGTGTAAGACCATTGCTGGGCTATGGCTTTGGTGTGTGATATGTGATTATGTGCAAGGCCATAGTTATACTATGGCATTGTAAAAATGAAGTACTGAATTCCGTAACTGTTCCCTAAATTGATTAAGAAAAGTAAGCAATAAATGGATCGAAAAGATTGAATTTGATTATTTATTGATATTGAGCTCAATCAAGTGAATTTTTTCATTGATTTTGTGATTGGTAGGAAGAATTAGTGAAATTATATATTGTATAAGTGTTATAATATGTTCAGTAAGAATTATTTTCTATGCCTATGAACTTACTAAGCTTACATAATCTTACTCCTGTGTGTTTAATGTTCTTTGTAGATTGACGTGAAATTGGTGGATCGGATCAACACATTAGGGTACACTATCCAGATTACTTACGTAAATTTTATTGTGCATCTTAAGGTTTATATGGCATGTATAAGGTTTAATTGAAAGGAAGTGAAGTTGTCATAAACTTTGTTATCAACATTTTTCATTAAAACAGTTTTGGACAGCAGCTGCAATCCAACTTTGAAAATTCACCAAAAATTTTAGAAATCGAATTAGAGGTTTAATAAAATATGAAATTAAATCCTATTGATTCTAGTTTTACATAGAAAAAACGGTGTAAGCAAAAGAATTTCATTTAATGAGATATTTTAATTTTTGTGAGACAAGGTCAGATTGATTTCTATTTCCCCTGTTTTTACTTTGGAAAATCATTAAAAATTGTATAAAACTACTTTGGGGTTTAAATTTGTATGTTTAAACTCTTAGTGAGTCTACTTTCAATAGAAACAATCTAAAACATCATCCAAATCTCATACTAAGAGATAATTAATTTTTTGTGAAGAAAGGTTGAAACTGCCAAACAGCAGAACAGGGATAAGATTGAAGAATTAACTGTACTTGTTGGCTAATTTTAAATTTTAAATTTTTTTATGGTAGAAATATATTTGATTCTAGTTTCTAAAACATCAAGTGGATCGATCTTAATTTGGAATTCTGTAGCTTGAGATATTAATATAATTTAATGACTATGACTCAAGTGGACAGATTCACTATGAACAGTAAATATCATGAATTATCTGAAAGTGTTTTGAAATTTTCGATAATGCTCCGTAACCCTATTCCAGTGTCGGATATGGGTTAGGGGTGTTACAACCATAGATTGAAGTTCTATATGATTTAGTTTTTAAATCCGATAATAATAATAATCCTCTCTCCTAACTAAAATAACCTTTTCAAATAATTAAAAAAATATTTTTTTAATCTCCGTTCACAAAAATGGAATACATTTTATTGTCAATCATTTATCTTTTAGGAAAAGCATCCACAGTTAGAAGATTAATCACTATTACCGATAATGGATACCGAAAAAAATAATTTTTAATGCCGCTTATGAAAATGGAACACATTTTTTTGTCATTCATTTAACTTTTCAGAAAGTATCCACTGTTAGAAAATTAATCACTACCATCAATAATGAATACCTTGATTATCGCAAGAAAAATAATTTTTGAGATTGAGAAAAACAGATTTAAGTTGAATTTTTAAAAGTAATATTTTAAGTTTTAAAGATTAAGTTCTACGTGTGTGTATATATATGTATGTATATGATCACTATTTCATATATAGATATGTATATGGTCACAAGATAATTATTTATACTATAATAACATGTCTTATTAAGTTTAGTGTCATAAGTCAAGTGACACCAACTCAATTGGTAAAAGCACGGAAAAGTTTAAGTTAATTTTTTTTAAAATATAGAGTTAATTATATCATTTAAATATTTTATAAAACAAATTAAATTTATTCAATACTCCTAAAATAACTATTTGAAAAATTATTTTTTCAATTAAAACTATTTGTTGAAGCATGTTGCATGCTTCTGTGATGAGTGGCACTTAATAGTGCCTATTACAAACTGCTATTAAAACAGTTTGCCATATTTGAGTTGACAATTTTATGTAACAAAATATTTTGACTAGTTATTGTGATGATATTTTAAAGATTATACAGTCTATCTATGGAAGCCAATATGTGGCTAGTGAAGATTTAGTCGGATTCAACTGAATTATTTATAAATGAATATCAGATATATTATATATCACACAGAATGAATATAAAATGATGTTAATAAATAAATTGACATACTTTTATTTTAAATTTTTTATCACTGAATTTAAAGGTTTTGTTAAAATGCATTTTTATTATTAATCAAATATTTTATAATGATAATTTAAGATTAAATTACTTTTTTTTTTCAATTATTTTCATTGAAAATGTTTGACTCTCATGTTGTTTTAGATGGAAAAAATTTTAAATTAAAAAAAAAATCAAAATGCATCATTTTAAAATGTTAATGATCATTACAGCTATTTTATATGGGGAAAAATTTCGAAATTATTGAATGAAAAAAAAATTCAAAATTTTCAAATGATTTTATACATCCCATGAGATGTTGCCATACAAAGAAAAATATTTATATAGGAAGGAAAAGAAAAAGGATAGAGCAACAGGATATTCAAAATTAGAAATTACAAAATTTATGCTTAACCACAAATTGGTATCTAAATTAAACTATTTTTTCCATCTTGGTACTTAAATTTTTTTTTGTCATAAGTCGTACCTAAACCTTTTTTTTTCAAATTGGTACTTCCATAGTCAAACCGTTAAGTCTATTTAAAGAAAAACTTGACTCATAAATTGGTACATAAAATATGCATTTCCCCATTTGGTACAAGTAGTACCTAAACTATTTTTTTCCCCAAATTGGTATCTCTTGTAATTCAATTGGTAGTCAAATCATTAAGTTTATTTTGTTTAATAAATTAAGCAATATAAAAATTGACATATGGCAAAAAAGACAAAAGGTATTATTTTCTCTTATATATATATATATATATATATATATATATATGTTCTTTAAACCCCGACCAGCGGTCGAACCAATCAAGCCACCAATTCTTGTTTTGATAAGTTCGTCCGATTTGATATTAAAAATTTATAAAAATAAAATATTTTAAAAATAGAGAAAACTGATTCAAATGATTTCTTTAGCTTGGTCCAATTGGTTTGTATCGGTTTGTAGGTCAACCAGTCAATCTCTATCTCCAGAACAGTATCCCAACCAATTCTTAGTTCAATCGATCAATCTAGTCCAATTTTAAAAATATTAGATTTGATCGATGAAATAACTTTTTCGATCTTATCAAGTAAAATAAACAAGCAGTGAAATTCGAAAATATAATTAATTACCAGCATTTCAATTTTTAGGAGGGCAAATTTTGAGCATTACTAATATTGTCGTAGATTACTAATAATCCTGTTGTTTGCTGTATATTAACAATGGTTTTTGTTCAATATATTTTGCGTGGGAGTGGGAGTTACTCCATAGACTTGGTTAAGTTGACCTGCTTCTAAACTTTGTCTTGTTGAGACAGGAATATAAAGATCTATTGATTTTATTAATAAAAGTTGAAGTAGTCTTCGTTATCAAAATTTTGCTTTTCTTACTCAAATTCCGTCTTTTCCTTCTCTTTTTTCTCCTTTACCTTTTCTTTCTTTTTTTCTCCTTTAGCTTTTAAGACCTAAAAAGTCTTAAAGAATGTGGGAGTGAGACTTTCTTCATCGACTTTTGTTTGACTCAACTTTATAACATTTTGTGGATAATTAAATTTCCAATTTAATGCATTTTGTTGGAAGAAACTTCCTTGCGCTTCATGTATTTCTATGTTTTAGCTAAAGCTCACTATATATATTTGGAGTTGTGAGCCATGGCAATTGCAACCATGACTACTCCTCTTCCTATTTCCTTATTCCATTTTCTTCTTCTCATTACCTCTATCTGTTTTACCATTTGTGATGCCAATTCCAACCTACTTTGCATTCAAAGTGAGAGAGAAGCTCTTTTGAAATTCAAGAATCATCTTATTGATCCTTCAAACAGGTTATCTTCATGGGTTGAAGGAGGGGATTGCTGTAAATGGATTGGTGTCGTCTGCCATAACTCAACCGGCCACGTCCACCAACTGCAATTGGCCGCTCCTCCACCTGTTGATTTTGCTGAATGGGATGCTTACAGGCAGTCAAAGCTAGAAGGGAAAATAAATCCTTCACTGCTGGAGTTGAAGCATCTCAGTACCCTGGACTTAAGCAATAACAATTTTAGCAGCATACATATCCCGAAATTTTTCGGTTTGCTGGAGAGTTTAACATATCTTAACCTCTCTCAAGCACAATTTCAGGGAGCAATTCCTCATAACCTTGGGAATCTCTCAAAGTTGCAGTATCTTGATCTTGGAGGTAATGATCTCAAATCAAAAAGTCTTCAATGGGTTTCTGGACTTTCTTCCTTGCAGTACCTTGATTTGCATTATGCGAATCTTCATAAAGCAACTGATTGGGTACAGGTAACATTAAAACTTCCTTCTTTGTTAGAGTTGCACTTGTCAGGATGTGGTTTACAGAATGACCCATCTCCGATCAGTGTTAATTCTTCAAAATCACTGGTT
Source organism: Gossypium australe (assembly GCA_005393395.2). Lineage (NCBI taxonomy): Eukaryota > Viridiplantae > Streptophyta > Magnoliopsida > Malvales > Malvaceae > Gossypium > Gossypium australe. The sequence continues at coordinate 137,176,459 of CM016624.1, read as the reverse complement.
GTTCTTGATCTTTCTGGGAACAGCTTATCTTCAGTACCTAAGTGGATATTTAGTCTTCATGGTCTTGTGTCAATTTATCTTAGTGGCAGTTCTTTGGTAGGTCCAATTCCAGATTACTTTGGGAACACCTCGTTTCTTGAACTTCTTGATCTTAGTTGGAATTATCTCAATTCATCCATACCCAACTCCTTGTACAGTTTAAACCGTCTTCAGTTCCTTCGTCTTAGTCAGAACCAGTTACAAGGAACAATCTCGAGTGCCATTGGAAACTTGAGTTCTGTTACTCACCTTGATGTTTCAGAAAATCAATTAAATGGTACTTTTCCTCTATCTTTTGGACGACTAGAAAGTTTGGAAACTCTGGATTGTGGGTATAATCTATTAGAAGGAGTTGTATCAGAAACCCATTTTTATAATCTCACGAGATTAACAACTCTAGCAGCATCACAGAACAGGCTTAGATTTGAACCAAACTCAAGCTGGATTCCCCCATTTCAATGTGAAAGGATCGAATTGGGTCACTGGCATCTTGGCCCAAAGTTTCCCCAGTGGCTAAAATTCCAAAAGAATTTGTCTTATTTGGATATCTCCGATGCAGGAATTTCAGATGTCATGCCCACTTGGTTTTTGAACCTTCCCACTCGATTTGAATATTTAAATCTTTCCTCGAATCAACTTAGAGGAGAGATTTCATATTTGAATGTGAGCAACTTTGTTGATTTGTGTTCAAACCGATTCATAGGCCCATTGCCAAGAGTACTCCCAACTTTAAAGTTTCTAATTTTATCAAATAATTCATTTTCGGGATCTCTTTTTGAATTACTTTGTAATTCATCAAGTAGGATGGAAGTTCTTTACATTGATAAAAATCTTATATCAGGAGATATTCCAGATTGTTTTAATCATTGGCAGGATTTGGAGATTTTAAATTTGGGAAGCAACAATTTGATTGGCAAAATCCCACCTTCTTTATGGCATCTAAATCTTACAATGCTAAACCTTCGAAACAACAGAATGTTTGGAGAATTGCCATCCACATTGCAAAATTCTCCATATTTGGTTATATTGGATCTTAGTGAAAATCATTTCAGTGGAAGTATACCAGCATGGATTGGTGATAAGCTCTCAAACCTTGTGATTCTAAGCCTTCGATCAAATAACTTTGATGGACATATTCCACATAAAATTTGTGATCTTCAATTTCTTCAAAACTTAGACCTTGCCCGCAACAACATTTCTGGAGTTATTCCAAAATGTTTTAATAATTTCAGTGCAATGGCCACAACAAACAAAACCAATAAAGAAGTTCATGGGCTTTCGTGGAATCTATATGGTGACTCATTTTCTTTGAGCGCAATATTGGTGTTGAAAGGACGAGAGGATAAATATGGTAGCATACTCGGACTTGTTACCAGCATGGACCTTTCAACTAACAGTCTCATAGGAGAGATCCCCAAAGAAATTGCTAGTCTCGTTGGACTACTGTCTTTAAATTTTTCAGGGAATCTCCTAACAGGAAATATACCAGACAGCATTGGCAACATGGAGTTAATGGAATCTCTTGATTTATCTATGAATCGGCTAATTGGTGAAATCCCTCCAAGTTTCTCCAATTTGAATTTCTTGAATCACTTCAATGTGTCCTACAACAACTTGACCGGACAAATCCCAACAAGCACTCAGCTTCAAAGCTTTGAAAACTTGTCTTACATGGGCAATCATCTTTGCGGGCCTCCTCTCACTATGAATTGCACCTCAAAAGGTATTCCAACTTACATTGCAAATAATGGAAGTAGCAGTGAAGGAAGTAAAGTGAATTGGCTTTATGTAAGCATAGTTCTTGGCTTTGTAATGGGATTTTGGGCTGTAGTGGCTCCCTTGTTTTTCATCAGGTCTTGTAGCATTGCATACTATCGAAAACTGGACCATATCTGTGGTAAACTATATGTGTTTTGAGCTACTATGGGTATGTAGTTTGATAGGAAAAAAGCATGTATAATGGATGCATCTGATTTAGTTGTGTTGTTACATGATTGTTTGATGCTAAAAGATTAGTTTTTGTGTCTGTCCACTCGCTTGGTGTGCTAACAAGGCGGCCCACTCGTTGGCATAAGCGGCATTGTTATATGCAAACCATACATAATTGGTTTTTTTTCCCTTGCATCTTTTTTGAAGAATGTTTAAATTATTTCTTATGTTGATACGAATGCGGATTGCAGAAGGTAGGTTCGGGCACATGGGGTGAGTCTATTGGCTCGGGTTTAGTAATCCATCTCCTTTTTGTGTTCACTTTTGTTTTGTTATTTTCTCATTAATGAATTTTTTCTTTAAAAAAATAGTAATTTTAGACACGTATAAAAGTATAAGGGTGAATTACACCCAATGTCACTCTAAAACAGGGTTTGTCCTATTCTGGTCACTCTAACTAATTTTTTCTCAATTTAGTCACTCTAATTAATGTTATTATTTGAACTAGTCAATGTCGTTAAAAATTTTGTTAATCCATTAATGGGTTGTTATTGTGGCACATTAGCCAATTGAATTATAAAACATGGCGCCAGGGGGCCGACAAGGGCCCCACCCCTTAAAATGAATTTTTTTTTCATTTAGGCCCATTTATAATTTAGAATATTTTAAAGTAGTAATGGTAAAATTACACTTTGGCACCTCCAAAAATGATAAAAATTTGATTTAATTGGTCATATAGGTCGATTTTTTAAATTTTAGGGAAATAGGTTATTTTTTGAGAGTGTGTAAAAGTGTGACCAGCAGGGCACACTTTCTGCACAGTTGGCAAGAAACCTCTCTTAGTTGGACGAACTTTAACACTCTCCCTCCAAAAACGGTTTATTCCACTAAATTAAAAAAAACAGCCTATTTAGTCAATTAACAAACTTTTTTGGCATATATGGCTAATTTAGCCTATAATTAAGGATATAATTTATGATCACATTATATATTATTAAAGCATATGATGTAAAATGATAATTATAAGAGAGAAAGAATGAAAGGATGAATGATAGATTTAAAAATTAAGTTCTACGTGTGTGTATATATATGTATGTATATTATCACTATTTCATATTATTTATATTATAATAACATGTCGGATTAAGTTTAGTGTCCAAGTTAAGTGACACCACTCAATTGGTAAAAGCACGGAAAAGTTATAGTTATTTATTTTTTAATACAAAGTTAATTATATTATTTAAATCTTTTATAAAACAAATTACATATATTCAGTTCTCTTAAATCAACTACTTGAAAAATCATTTTCTCTATTAAAACCATTTGTTGAGGCAAGTTGTGTGCTTCTAAAATGAGTAGCACTCATACTTGTCATATTTGAGTTGGCAAATTTATGCAACAGAATCTTTTGACTAGTTATTGAGCTTATATTTTGAAGATTCTGTAATCATTTGATTGGATTCAACTAAATCATGTAGAAATGAATATCATATATATTATATATCATACAGATATACTAAAATGATGTTAATAAATAAATTGATATACTATATAATATTAAATTAAATATTTAGTAAAAAATTATAGTGTAGGAACGTCGAGTGATGTAGAGCAATAATGAATGTAATCAATATTCATAATGCCAATGTAAAACAACATTATTTTATTTTAAAAAAATTTTCATCTTGATAACTAAATTAAAAAAAATTTTCATTTTGATATTTAAATTTTTTTGTTACAAGTGGTATCAAAATTTTGCAAGTCAATCGATCAACCCTTATCTCCGAACCAGTATCTCAATCGATTCCCAGTCCAACCAGTCAATCAAGTCCAATTTTGAAAACATGGGATTCGATCGATTAAATAACTTTTTTTATCTCGTCAAGTTGAACAAGCAAGCAGTGAAATTCGAAAATATAATCAATTGCCAACATCTCAATTTTGAGAGAGTGAAATTTCGAGCATCGCTAGTATTGTCATACATTATAAAAAAAAAGGAAAAAAAAAGGAATGGGACAAAATAAAAAGAGAGAAAAATATAAAAGGAAAAAGGAAAAAAAAATTAAAAATTAAGTTATATGACGTGGCAGATTATTATTAGCCGAAATTTTTTTGAATGGGTATAACATTTTGGTGTAAAAAATGTTTAGGTACCAAAATAAATAAAATGCATATTTGTGTTTCAACTTATAAGTTAAGCCTTGTTTAAAAATAGATTTAACAGTTAGAGTAACAGAGGTACCAACTTGAAAAAAAAAAGTAGTTTAAGTACCAAAATAGGAAAAAACGATAATCAATTTGTGAATTAAAAGTCTAAAATTTGTATTGAAATTTGTGAAAAGTAATAAAGTGAGTTTAGATAGAGAATGGATGTTGAGTTAGATTCATTGGAAAGCAAGACATAATAAATATTGGTATAATATCAAATTTAACTTTCTATATTTATATTTTTTTGTCAATTTAGCCCTTATTCTTTTTTTGAGCTCAATTTGACTCACAACATTTTAAAAAGAGTCCAATTATTTTTTTAATGGAAATACTGACTAAAACATTCAATTTTTAAACATTGCAACCTACATGACAATCCACATGTATCTATATTGACGTGGCATATAAGACAAATAGTGTCATATCAGCATAAAGTATGTAATAACCAATTTTTGCCCGGCCCATTTTACAAGCCAAACATTAAAACCCAAAACCAATTGCAGCCCACAACCCAAAATCTGAAAGACCCGATAAGCCCAAAACATTAATCTTTTTAGGAAAATTTTAGGGTTTTTTTGAAACCCTAAAATAGCCTAGCCGCCACTCCTCCACTTGCTTCTGCCTCCATTACCTCCTCTACCTACTCCACTTGCTCCATCCACCTGCAAAGAAGACAAAATAGAGACAATAAAAAAATCATTGTAAAATGGCTATAAAAGCCAGTGGTGGAATGGGTTGAAGATCGTCCTGTTGCTACCGACCAGTGTTGGAATGGGTTGAAAATCGTCCTGTTGCCACTGACCAGTGGTGGAATGGGTTGAAGATCGTCCTGTTGCCACCGACCAGTGGTGGAATGAGTTGAAGATCGTCCTGTTGCCACCGACCAGTAGTGGAATAGGTTGAAGATTGTCCTATTGCCACTGACCAGTAGTGGAATGGGCTGAAGATTGTCCTATTGCCACTGCCCATCATTGGAATAGGTTGAAGATTGTCTTATTGCCCCGACCAGCAGCAGTGGAATGGGCTGAAAATTGCAAACCTTATCTCCCTAAAGATACAGATACAGTGGAGCAAGTTAAATAAACAAATCTCACCCCCTCGAAGTTACAGCAGGAGCAAATTGAAGCTACAAGACCTATCTCGCTGAAGTAGCAGTGGAGTAGAGCGAAGTAACAAGTTACAGTGGAGCTACCTGGCAAAGAAAAGGACCCAAAGAATCAAGGCTTGGCCGAGACCGGGCAAAATTGGTTCTTTTATTGTCTTTGCTCTATTTTCGTTTCACGACAATGAGCAAAGAGGGGCAGCTGTAATAACCAATTTTTGCCCGGCCCATTTTACAAACCAAACATTAAAACCCAAAACCAATTGCAGCCCACAACCCAAAATCTGAAAGACCCAATAAGCCCAAAACATTAATCTTTTTAGGAAAATTTTAGGGTTTTTTTGAAACCCTAAAATAGCCTAGCCGCCGCTCCCCCACTTGCTTCTGCCTCCACTACCTCCTCTACCTACTCCACTTGCTCCATCCACCTACAAAGAAGACAAAATAGAGACAATAAAAAAATCATTGTAAAATGGCTATAAAAGCCATTCAATATTTGTATAAAAGGGGGGAATCTTCCGAAATTTTGGGAGAAATTTCAGCAATAAAAAGCAAAAAACTAAACTAAAACATCAAGGTTTTCGTTTTCCCTTTATTCTCTATTACTATTTACTTTCGATTTTATTTTATTTTTACTATTTCGAATCTTTCAAAACAAAGTTGAAAAATAAAGAGGAAAAGACCTTACCTGAGTCCGCCCGAACATGTAGTCAGAGGACTCACACCGTCTCGGGGTCGGATTCGAAGAGGGAGGTCGAGAGCCTTCGGCCTTGATGCCCACAGTGGCTCAAGGGCTCAGCTTCGAACGGGGCTAAAACCCTCTCTCCACGCGCCGTTGGCCACCGATTACAAGGGTGGCGTGGAGATCAGCCGGAGAACCCACTCGCCGGAGGAGGGAGAGAAGAGAGGAGAGGAAGAAAAGGGTTTGGGGGCTGTCAGTTTTGTTAAAAATGTTTTAGGGTAAAAAAAATCTGATTTTTGGAATAAAGATGGTTTTATAACCATTGTACAAAACGGCGCCGTTTCTTATAGGAGTTACTGCGCATATCCATCCAAGGGGATATTCGCGCAATAACCCCCTCTCCTTTTAAAGCGCATTTCAATTCAACCCTCATTCATACGTTGCGTTTTGATTATCAGAATAATTGCTATTTCAATCCCTGAGAGTTTGTGCGCATTTCATATAAGTCCTTTGGGTTTCTTTTATTTTGACTTTTGCCCCCAGATTCCTGTTTTCATTTGAATTTCATCTTTTTATATATGTATTTCGTTTTCTTTAATTATTTTGCTATTCGGCCATCGTTATTATTATTATTATTATTATTATTATTATTATTATTATTATTATTATTATTATTATTATTATTATTATTATATTATCACTATTATTATTATTTACTTTATTTTTCATCATTATTACTATCATTATTATACTATTATTATTTCTATTACCACTATTATTGTATTACTACTTGTATATATATTTACTATTATTATTATTATTACTAATATGTTAATATTATTATTATTTATAGTATTGTTCTTGTACATATATTTACGATTATTATTATTATTGCTATGTTAATATTATTATTATTTATCGTATTACTACTTGTATATATATATTTATTATTATTATTATTACTAGTATGTTAATATTATTATTATCTATATTATTATGTTTATTTATTGTTATTAATTTATCAATATTTCTGCTATTTCTTTTCACGCATAAAATCGTATTTTTTTTACGTTATTATTTGTCACACTAGTTTTTACCCAATGCATCAAGTTTTCAAATAATCGATATCCCGTATTTGGAATTTCGAGAGATCGAGCTCTAACTTACTGAGTTCTGATTTCTCATTTGTCAAATAATGGGATATCCTCCTCGAACCCGAATCTGAATTTTAAAGTCAAGAGACAAGCTTAGTTCCGAGAGTCCAAAATGTTGTGCCCTAACTTACTGAGTACGACATTTTATCTCTTCGAAATAAGTATGTCTTATCATTCATTTTCGATCTATCCATGTTCTTTTAAAGAGGATCATATTTTCAAATCTTTTCAAATTTTCGACATCAAGATATTAGATAATCAATTAAGTACCAATTTTTGGGCGTATCGAGGGTGCTAACCCTTCCTCGTGCGTAACCGACTCCCGAACTTGTTTCTTTGAACTTTGTGGACCAAAATCGTTGTTTCGATAAATTAAACGGTTTATTTAAAACAACTACTTGGTGACCCGATAACACCTCGGCAAAAAATGATTGGTAGCGACTCCTGTTTTCATTTTCAAAACCCAAGTTCGATTCCCGCCCCTTTCAAAAAGGGATGGTTTCGACAAAGTATATATGGACTGCCATGTGCCCTAGCATGCCAACATCGCTAAAATATTAGTTTTTTTTAGTCAACAATTCTTCTTCTTCTTTTTTAAAAGCAACTTAATTATTTTTGAAAAATTAATGGTCAAATTTAACTCAAAAAAAGAAAAAAAAAGTCAAACTAATAATAGATGTAAACGTTAAGGGCTCAATTTGACATTATGCCATAAATATTTCTTTACATAAGAGAAAATTTTTCAGATTTTATTTTAAAACACATAATTTTACAACTTTTGGCCAAAATAACTTTTAGTAACTAAAACTTTTTTGAGAAAACTCAACATGAAACAATTTGTTGTTTCGGTTTACTATCAGAACCGAATGTTTCGGTCAGTACGTGGTACCAAAACAGTGTCAAGTACTATAGATTGAAGTTCTATATTGACACTTTATGATTTAGTTTTTAAATCCAATAATAATAATAATCCTCTACCCTAACTAAAACAACCTTTTCAAATAATTAAAAAATAATTTTTAACCTCTGCTCACAAAAACGGAATACATTTTATTGTCAATCATTTCTCTTTTCAAAAAGCATCCATAGTTAGAAGATTAATCACTACTACTGATGATGGATACCAAAAAAAAAAAAATTTAATCTCGCTCACGAAAATAGAACACATTTTATTGTCACTCATTCAACTTTTCGTAAAGTATCCACGGATAAAAAATTAATCACTGATAGCAATGATGAATACCCTAATTACAGCAAGAAAAATAATTTTTGAGATTGAGAAAAACAGATTTAAGTTGAATTTTTAAAAGTAATATTTTGAAGTTTTAAAAAATATTTTATTCACATATAAAATTAATCATCCAGGATTTCTTTTCCCCCTCCCCATACAGCAGCTTGTATGCAATGGATGATTCCCTCACTATAGGGCGTGAACGAACATCCACCACCATCGGAAATGCCCAAGGGCTCTACATAGCATTAAGTCGAGATCCTAACAAGTTCACTGCAGCGTTATACGCGGATTTTGCTTTTACCACCGCCAGGTTCAATGGAAGCTCCTTCAGTTTGTTCTCACGATATCCCCCCGCTGATTTTGTTCCTAGCCCCGACACAATTTATGAAATGGCGATAGTGGGAGGGAGAGGTGCGTTTAGGTTGGCCAAAGGGTTTGCCCTATTACGAGCCACTTCTTCTAGCGCCAAGACTGGAAATGCTAGTTTCGAGATCAATGCTACCTTTGTACCATTGCCAAACCCAATTGCAGAATATTGAAATTCATAATAAGATCAATAAAAGAGTATATTCCTAATCCGCAAACCAATTATTATTGCCACAACATTTGTTACAAGATGGGTATCATTTAGTCATGTGTTATTCTTCACTTTGGGGTCTAATTTTAATTTAATATTTAAAAAGTAATATTTTAAGTTTATAAGAATATATTATTCAAATATAAATAATAAAATTTCTAACACAGTCAAATTTCTCAACGTCAAAAAAATTTGAATAATATTATCATGTTGAGATATTTCACAATAGGGTTAGTATATACGGAGATACCTAAACTTGCACCTTATACCTACTTGGTACCTAAATTTGGAAACCATAAGTTAACTTGGTATTTTTTTTAGGTAGTTGACTAACACCGTTGAAATACACTAATGTAGCATTCCATTAGCAATGTAACACGTGGCGGCTCCAGTTTGGTGTCTATAGGCACTTAATAAAACCTGGGAAAAATATTCCAATACACATTAATCTATCATTTAACATATACTAAAATCATTCAACACAACTTGCCTTAATTTGGCATCAAAATACTTCAAACATCTTAGTATAAAGAATAGATAACCTACCACTCTTTCCATCATTCATAACCACTTATAAAACTATGTCATTTCCACCTTCCATCCATAGCCTTGCACCATTAACCAAGACATTTCATACCAACATTTTAGCCATGTCCTAGACCACCAAATTTGCCATACAAATAATACATGTATCATCTAGCAATTTAACATTAAGTTCATACTTCCTCATACGTGTTACCCATCCAAAATTTCCATCCAATATAACATATATATTAGCCCTATATACATATAATTTCGAACTTGTAACTTTCTCAATCATTCTCATTTGTATAATCATTCCAAACAACTAACTCAATAACACACAAATTAGCATTAACCATACCATTTTACTTATCATATTACCATTTCACTTATATAACTATTCTAAACATGGTCAAAACATACCTATACCAACAACGTACTAGTCATTCATGTCACATTTTCATTCCAAACTTATATAATTCTAGCATATCATCTGCCAACATTAAAATATATAATCAAATTATACCAACTACCATGTACCTATTCATATTTGCCAAACAATTAATATTTTACGATTTAGTCCATTATAAGTCAATGTCATTAAAATCAATATTATAATTAATCCAAATTAATAGACATTAAATATAATTAGACATATCATAAAATTTACATAGTAAGTTTCATATGAACTTACCTGGAAAACAGCAACCAAAAAAAATTTGAGGACTATTCCGCAATTTTGTCTTTCTTCAATTATTTTCCAGTTGATTTAAATAATAATATTCACAGACTCAGTTTATGGAAATAGGGTCCCGGAATCACATTTTCCAACACCACTGAAACTAAGATCATTATACTTGTACCTTAATTACTTATCAATTAAATAAAATTACTAGACCAAACTTTAATATATTTCTATACTAGCATCGTAAATGTTTTTTTTTTAATGGAGCATCATAAATATTCTATACTAAAATATAGAGATTAAAATTTTTAAATTAAAATTAAAACATATAAAATGTATAACATATTTTAATTTTCAAAATTTGATATAATCAAATAATCAATTAATACAAAGCTTAGAAACTTATATATAAAAGTTTATGAGTTAAATAAAGTAGAATAAAAAATAAGTTGATTTATTTTCAATAAAAGTTGAAGTAGTATTTCAATAAAATATCAAAATTTTGCTTTTCTTATTCATATTCCGTGTTTTCCATTAGCTTTTCTTTCTTTTTATCTCCTTTAGCTTTTAAGACCTAAAAAGTCTTAAAGAAAATGGGAATGGAGCTTTCTTCATAGACCTTTGTTTGATTGTAAAAGATTAGTTTTTGTGTCTTTCCAATCGCTTGGTGTGCTAATAAGGCGGCCCACTCGCTGGCATCAACGGCTTTATTATTTTATCATTAATGAATTTCTTCTCTAAAAAAATAGTAATTTTAGACACATATAAAAGTATAAGGGTAAACTGCACCCAAGATCACTCTAAAATAGGGTCTGTTCTATTTTGTTATTTATTTATTTATAGAGAAAACTACACCGTAAGTTATGTATATTGTTTGTTTTCGTTTTTATCTCTCAATTATAAATTTTTTTATTTAGTCACTCAACTAATTAAGATTTCTTTTGGTCTATTTCCATTAAATGTCTTTAAATCTCTTACGGGAGGGTGAAGTAGGAATCAAAAATTCGATAATAACAAATTTAACCCTCAACTTTTACATAGTATATCGATTTAGTTAAATTTTTAAAAAATTAACCCTCAAAATTTAGAAATGATCTCAATTTGATCCTCATACTTGTTTTAGTAATTTTAACGATTTTTTATTTTAAAGAAAATGTATGACATATAGTGTATATATAAACATGCTTTCTCATAATTAATTAATATAAAAATATTTTCCAATAAAATTGTAATTTATTAAACATCTTTTTTTCTATTGGCTTTAGTAAAAATTGAACCTTAATCATTACAATTAGGTTAAATTAATCATATATGCCGAAATAGTTTGTTAATGGGTTATATACATTGATTTTTTGTAAATTTAGGAATTGATTTTTTGTAAATTTAGGAAAATAGATCGTTTTTGGAGAGAGTGTGTGAAAGCGCGATCAGCTGGGCGTGCTTTCTGCACAAGTGGTTGGAAAGATCATCCATCTGGGCAAGCTTTTCTGTTCACATATCAGGGAAAACGCACCTAACTGGATGCATTTTCTTTGGAATTTTCAAAAAACGCTTTTAGCTGAACGAGCTTTCTCACACTCTCTCCAAAAACAATTTATTTCCCTAAATTAAAAAAGGACCTATTTAGTCAATTAACAATTTTTTTTACATATATGGCTAATTTAGCGCTACAATTAAGGGTTTAATTTCTGATCACATTATATATTATTAAAACATGATGTAAAAGGATAATTGTAAGAGAGAGAGTGAAAGGATGAGTGGTAGGTTTAAAAATTAAGTTCTTCATATGTGTGTGTGTGTGTATATATATATATATATATATATATATATATGGAAAGAATTGTATGAAACAGTGACGACATGTCATCTGTATCCCTTTCCAATAGTTTTATGCCACATCAGTATTTTCATCCTAAATTTCAGGATTTTAATTTGGAATTGATTTTTTTCTAGGATAAAAATCCTGAAATTTAGGATGAAAATATTGATGTGACATAAAACTATTGGAAAGGGATACAAATGACATGGCGTCACTGTTTCATATAATCCTTTCCCTATATATATATATATATATATGATCACTATTTCATATATAGATATGTATATGGTCACAAGATAATTATTTATACTATAATAATATGTCTGATTAAGTTTAGTGTCATAATTCAAGTGACACCAACTCAATTGGTAAAAGCACGAAAAAGTTAATGTTATTTTTTTTAAAATATAGAGTTAATTATATCATTTAAATATTTTACAAAACAAATTAAATTTATTCAATACTCTTAAAATTACTATTTGAAAAATCATTTTTTCAATTAAAACTATTTGTTGAGGCATGTTGCATGCTTCTATGATGAGTGGCACTCAATAATGCCTATTACAAACTGCCATTAAGACAGTAAACATACTTGACATATTTGAGTTGACAATTTTATGCAACAAAATCTTTTAACTAGTTATTATGATGATATTTTAAAGATTATATAGTCTATGGAAGCTGATCTGTGGCTAGTGAAGATTTCGTTAGATTCAATTGAATCATTTATAAATGAATATCATATATATATATATATATATATATATTATATATCATACAGACATAATAAAATGAGTTAATAAATAAATTGATATACTTTTATTTTAAATTTTTTATCACTAAATTTAAAAGTTTTGTTAAAATTCATTTTTACTATTAATCAAATATTTTATAATGATAATTTAACATTAAATGACTTTTTTTTCAATTATTTTCATTGAAAATGTTGGACTCTGATGTTGTTTTAGATGGAAAAAAAATTTAACTTAAAAAAAAATCAGAATGCATCATCTTAAAATGTTAATTATAGTTATTTTATAGAACAGAACATTTCAATCAGTACAGACGATGTAATAATCAATTTTTTCCCGGGCCCAATTGTAACAACCTAAATTTGGGTCTAATCGAAACAGTGGTTTCGAGACCACAAATCCGACAAGTAAAATTCTATTTTTATTATATTTTTATGGTCTACAATTTTACGGAAAGATTTCGTAAAAATTTTGTTCAAAAATTTCGACGTTTGGGCACTCAATTTAGTCAAAAAGACTAAATTGTAAATAGTGCAAAAGTTGAGCTCTACATGTTAGAAGTGTCCAATTTCTATGAAATTTTAAATTGGAGGTCCTTAAATGGAAATTAGACCATTGGTTAAATTGTTGGACAAAAATGGACATTAGATAAGTGAAATGGGATATTTTTAAGTTAGAGGCATTTTGGTAAATTGGTAATTAAATGAATTAAAAACAAAATTAAAATGCCAAATTTGTCCATCTTCTTCATATGGACGAAATTTACCAGGGGAAGACATGGCTAGGGTCTTCTAAACTTTCCAAGCTCATGGTAAGTCTGTTCTAGCCCCGTTTTTCAAGTTATTTACGGTTTTGGAGTCCCGGTAGCTCGATTTAGCTTATGCTACCAATAATTCATGCTAAGGTTCATCTTTAGAAAATTACCCACAGGTGAAAAGTGTGTATTTAGATGTTTTATGATAGAATATGAAGGCTGAAATTATGTTAAACAACTTTTACTAAGCGATTTTAAGTGAAAACGAGTAAAACGTCATAATCAGTAAAAATACCTATTGTTCATAAGTACATGTTAGAGTGAGAATTTGATGTTGCCATAGAAGGGAAAAATGATCAGCATGTTATAAAACATATGAATAAGGGCCGAAGTTTAATTTTCGAGTATTGAGGCAAAAGTGTAAATATGTGAAAGTTTAGGGGCAAAATTGTAATTTTGAAAAAATTGAGTTAGGGACTGTTTTGAATAGTACATTAATTAAATAAGTGAAATGTGATATTTTAGACCCAGAGAAAACAAGATTTGGACCTAGAACGTGAGGAATATCGAAAATCGGGAAAGTTGGTAAAATGGTCGTTTTGGTATCGAGGTAAGTTCGTATGTTAATAAGCATTAAATTTAATATGTTTAAATGTTTAACTGATACCATGTGTTATTTCGTATGTTATTATTGGATCATGAATAATATAAAAATTACGAGATTGTATTGAAAGATCAAATTAAGAGAAATGCAGGGCGGAGTATGATCGAATTTCGACATGTGATGAATTGATAGTAAAGACCATGGTTGGACCATGGCAATATGTGTGCCAGTGTAAGACCATGTCTGGGACATGGCATCGGCCATGATATGAGAGCCAGTGTAAGACCATGTCCGGGACATGGCATGGCATCGGCCATGATATGAGAGCCAGTGTAAGACCATGTCCGGGACATGGCATCGGCCATGATATGAGAGCCAGTGTAAGACCATGTCTGGGACATGGCATCGGCATTGATATGTGTGCTAGAGTAAGACCATGTCTGGGACATGGCATCGGCCACGATATGAAAGCTAGCATAAGACCATGTCTGGGACATGGCATCGACATTGATATGTGTGCTAGAGTAAGACCATGTCTGGGACATGGCATCGGCCACGATATGAAAGCTAGCGTAAGACCATGTCTGGGACATGGCATTGGTACGATACATCTTGTACGAGTTTTTCCCGAGTATCCATCCTTAGTATCCCAAGAGTTTCAATGGGTAAATCCAAAGATGATATCAAAGAAATGACAAGGTATGATCATGTTGAAAGGGTACAGGTATGTACGCAAAATTCATGAGAACTAAATTTTGACATATATGGAACATTTGGTAAGAATGTAAATGAGTAGGTCATACTTATGAAAATGATCTTGTGATGACCTTGTGACGATAGGTCTATACTTATGATGTATAAATAGGTGATAAATTGATTTATGACTATGTGTGAGGCTTTTAGGCCAAATTAAATTGTGACATGATAAGTTTAAGTTTTGTGGTTGATGTATAGGTTAAAGGGGAAAATGAATGGCATGTAAATATTCGGTAATGGCTAGCTATTGGAATGGCTAGTTAAGGATATGTTTTGGGGTTATGTATGATTAAATGGATGTTAATACAAAGCAATCATGAAAGAGTAAAATTTACAATAAAACTGTTTTAGACAGCAGCAGTGATGTGAATTTGAAAAATCACCAAAAAATAGTATAAATTTAATTATAAGTTGGATGAGATATTTATTTAAAGCTTATTGAGTCTATTTTCATATAAAAGAAACACAAAAAACAAAGGATTTTTATATTTTGAGATATTTAAATTCTTGTGAGATTGGTTCAGAATAATTACGTGATCCCCTGTTCTGACTTGGAAAAATCATTAAAAATTATACAACAATAATTATGGGATAAAAGTTATATGCTTGAAATCCTTAATGAGTCTAGTTTCAAATGAAACAAATTATAACATCTTTTGAATTCTGTACAAGGATAAAATTGATTCGTAGTGAAAAGTGGTCAGAATAGTCAAACAGTGAAACAGGGGAAATTTTAATGAATAAACTGTACTAATTGGATTAGCCAAAAATTCTGGAAATTTTATGGTATGAAGATTTATGAGTCTAGTTTCGGGGAAAATTATCGGTTTTAAATTTGGAGCTTTGTAGCTCAAGAAATAAATAATTTAGTGACAGCGATTCAAGCAGACAGATTAATGTGAACATGAGTAATAAGGTATAAGCATGTGATTTAATGTTTGTATCAAATTGAGAACTTGTTGTGAGGATTTGTCATGTTGAGGCTTTGATAAGGCTACAAATGAGTAAGTTGGGAGAGTAAGAACTTAGCATTATTTATGCAAGTTATGACAGCTTAGTAGTAAGCTAAATTTATTGCTAATGCTTATTATTTTTACATGTGAACTTACTAAGCTTTATAAGCTTACCCCCTTTTCTTTTCCATGTTACAGAGTCCTACTAAACAAGCTCGGGTTGGAGGTCGTCGGAGATCGCTTCACACTATCAAGCTATCTATGGGTATCTTTATTTATAAATGATTTAAACTATGGCATGTATAGGGACTTGACTAAGTCATTTTGTATATGTGTTAATTAATTTGACAAAATGTATTGTTAAGTCTGGTAATGCCTCGTACTTGGTTCCGGCATAGGATACGGGTACGGGGTGTTACATTTAGTGGTATCAGAGCTATGGTTTAGTCGGTTCTCGGACTACCATAGTAAATGTGAGAGTCTAGCTATACATGCCATAATGAGATGTGATAGTGTGACGACTCCCGACACTGATGTAAATTATTTTATTAGACAGATGCGCACTTCAACGGAGCTAACTTTGATAGTGCAAACAGTGTGTTTATGATGAGTTGAGACTCGTAAAAAGTAAGAATAATAGTTTATGATGTTTATGTGATGATATATAAATTGTGGATAGGAATTTCTTTTGAAATATTGATGCGTCGTTGAATGCACCAAAATATATCCTACTTCCTACAAAATAATGAAAATAACAGTAAAGGGCAAGTAAAGGCGAATCCACAGGGATCGGATTATACAAATGCCTGTTTCTCGAGATTCTGGGCAGAATCGTGCCCAAGAAAACTTGCGTTCCTGAAAATTAAATAAAAATCAGAATTAATAATTTTCGATCTGGAGAAATAATAATAAAAACAGAATTTAAGACGAATTGAAATTACGAAAATAAATTACGATAATTAAAATGAGGAAAATAAAAAGAAAGGGTTTAGAGAAAAGTTTCTTATGTGGAGATATTCCAGCCTCCGGTTGTCTCGTTCCTCCTTGGCTCCGTCTTCGGCTTTTGGATGACCATTCTCTACCCAAGTAAGCCAGTTATAGTGGAAGAGGACGCCTACGACCACCAACTCCAAGAGTTTAAACTTCGAATTTAGGGAGCCTGACTCTAGCTTGCGATTGCTTTTGTGGAGTCATTTACGCTAGATCAACGTTTCTCAATGGCGAATCCCACGCCATTTTGTCTCTTGGGCTCGCTAACCTCTGACGCAGTAAGCTCACGAACCGACGGTGCACTCCTCCCAAAACACACAAAGCGGCCGTCTTTGCATAAGTTGAAAGGGTTACTTTTAAAGGGACTTGGACGGAAGCGTCAGCCCCGTAATGCGGAGAAACGATGAATACCTGGGTGAGAAAGTTAAGTGCGGGTTCTAAGCCTCAAGAACCTTTTTGGGGAATTCGACAACCTTCGGCTAGATGGTTTTTAGTGGCTCATATTTGTGGTGGAAAATATAAAAGTATGGAAAAGGGAATTTTTATTGAAAGAAAAATAAATGAAACACAAAAGAATTATGGGGGAGGAGTATACAGAAAAAGATGAACACCCCAAATGAGTTACACCATCCCCTATTTATAGTGCTTAAGGTAAATAGTCTAATTCTACTCAAACTCCCAAAGATAATTACAATTTAATTAAAGATAAATAGAGATTAAATAATCCTAGATAATTATCCTAAAATTAATTATCCTAATTTAATTTAAAATAGAATTTGATAAAGCAAAGTCTCCTCTTTTTGCACTTCAGTCCCTCTGCTCTCCATGTTTGCACTTTTGGCACCATATTTTCCCTTTGTTGCACATTGGTCAATTTTTATCTTTAATTTCATGATTTTGGCTCTCAATTTCGCATTGGTCTGCAATTTAGTCCCTATGAGATAAAAGTCCATAAACAGCCCAAATTAGTAGAATCACATTCAAAATTAATATACAATTAGCTCATAAAAACATGTCATTCTAGAGTGTTATCAAATCCCCCCTACTTAGCCCATGCTTGCCCTCAAGTATGGTTCCTATCCACTGTGAAAACTAGATCCTAAAAGAAATTCTACTCCAAAGTTTTATAAAGATTAGTCAAAAATGCATATGAAAAATAAAGAGAACTTCTAAGCCTGCTTTAAGTAAAATAGAAAAAGTATTCTAATTAACACACACAAAAATTAAAATCGTCTTGAATTATTTCATGACAATTTGGTGATTTACTAAACCTACCGAGTCACTCTACTTATTCCCACTTTTAGTCCTTAGTTGAAATTTTATTATTATATTTCTTTTCTTTTCTTTTCTTTTCTCTTTTTTTTCTTTTTTTCCTTTTTTTCTTTTTCTTCTTTTTTTCTTTTTTTTCTTTTTTTTATTAACTTAGGAATATATTTCTAGTTAGCGGAGTTTTACCCATCACGTCACACAACCTTTTGACGCGAAGTAGAATGACAACCCAAGCACCCTACCCCGGTTACTCAATCAGTCACGTTCTGAGCCATACTCATAACCTTGGCTAGCGGAGTTTTACCTATTACGTCACAAAACCTTTTGACGCGAAGTAGAATGACAACCCAAGCACCCTACCCCGGTTACTCAGTCAGTCACGTTCAAAGCTATACTCATAACCTTGGAAATATTTATTAATCACTATTTTCGCGAAAATATAAACTTCAAGAGGACCTAAGAGAAATAATCAAGTGTCAAAAATAAGTTATAGTAACCACTTAATAGTCATGAACACAACTTAGGCATGCAAATATATTAAGTGTCCACTTGATATTAAACTTGATCAATTTTACGAAAAGCAAGATAGAGTTAACTTATTAATCATAAATATTATTGGCCTAATAAGAATAAAACAATGGAGATAAAATCAAACAGACAGAATCAGAATTAACCCAGTGGCCAAGAATCATGCATGTGGGTCAAACAGTAGCAAGTCGTGGGCAAATTCTTGGGCATGATTAGCGACAGAATGTTCTAAAAAAAAAATATGGACAACCTAAAAGAGCCTCAAGCAGCAAACACAAATCTCAACAGAATATGACAGTAATACGAAGAGTACCTCCCCCCTACTTAAAGCACATTGTCCTCAATGTGGATGCAAAAGAAATAAATAAGAAGAAAAGTTTAGAAAAACTCCCCGTGTAGCTACTGTCGAATGCGGAGGATAGCAATGAGTTCGGTGAGTTGCTGACCAAAAGTGTCGAGTCGAACCTCAACGCGCTCCATTTTAGCTAAGCAAAGAAGAGAAATTTATTGATATTTAGATAAAAGAAATTAAAAAGAAAAGAAAAGAAAACAATAAATATAAATAAATAATAAAAATAAATAATAAAAGAAAAATAAAGATTGGGTTGCCTCCCAATAAGCGCTTGTTTAACGTCATTAGCTCGACGACTTAAATGGTTCTACGGTGGCTCAAAATAAATCTTTTTAATCATGTGAGCTTGGAAATTCTCATTTTTTATCACATCCACCATCTTTGGGTTTAATTGTCCTTGCGCCTTTTTCATTGGTTTTATATTTTCCTCCAAGGGGTCAATCCCTTTTAAGTCGGCAATGGTCTCATCATCCTCCAAAAATGTGAATTTGAAATGTTTGAGAGGTGGTTTTAATTTTGGATCTGGCTCCTGCGCAACAGAAGGTAAAAGCTTAGTACCTGGGGATAACAACTCATTAACGGATTCAAATTTATCAAAGTCAAATTTAAAGTCATAAATGGATTCAAAATTTTCTTCCACTAATGAGTAGATTATATCGACACAATTCACGCTCAAAATTTCACTGGGGTGGCTAATGGCATCGCAGACGTTAAATTTCACGATCTCCCCATCAAACTCCATCGTGAGAGTTCCACTTCGAACGTCAATTTTAGTACTAGCTGTACTAAGGAATGGTCGTCCCAACAAGAGATCTGAAGATCCCGGAGCACTGTCCTCCTCCATTTTTATCACACAAAAATCTGCAGGAAAAATAAGTTCGTTAACTTTTACCAACACGTCCTCGAGGACTCCTTCGGGACGCACAACGGACCTGTCTGCCAATTGAATGATAACACCTGTTTTTGTTAAATAACCTGCGTTAAGTGATTCATAAATAGAATAGGGCATTACATTTATGGAGGCTCCTAGATCACACATAGCCTTTTTAATTCCCAAATGTCCTATTTTGCATGGTATTGCAAACATACCCCTATCTTTACATTTTGTCGGCATTTCCCGCTGTAACACTGCGGTCACATTTTCACCAACATTCACCCTTTCATTACCTGTTAACTTTCGTTTGTTGGTGCAAAGCTCTTTAAGAAATTTAGCATACCTTGGTATTTGCTTGATGGCATCCAACAACGGAATGTTGATCTCGACGTTCCTAAATGTTTCGAGGATCTCTTTGTCCTCCTTACCTTTTCGACATTGGTTGAAACGTTCTGGAAAGGGAGGTTGAATTTTGGGCAATGGAAGTCTTGGTCGGACCTGTTCGTCTTTCTCAGATTTTTCCTGGGCGATTTCTTGGGCATGATTCCTGTCGGGAATCGATTCCAGAACTTTTCCACTTCGCAGCGTCACTGCATTTGTGTTTTGCCTTGGGTTTGGTTCTGTTTGTGACGGCAGCTTCCCTTGAGAGTTTAATTTCTCAACTGATATGGTCAATTCTCTTATAGATGCCTCAGTTTTCTGTTGAAAATCAAGCATATTAGCTGCTAATTTATTGACCAAAGTTTCTAGAGAATTACTTGAGTCTTGTGGCTGCTGTGGAACTCGGTTTTGGTATGGCTGGGTATATTGTGGGTTGGCCCCATAACTTAAGTTAGGGTGATCCCTCCATCCTGGGTTGTAGGTATTAGCGTAAGGGTCATATCGCCTCTGTGGTGGACCAGGAAAATTACCCACAGCATTTAAATGAGCCATAGTATCGTCATACAGACTGGGACAAGTATCAGTTGTGTGCTCAGGTGTAGCACATTTTCCACATAACCGAGCTGGTTTAGCTTTTTCTGTAATAAGAGAATTCATCATAATCGTAAGTCTATCAACTTTATCCTCTAAGGTTGAATTACTTAGCTGGTGAACCCTTCTAGGGGGCTCAGGATTGGCTCGGAATTGTTGAGAATTTGCAGCCATTGTGGAGATTAAGTCCCTTGCTTGTTGGGGGGTCATGTTGACCAACGCTCCTCCACTAGCAGCGTCTACCATATTCATCTCCATCGATTTCAAACCTTCATAAAAGTACTGGAGGAGAGATTGCTCTGTTATACCATGTTGTGGACAGCTCGCACACAACTTCTTAAACCGCTCCCAACAATCATAAAGAGTCTCCGCTTCTTTCTGCCTTATCCCCACGATCTCCCTTCTTAGCTCAGCTGCTCTAGATGCTGGGAAAAACCTGTTGAGAAACAAACGAGAAAGGTCAGCCCACGTAGTTATAGATCCAGGAGGTAAATAAAACAACCATTCCCTAGCTGAATCTGCTAGGGAAAAAGGGAAGGCGCGCAATTTAATCTGATCCTCAGTTACGCCTTGAGGTTTCATACTCAGACAAACCATATGAAACTCCTTTAAGTGTTTTTGGGGGTTTTCATTCTGTAACCCTCGGAATGTTGGCAGCAACTGAATCAACCCTGATTTCAGCTCAAAGTCGGTGTCCATGGTAGGATACGCGATGCACAGTGGCGGTTGTTCTGTTGGAGCTTTGGCTAGTTGCCGAATCGTTTGAGCCATTGGTTCTTGTACCAAATTAGGGTTTTCGTCAACCCTAGCGTTGAACACTTCTTCAAATGGATCGACTTCTTCTGCTTTACTTTCAAGCGTTTGAGTAAGGTTTTCGTTAACCCTAGACTCCGCTTCGTCGTCGGTCCTAATTTCTGGTGGTGAATTGCTTCGAGTCACTACCACCACTGACTGCTTTTTCCTCAACTTAGTTTCTTTTCGATTAGCTTTCGCAGTCTTTTCAATCTCCGAATCAAACGCAAGAATGCCTGGAGCAGATCTGGTCATAGAAAATAAAAAAACAGGATTAGTACGTTACCGATCCCCGGCAACGGCGCCAAAATTTGATGCTTCGTTGAATGCACCAAAATATATCCTACTTCCTGCAAAATAATGAAAATAACAGTAAAGGGCAAGTAGGGGCGAATCCACAGGGATCGGATTATACAAATGCCTGTTTCTCGAGATCCTGGGCAGAATCGTGCCCAAGAAAACCTGCGTTCCTGAAAATTAAATAAAAAATCAGAATTAATAATTTTCGATCTGGAGAAATAATAATAAAAACAGAATTTAAGACGAATTGAAATTACAAAAATAAATTACGAGAATTAAAATGAGGAAAATAAAAAGAAAGGGTTTAGAGAAAAGTTTCTTATGTGGAGATATTCCAGCCTCCGGTTGTCTCGTTCCTCCTTGGCTCCGTCTTCGGCTTTTGGATGACCATTCTCTACCCAAGTAAGCCAGTTATAGTGGAAGAGGATGCCTACGACCACCAACTCCAAGAGTTTAAACTTACGGATTTAGGGAGCCTGACTCTAGTTTGCGATTGCTTTTGTGGAGTCATTTACGCTAGATCAACGTTTCTCAATGGCGAATCCCACGCCATTTTGTCTCTTGGGCTCGCTAACCTCTGACGCAGTAAGCTCACGAACCGACGGTGCACTCCTCCCAAAACACACAAAGCGGCCGTCTTTGCATAAGTTGAAAGGGTTACTTTTAAAGGGACTTGGACGGAAGCGTCAGCCCCGTAATGCGGAGAAACGATGAATACCTGGGTGAGAAAGTTAAGTGTGGGTTCTAAGCCTCAAGAACCTTTTTGGGGAATTCGACAACCTTCGGCTAGATGGTTTTTAGTGGCTCATATTTGTGGTGGAAAATATAAAAATATGGAAAAGGGAATTTTTATTGAAAGAAAAATAAATGAAACACAAAAGAATTATGGGGGAGGAGTATACAGAAAAAGATGAACACCCCAAATGAGTTACACCATCCCCTATTTATAGTGCTTAAGGTAAATAGTCTAATTCTACTCAAACTCCCAAAGATAATTACAATTTAATTAAAGATAAATAGAGATTAAATAATCCTAGATAATTATCCTAAAATTAATTATCCTAATTTAATTTAAAATAGAATTTGATAAAGCAAAGTCTCCTCTTTTTGGACTTCAGTCCCTCTGCTCTCCAGGTTTGCACTTTTGGCACCATCTTTTCCCTTTGTTGCACATTGGTCCATTTTTATCTTTAATTTCACGATTTTGGCTCTCAATTTCGCATTGGTCTCCAATTTAGTCCCTATAAGATAAAAGTCCATAAATAGCCCAAATTAGTAGAATCACATTCAAAATTAATATACAATTAGCTCATAAAAACATGTCATTCTAGAGTGTTATCAAATATGAAAGATGAGATGAAAGGAAAGTCTATACTATGATAAGTGTCGATGTTTGATTGGCATTTGTATGATGCTATGAGTATAACTTGTGAAATTAAGTGAATGTTATGAGTAATTTTACTTGAGATTTATGAATGAAAGTATAAGTGCACTTGTTTGTATAAAATGATTGTAAGGTTGTGTAAAATGAGTATGCATGTTAAGTTACTTGAAACAAAATATATATTGATGTGTTAAGTAGTATGCATGAATATATATAAGAGGCAAGTCAGAGGCGTTTCAACTTCACCCCCTTCTAATAAGGTATGTTATAAAAAATTTTATGAAATTCAGATCGAATGGGTTTACAATTGGAAGACTAAACAGTTGAGTTGTAGATTAACTAACAACGTGATCAGAGTTGAGAATGGTTTAGTAAATGAACACAGTTGCAGAAAAGATGTCAGATTAATATGAAGATCATTCGGATTCCAAAATGTTATTGTTAAAGAAAGGTTAGGCTCAGTTAATTAACTCATCCAAGTATGAGACCTAAAGTATGTGATTGCTGGAATTTATTCTGAATTTATTTCTGTTTGCAATTGGAATAATATCAGATTAGTAAAGACAGAATTAGTTAGTGCAATCATGATCGAGATGTATTAGTGACTGAATGCAGTGTTTATGGTTAAGAAATTACAGCAATCTCTTCCGACTATTATATGTGTTTATTTACTCCCAGAGGTGTATATATATATCTCTGCAAGATTTCAAATGAAATTCCTATAGTATGAGAATGTCAGCTAAATTTACAGGTAGATGAAAGCATTGTAGTCTATTTGAGTTGTGATCGAAATTTCTCTTTCTTTTCTGGCTTTCTGCATCATACACAGATAGAAAGTTGACGGTAAGGTCCGTATGATGTTAGTGTCTTGTTTTACTAGCTATTGCTCAATGAAAATAAAGGAAGATTGTGTGGCTTTTGTTAAGATTATTTTCAGTGCTTATGAGTTTTTTATTTTCTGTAGCTCCATGTTATGAGATTTTGTTATTTCTATTTCCTTAATAAATTAATGTTCAAAGAATTAGCCATGAGATATCAGTATGAAATGTTCTATTGATGAAAATGGTTTCTTCTTATTATTAAAATGCTTAGGATGATTATAAGTTTTGACTTGATGGCGAGAGCACTTTGATACAGTTACCAGAGGTATAAAAATTGTGCTTTTGTATTGGTTGTTATGGAAATTTGTGTTTAAATTTCTCCGATGATCGAGATATTTTGTTTTCAGCCGGGACATTATCTACTAAAGTAACTGAGAAGTTAGTCTTATTATGGCACTATGATTTTTAAGTTGTATGAGTATTGTGGCATCAGTATAGTTAAGTGCTTCGACGAGTAACAGTTGAAGTAAATTCTACTATAAGTTTAATCTTTCTCTAGATTTGAGAAGAAATTGAAGCTGGCAAAGTGTGAATGATAGGAAGTTCAACTTAGACTTGTGTATTGATTTTCACTTTTCAAATGATCTTGATATATATATATATATATCAGCAAGTTAAAGACATAATATTGTGATGTCTAGCACAATGATAATTATCTGTTTATTTGAGAAGTACAGAGATGGATGATACTCCGAGGCAGTTACACTAGTAAAAGTATGAAATGTTATGTACCAGACTTTGAACTTGATGTCTAAACTTTTAATGGGTAAGAGTATTGAACTTAGATGTGTGTCAAGTGCTTCTGAAAGTATTTCATTAACAGAGAATTTTTTTTTATTTGGATAAGTGGTAGTAAGTTCATATGGCTGAAAATAAATGATTAAATGTTAATTTCATGAATTATACAATGTATGATGAGATATATGTATTGATGAATTGAGAATAAAACAACAATGCGAAAACCAAATAAATGATCAAATCGAGCGGAACATCGGATTTGAGTACTTCTGATCAGTGACAAGTTAAAGTGAAAAGTGGTAGCTCCAGCTACCTGATCAGTGAAAAGTGGTAGCTCCAACTACCTGATCAGTGAAAAGTGGTAGCTCCGACTACCTGATCATTGAATAATGCTATCTTCGGCTACAAGTGACAAGTGATAAGTGGTAGCTTTAGCTACGCTTATCTGATCAGTGATAAGTGATCATACATAAAACCATAGTTATACTATGGCAAAGTGGAAGTGAAGTACTCAATTTTCCGTAACCGTTCCCTAATTTGATAAAGGATGGTAAGTGACAAAAGGGCCCAAAAGAGTTAAAGTAAATGTTTTGGGCATACGAATATGAACCTGGTACTTCTGACTCTGTATTTAGATGTTGATATGTCGACAGAATTAAGTTGAATGTTAAGTGTATTCAGGATTAACGATATCAATGATAATATTAAAATGATAATAAGGCAGAACTATTGTGAATTTCGTATCAGGTTTTCCTCAATTTTCAGATCAAGAGAAATGCTAGTGAGTTATTTTCGAACGTTTGACGGAATTAGTATAATAATTTCAATATGTAACGATTTATTATTTGACAGAATTAACTGAGTTATATTGAGATTTAGATCGATGACAGAGTGTTTCTAAAAGTATCGTCTTAAAAAGGGTTATTTAATGATGTTGGAAATTGTGTGAAAGATATTCAACTTCATTCTGGTAAGATTTTCGGGGACGAAAATCCTAAAAGGGGGGAGAGTTGTAACAACCTAAATTTGGGTCTAATCGAAACAGTGGTTTCGAGACCATAAATCCGACAAGTAAAATTCTATTTTTATTATATTTTTATGGTCTACAATTTTACGGAAAGATTTCGTAAAAATTTCGTTCAAAAATTTCGACGTTTGGGCACTCAATTTAGTCAAAAGGACTAAATTGTAAATAGTGCAAAAGTTGAGCTCTACATGTTAGAAGTGTCCAATTTCTATGAAATTTTAAATTGGAGGTCCTTAAATGGAAATTAAACCATTGGTTAAATTGTTGGACAAAAATGGACATTAGATAAGTGAAATGGGATATTTTTAAGTTAGGGGCATTTTGGTAAATTGGTAATTAAATGAATTAAAAACAAAATTAAAATGCCAAATTTGTCCATCTTCTTCATATGGACGAAATTTACCAGGGGAAGACATGGCTAGGGTCTTCTAAACTTTCCAAGCTCATGGTAAGTCTGTTCTAGCCCCGTTTTTCAAGTTATTTACGGTTTTGGAGTCCCGGTAGCTCGATTTAGCTTATGCTACCAATAATTCATGCTAAGGTTCATCTTTAGAAAATTACCCATAGGTGAAAAGTGTGTATTTAGATGCTTTATGATAGAATATGAAGGTTGAAATTATGTTAAACAACTTTTACTAAGCGATTTTAAGTGAAAACGAGTAAAACGTCATAATCAGTAAAAATACCTATTGTTCATAAGTACATGTTAGAGTGAGAATTTGATGTTGCCATAGAAGGGAAAAATGATCAGCATGTTATAAAACATATGAATAAGGGCTGAAGTTTAATTTTCGAGTATTGGGGCAAAAGTGTAAATATGTGAAAGTTTAGGGGCAAAATTGTAATTTTGAAAAAATTGAGTTAGGGACTGTTTTGAATAGTACATTAATTAAATAAGTGAAATGTGATGTTTTAGACCCAGAGAAAACAAGATTTGGACCTAGAACGTGAGGAATATCGAAAATCGGGAAAGTTGGTAAAATGGTCGTTTTGGTATCGAGGTAAGTTCGTATGTTAATAAGCATTAAATTTAATATGTTTAAATGTTTAACTGATACCATGTGTTATTTCGTATGTTATAATTGGATCATGAATAATATAAAAATTACGAGATTGTATTGAAAGATCAAATTAAGAGAAATGCAGGGCGGAGTATGATCGAATTTCGACATGTGATGAATTGATAGTAAAGACCATGGTTGGACCATGGCAATATGTGTGCCAGTGTAAGACCATGTCTGGGACATGGCATCGGCCATGATATGAGAGCCAGTGTAAGACCATGTCCGGGACATGGCATGGCATCGGCCATGATATGAGAGCCAGTGTAAGACCATGTCCGGGACATGGCATCGGCCATGATATGAGAGCCAGTGTAAGACCATGTCTGGGACATGGCATCGGCATTGATATGTGTGCTAGAGTAAGACCATGTCTGGGACATGGCATTGGCCACGATATGAAAGCTAGCATAAGACCATGTCTGGGACATGGCATCGACATTGATATGTGTGCTAGAGTAAGACCATGTCTGGGACATGGCATCGGCCACGATATGAAAGCTAGCGTAAGACCATGTCTGGGACATGGCATTGGTACGATACATCTTGTACGAGTTTTTCCCGAGTATTCATCCTTAGTATCCCAAGAGTTTCAATGGGTAAATCCAAAGATGATATCAAAGAAATGACAAGGTATGATCATGTTGAAAAGGTACAGGTATGTACGCAAAATTCATGAGAACTAAATCTTGACGTATATGGAACATTTGGTAAGAATGTAAATGAGTAGGTCATACTTATGAAAATGATCTTGTGATGACCTTGTGACGATAGGTCTATACTTATGATGTATAAATAGGTGATAAATTGATTTATGACTATGTGTGAGGCTTTTAGGCCAAATTAAATTGTGACATGATAAGTTTAAGTTTTGTGGTTGATGTATAGGTTAAAGGGGAAAATGAATGGCATGAAAATATTCGGTAATGGCTAGCTATTGGAATGGCTAGTTAAGGATATGTTTTGGGGTTATGTATGATTAAATGGATGTTAATACAAAGCAATCATGAAAGAGTAAAATTCACAATAAAACTGTTTTAGACAGCAGCAGTGATGTGAATTTGAAAAATCACCAAAAATAGTAGAAATTTAATTATAAGTTGGATGAGATATTGATTTAAAGCTTATTGAGTCTATTTTAATATAAAAGAAACACAAAAAACAAAGGATTTTTATATTTTGAGATATTTAAATTCTTGTGAGATTGGTTCAGAATAATTACGTGATCCCCTGTTCTGACTTGGAAAAATCATTAAAAATTATACAAAAATAATTATGGGATAAAGGTTATATGCTTGAAATCCTTAATGAGTCTAGTTTCAAATGAAACAAATTATAACATCTTTTGAATTCTGTACAAGGATAAAATTGATTCGTAGTGAAAAGTGGTCAGAATAGTCAAACAGTGAAACAGGGGAAATTTTAATGAATAAACTGTACTAATTGGATTAGCCAAAAATTCTGGAAATTTTATGGTATGAAGATTTATGAGTCTAGTTTCAGGGAAAATTAGCGGTTTTAAATTTGGAGTTCTGTAGCTCAAGAAATAAATAATTTAGTGACAACAATTCAAGCAGACAGATTAATGTGAACATGAGTAATAAGGTATAAGCATGTGATTTAATGTTTGTATCAAATTGAGAACTTGTTGTAAGGATTTGTCATGTTGAGGCTTTGATAAGGCTACAAATGAGTAAGTTGGGAGAGTAAGAACTTAGCATTATTTATGCAAGTTATGACAGCTTAGTAGTAAGCTAAATTTATTGCTAATGCTTATTATTTTTACATGTGAACTTACTAAGCTTTATAAGCTTACCCCCTTTTCTTTCCCATGTTACAGAGTCCTACTAAACAAGCTCGGGTTGGAGGTCGTCGGAGATCGCTTCACACTATCAAGCTATCTATGGGTATCTTTATTTATAAATGATTTAAACTATGGCATGTATAGGGACTTGACTAATTCATTTTGTATATGTGTTAATTAATTTGACAAAATATATTGTTAAGTCTGGTAAATGCCTCGTACTTGGTTCCGGCATAGGATACGGGTACGGGGTGTTACACCAATATAGACTAGAGGCCCAATCAATAAAACAAAAGCCATTTAAAACCAATAAAAAATAAAGTCCAAAAATAATCGTCCATTTACAAAGCAAATTTGGAGCCAAATTACAAAGACCAAATACCAGACCCAAATTTAATAACAGTCCATTTGCAACCCACCAAGCCCAGTTTAAACAGGCCCACAACAGCCCAAAACCTAACCGGCCCAATATGGCCCAAAGGCTAAGTATCTAGAACCCTAGGTTGGCCAGCGCCGCATGCCTCCTGACCTTTCCACTCCCACGCGCGTCGGTTTCCATGCCCATACCTCCTGACGCCGCAGCCCACGCGCGCCTTTGGTACTCGCCCTAACAGTGCCCTTCCCCATGCCTCGGTAGAACACCCGTCGTTGTTACCCCAGCGCCACTATGCACACCAACCAACGATCTTTGCATGCCTCTACCTTGCCCATACCCTGCAAATAAAGAAAGACGACAAAAGGTAGAGAAAGAGAGGCAACAAGAGCAGAGAAATATGGAACAAACAGTAGAATAAGGAAACAGTTGTAAGCTTTAGGCTATAAAGCCATTCGAAAGACAATGTAAAGGGGGTTCTTCTCGGAATCACTATTACGCAGACGCAATACAGCAACACCAAATTAATATCAGAGATATTCAAAAAATGTTGCCTTTTGATTTGTTTTTTCCTTCGATCGTTTCTTCTTCGCGAACCCGTTTCTATATATATTTCTTTTTGGCTTTTGATGTAAAAAAATAAAAAATAAAAACAAAGGGAGTTGACAGGGGGTTTTACCTGGGTCGAAAGATCGACCTTCATCCTTTCCGTCGTAATCGGAATCTGATGTTGGTAAGCGATCGAGGTTGCTAAGATCGGGGTTTTTGGGAATGGATCGGACCATTCGGGTACTACTTTTTCGCCGGGCATGAGGGCGATTGGGTGGTACACGGAGAGGGTTCTTCGTTCGTCTACTGCTGCTCGCTGGTTGGGATGGCGTTTCAGTGGTAGATGGGGAAGGTCTCTTTGCGGCTGAGAAAACAAGCAAAAGGGCACTAGGGTTTTGATTTAATGAGGAAGCTTTAATGTTTTATTCTATTAAAAGGGAGGTTAATACTCATTAAGAAAACGGCACCGTTTAAGCCTTGCTTCAATAGCCTTGAAACGGTGCCATATTGACCCATGCCCCATGACCCGATTGATCCCACCGGAGGCCCATTCAGGATCCGCACGTTTTATTAATAGGGGTTAATTTGCGCATTCAGTCCTCCGATTTTGTGTTGACATCTGATTGGTCCCTTTTCTTTTATTTATGTCGTTCTTTCAATTTTACCTCATTGATTTACGCACCTTCTCGATTTAGTCCAGCTAGAACGTTGTGTTTTGAAATATTTGCCAGATTAGTCCCTAATTATTTGAGCTCATTTTAATACAATCCTTAACTTTATTTAGATTTTCATGATGTAGTTTGTTAACTTTATTTTTACCTCGATTAAATATTTTTAGTCTGTAAAATTTATCCATTATTTTCAAAGGTTGTTTTAATGAATTATTTCGAATGTTTTAATTCACTTTAAACTTTCACTTATATATACATTTTCATTTTATTGTATAAACATTGAATTTCAAAACGATATATTATGTATATCTTTGATGACTTATACAATCTCTTTATGTGTCACTATTTTGTACATATATAATAAGATTTTTGTATATGTCGTTGATTCTTACATAGTGTTTAATTTGTAGATAATGCTCGATTAATATTTGTACACCTTGTACCATAGCACGCTACAAATTCCAATACATGCGTGCCTTATATCAAATATTTTGTATACGCTAAGTTCATTTTAAAATTTCACGTACATAAAATTTTTAGATAAGGCAATGTTTGTATGTTTGGGAGTATGGAAAATTATGCCCCAACGTACTGGGCGTAATTTTCTGTTCAACCAAATAACCAAATATCCTTTTTAAATAACTTGAGGATCAAAGATAATCTCGTGTCGAAGTACAAAAGTGTTATGTCCTAACGCACTGGATGTGACATCTTTACTCTTTCGAAACGAGCTAATCTTGAAGTTCAAAGATTTAATATGAGCTAACTTTCTTTAAGCAAACTTGCACTTTATAGCATGTTGTTAATACGGTCTTAATTTGTGTATATTTCTTGATTAATGTTTATTACCGTTACGCCTCAAACTCTAACGTGTTCTAATTTTACTAAAAGTTTTTATATGTTTTTTAAGCCTAATATAAAACTTTGTTTTTCAAAATAAGGCAATGTTTGTGCATTTGGAAAGTCAGAAAATGATGCCCTAACGTACTGGGTGTCAATTTTCTGTCCAACCAAATAACCAGGTACCCTTTTTAATCGTATGTCTTGAATATCAAAGATGATCTCGGTGCCGAGGTATAAAGGTGTTATGTCCTAACGTACTGGATGTGATATTTTTATTTCCTTTGAAACGTGTTAACCTTGAAATTCAAATTCAACATTGATTAATTTTCCTTAGAAAATTTATAATTTTTCCAAATTATCAACGCAAGGACACTAAATAATCAATTAGATACCAATTTTGGGCGTATCGAGGGTGCTAACCCTTCCTCATACGTAACCCGAACCCGTTTTCTCGAGTTTCGTAGACCAAAAACACTATTTTAGTAAAACAAAATGTTTTATTAAAACAAGGGTGATCCGATCACACCAAATAAAGATCGGTGGAGACTCCCGTTTTTTTGTTTTCAAAACCCAAGTCGATTCCCATTTTCAAAAAAATGGTTACGACAGCTTGGCGACTCCGCTGAGGATCTCTAAGAGAGTCAGGCCATAAAATTGATTATTCTTTGTCCTTTTGTCAAAAATTTGGAAAATTGTTTTGAAAAATCATGTTTCTTTTGATGCGTTTGTTGGTGCTATAATTGCAATAATGCCGAGTCCCATAGGATATTTCTACATTCATATTCGCATGACCGTTGTGGTCACACCCTTTAAGTGGAAGCAAGAAACTATGCCTCCGTGAGGTTTTCACCTCCGCATGGGCTAGGGGACTGCTTCCGGGATACATCTGTACTTATGTGCTTCGTGAGGTTTTCACCTCCGCATGGCCATAGGGAAATGTATTCCCCTGAACCGAACTCGATCCATATGAGCCTATAATGGGTGAGGATTGAGGAATCTGCTGGTTCAAGTACCCTTCTTTAGAACTGAACCCCATATAGAAACCTAGGAGCCTACCCTAGGTAGAATTGTACCAAACCCTAGCGGTCACCTGGATAGGTGTTCTGTGTTTGTTTATTTCTCTTGCACTAAAAATTTATAATTTTTCCAAATTATCAACGCAAGGACACTAAATAATCAATTAGGTACCAATTTTGGGCGTATCGAGGGTGCTAACCCTTCCTCGTGCATAACCGACTCCCGAATCCATTTTCTCGAGTTCCGTAGACCAAAAATACTGTTTTAGTAAAACAAAATGTTTTATTAAAACAAGAGTGATCAGATCACACGAAATAAAGATCGGTGGTGACTTCCGTTTTTTTGTTTTCAAAACCCAAGTCGATTCCCGTTTTCAAAAAAATAGTTACGAAAGACTATATTAAAACAATACTAATTATGGAATATATTTTAATTATTTAAATTTTAATAAAATTAACATAAAAAAGCCCCACCAAACCGTCCACCACTTCCAAATGGGCTAATTTTTATTTTAAACATTGATTTAATTACTAAATAATCCCTTTAACAATTAAAAAGTGATAACCATTAATTTTTATTATTTTTATAATTTATTCTTTATACCTGAATTAACTATTTGTTCGACAAAATTAAAGGATCAAGCTTTAATAACTTTTATATTGATCTTGTACATGTTAAATAATAATATTCACAGACTCAGTTTATGGAAATCAGGTCCCGAAATCACATTTTCCAATATCACTAACATTAGGATCTTACCTATTAAATTGGTTAAAAAAATTAATCTAAATTTCAGTAAAAATTCACTAGTTTAAACTATTAATTTTCCCTTTTGGAAAAATAAGAATATTAACAGTGGTTTTTTTCCCCTTTTGTTTGCTGTATATTAACAATATATAAACTCCACAGAATTTATGTTTTGTTGAGACAGGAATATAAAGATAAATTGATTTATTTTCAATAAAAGTTGAAGTAGTCTTCGTTCTCAAAATTTTGCTTTTATTACTCAAATTTTCCATTTTCTTTTCCTTTCTCTTTTTTCTCCTTTACCTTTTGTTTCCTTTTTTTCTCCTTTAGCTTTTAAGACCTAAAAAGTCTTAAAGAATGTGGGAGTGGGGCTTTCTTCATCGACTTTTGTTTCACTTAACTTTATAACATTTTGTGGATAATTAAATTTCCAATTTTATGCATTTTGTTGGAAGAAACTTCCTTGCGCTTCATGTCTTTTTGTGTTTTATCTAGAGCTTACTCTATATATTTGGAGTTGTGAGCCATGGCAATTGCAACCATGACTACTCCTCTACCAATCTCCTTATTCCCTTTTCTTCTTCTCATTCCCGCTCTCTGTTTTTCCATTTGTCATGCCAATTCCAACCTACTTTGCATTCGAAGTGAGAGAGAAGCTCTTTTGAAATTCAAGAATCATCTTATTGATCCTTCAAACAGGCTTTCCTCATGGGTTGAAGGTGGGGATTGCTGTGAATGGACTGGTGTCGTCTGCCATAACTCAACAGGCCACGTCAACCAACTGCACTTGGCTCCTCTTTCAAAGCCTCATGACTTTGCAACAAATGCTGAATGGGAAGCTCACTACAATTCCCTCCTAGGAGGCAAAATAAGTCCTTCACTGCTGGAGTTGAAGCATCTCAGTTCCCTGGACTTGAGCAATAACAATTTTAGAAGCATACATATCCCGAAATTTTTCGATTTGCTGGAGAGTTTAACATATCTTAACCTCTCTCAAGCACAATTTCAGGGAGCAATTCCTCATAACCTTGGGAATCTCTCAAAGTTGCAGTATCTTGATCTTGGAGGTAATTATCTCAAATCAAAAAGTCTTCAATGGGTTTCTGGACTTTCTTCCTTGCAGTACCTTGATTTGCATCAGGCAGATCTTCATAAAGCAACTGATTGGGTACAGGTAACATTCAAACTTCCTTCTTTGTTAGAGTTGCACTTGTCAGAATGTGGTTTAGACAATGATCCATCTCCGACCAGTGTTAATTCTACAAAATCACTGGTTGTTCTTGATCTTTCTTGGAACAGCTTATCTTCAGTACCTAAGTGGATATTTAGTCTTCATGGTCTTGTGTCCATTGATCTTAGTGGCAATTCTTTGGAAAGCCCAATTCCAGATTACTTTGGGAACATCTCGTTTCTTGAAGTTCTTAAACTTAGTTGGAATTATCTTAATTCATCCATACCCAACTCCTTGTACAGTTTAAACCGTCTTCAGTTCCTTAGTCTTTCGGGTAACCTGTTACAAGGAACAATCTCGAGTGCCATTGGAAACTTGAGTTCTGTTACTCACCT
Organism: Gossypium australe; assembly: GCA_005393395.2. Lineage (NCBI taxonomy): Eukaryota > Viridiplantae > Streptophyta > Magnoliopsida > Malvales > Malvaceae > Gossypium > Gossypium australe. Next base: position 137,141,951 of record CM016624.1, on the reverse strand, counting down.
TGATGTTTCAGAAAATCAATTAAATGGTCAAATTCCATTGTCTATAGGGGAGTTATCATCTTTGGAGTTGTTTGATGTTTCAAAAAATCAATTAAACGGCCAAATTCCCTTGTCTATAGGGCAGTTATCATCTTTGGAGTATCTGGGTTTTGGGTATAATCTATTAGAGGGAGTTGTATTAGAAACCCATTTTTCTAATCTCACGAGATTAACAACTCTAGTAGCATCACAGAACAGGCTTAGATTTGAACCAAACTCAAGCTGGATTCCCCCATTTCAATGTGAATGGATCGAATTGGGTCACTGGCATCTTGGCCCAAAGTTTCCCCAGTGGCTAAAATTCCAAGAGAAATTGTCTTATTTGGATCTCTCCTATGCAGGAATTTCAGATGTCATGCCCACTTGATTTTTGAACCTTCCCACTCAATTTGAATATTTAAATCTTTCCTCGAATCAACTTAGAGGAGAGATTTCATATTTGAATGTGAACTACTCTGTTGATTTGAGTTCAAACCGATTCGTAGGCCCATTGCCAAGAGTACTCCCAACTTTAAGATCGTTATTTTTGTCAAATAATTCATTTTCAGGATCTCTTTCTCAATTAATTTGTGATCCATCAAGTAGGAAACTGATGTCGGTTATTTACATTGATAAAAATCTTATCTCAGGAGATATTCCAGATTGTTGGAATCATTGCCAGAATTTGTACGTTTTAAATTTGGGAAGCAACAATTTGACCGGCAAAATCCCACCTTCTTTATGGCATCTAAATCTTTCAATGCTAAACCTTCGAAACAATACAATGTTCGGAGAATTCCCATCCACATTGCAAAATTCTCCATATTTGAGGATGTTGGATCTTAGTGAAAATCATTTCAGTGGAAGTATACCAACATGGATTGGTAAGTTCTCAAACCTTGTGATTCTAAGCCTTCGATCAAATAACTTTGATGGTCATATTCCTCATAAAATTTGTGATCTTCAATATCTTCAAAACTTGGACCTTGCCCACAACAACATTTCTGGAGTTATTCCAAAATGTTTTAATAATTTATGTGCAATGGCCACAACAAACAAAACCGATAAAGAAGTTTATGTTATGAGGTATACATATGTTGGCACATTTTTTTTGAACGCATTATTGGTGTTGAAAGGACGAGAGGATGAATATGGTAGCACACTAGGACTTGTTACCAGCATGGACCTTTCAGCTAACAGTCTCACAGGAGAGATCTCCAAAGAAATTGGTAGTCTCGTTGGACTACTGTCTTAAAATTTTTCAGGGAATCTCCTAACAGGAAATATACCAGACAGCATTGGCAACATGGAATTAATGGAATCTCTTGATTTATCCATGAATCGGCTAATTGGTGAAATCCCTCCAAGTTTCTCTAATTTAAATTTCTTGAATCACTTCAATGTGTCCTACAACAACTTAACTGGACAAATCCCAACAAGCACTCAACTTCAAAGCTTTGAAAACTTGTTTTACGTGGGCAATCATCTTTGCGGACCTCCTCTCACTATGAATTGCACCACAAAAGGTATTCCAACTGACATTGCAAATAATGGAAGTAGCAGTGAGGGAAGTAAAGTGAATTGGCTTTATGTAAGCATAGTTCTTGGCTTTGTAATGGGATTTTGGGGTGTAGTGGCTCCCTTGTTTTTCATCGGGTCTTGGAGGATTGCATACTATCGAAAACTAGACCATATCTGTGGTAAACTATATGTGTTTTGAGCTAAGATGGGTATGTAGTTTGATAGGAAAAAAGCATGTATAATGGATGCATCTCATCTAGGTGTGCTGCTACATGATTGTTTGATGCTAAAAGATTAGTTTTTATTTCTGTCCACTCGCTTGGCGTGCTAACAAGGCGGCCCACTCGTTGGTATAAACGACTTTGTTATATGCAAACCATATGGAATTGGGTGTTTTTTTCCCTTGCATCTTTTTTTGAAGAATGTTGAAATTATGTCTTATGTTGATACGAATGTGAAGGTAGGTTCGGGTGTATGGGGTGAGTCTATTGGCTCGGGTTTAGTAATTCGTCTCCTCTTTGTGTTCACTTTTGTTTTGTTATTTTCTCAATAATGAATTTCTTCTCAAAAAAATTAGTAATTTTTGTCACAAAAAAATAGTCATTTTAGTCACGTATAAAAGTATAAAAATTATTTTCTCGATTAAAACTATTTGTTGAGGCAAGTTGCGTGCTTCTGAGATGAGTGACACTCATACTTGTCATATTTGAGTTGGTAAATTTATGCAACAGAATCTTTTGATTAGTTATTATGCTGATGTTTTGAAAATTCTATAATTATTTGATTGGATTCAACTAAATCATGTAGAAATGAATATCATATATATTATATATTATACAGATATGTTAAAATGATGTTAATAAATAAATTGATATATTATATAATATTAAATTAAATTTTTAGTAAAAAAACCTATAGTGTAGGAAAGTCGAGTAATGTAGAGCAATAAAGAATGTAATCAATATTCATAAAGCCAATGTAAAATAACATTATTTTATTTTAAAATTTTTTATCACTGATTTTTAAGGTTTTGTTAAAATATATTTTTACTATTAATGAAATATTTTATAATGATAATTTAAGATTAAATGACATTTCTTTCAACTATTTTCATTGAAAATGTTGGACTCTTATGTTGTTTTAGATGGAAAATGTTTTAAATTAAAAAAAATCAGAATGCATCATCTTAAAATATTAATGTTTATAGCTATTTTGTTTAGGAAAAATATTTTTTAGAATTATTGAATGAAAAAAATAATTTCAAATTTGTCAAATGATTTTATAATCTCATGACATGTTTTATAGCTAAAACATTAGTTTTTTTAGTCAACAATTTTTTTTTAAAGCAATTTAATTCTTTTTGAAAATTTAATGGTTAAATTTAGCTCAAAAAAATAAAAGTCAAATTGATAATAGATGTAAACGTTAAGGGCTCAATTTGACATTATGCCATAAATATTTCTTTACATAGGAGAAAATTTTTCAGATTTTATTTTAAAACACAAATAATTTTACAACTTTTGGCCAAAATAAATAGGAAATTTTAAAACTATTGGTAACTAAAACTTTCTTGTTTCAATTTACTATTAGAACGGAATGTTTCGATCAGTACAAAACAGTATCAAGTACCATAGATTGAAGTTCTCTATTGACACTTTATGATTTAGTTTTTAAATCCGATAATAATAATAATCCTCTCTCCTAACTAAAACAACCTTTTCAAATAATTAAAAAATAACTTTTAACTTCCGCTCACAAAAATGGAATACATTTTATTATCAATCATTTATCTTTTCAGAAAGCATCCACAGTTAGAAGATTAACCACTGCTACCGGTGATGGATACCAACAAGAAAAATAATTTTTAATCCCGCTCATGAAAATATAACACATTTTATTGTCACTCATTTAACTTTTCGGTAAGTATCCACGGTTAGAAATTAATCACTACTATCATTGGTGAATACAAAAATAATTTTTGAGAATGAGAAAAACAGATTTAAGTTGAATTTTTAAAAGTAATATTTTAAGTTTTAAAAAATATTTTATTCACATATAAAAATTAGAAAATTTCTAACGTTGGAGCTAAGCCAAAATTCTCCAATGTCTTAAGAACCTTAAGTAGCATTCAGAAAAATAAGAACCTGGTGTTGAGATATTTATCAATATTTAAAGAGCAGTGCCGGCCAATTAACATCTAAGTCATTAAAATGAAACTTCAGTCCTCCAATCACAATTAAACACTTCTCTACATTTTCATCCATATCAGTGAGGGGCTCGGCATTGATAATGTATAATTATATTTTGGTCCTCTTAAAAATAAAAAAATTTAATTTAATCATTTAAAAATTATAAAGATATAAGCTATTAAAATAGTGAATTGTATTTTACTATCGTAAAAACATATAATTTAATTCTGGCGTCCAAAAAATAAAATTTCTAACTCCGTCCCTGATATATATGATTTATAAAAATAAAATAAGACAGGAATTTCATGCTTTCACTTAACTATTTTATTAGAAAAAGGAGAAGCTAGTTTTAAAATTCAGCACAATTCTATTTAAAGCCCTACGGTGAAGCACAAAACCAGCTGTTTTTCGTTTATTTTGAAGTGTCAAAACCCAATATTATAGATGGAAAAACAGATGGTATTTGCATGGGCAATGATATTTTGCCTCGCCATACTACTCCAAAACTATGAAGCTAGGTGGTCGGGTGGAAGACGCGACTCCGCTTCTTCTACCACGACATTCCCAGTGGCAAAAATCCTACTACAGTCCTGTTAGCTCAGGCCAACGTCACCCAGGATTTCTTTTCCCCATCCCCATACAGCAGCTTGTATGCAATGGATGATCCCCTCACTATAACATCCACCACCATCGGAAATGCCCAAGGGCTCTACATAGCATTAAGTCGAGATCCTAACAAGTTCACTGCAGTTTTATACGTGAATTTTGCTTTACCACCGGCAGGTTCAATGGAAGCTCCTTCAGTTTGTTCTCACGATATCCCCCCACTGATTTTGTTCCAAGCCCCGACACAATTTGTGAAATGGCGATAGTGGGAGGGAGAGGTGCGTTTAAGATGGCCAAAGGGTTTGCCCTATTACGGGCCACTTCTTCCAACGCCAAGACTGGAGATGCAAGTCTCGAGGTCAATGTGACCTTGTACCATTACTAAACTCAATTGCAGAATATTTAAATTCATATTAAGATCAATAAAAGAGTATATTCCTAACTCCCAAACCAATTAGGATTGCCACAACATTTGTTAAAAAATGGGCATCTTTGGTCATGTGTTATCCTTCACTTTACAGTGTAATTTTTTTTTTTTTTTGAATAATAGTTGGTATTCATTAGAAAATATAATGGGGACAACCACTCTGCAAAGGGACTAAATCGTTTCATCCAGTCATAAATGACTATAGCAGGCCTCATAATTCATAAATGAGCACATAGACCAACAAAACAACAAACCAAAACACAACAAAAAGTAAATGAGAAAACAAAAGAAATTAAAAGAAACACCCATCTAATCTGTAGAGACCCCATCCCCAAACTGAAGCCTAACGATAAAAACCAGAAGCTAAACCGTCTCCTGCAACCACAAACCCAGCAAAGATATGCCTGAAAAAAAGAATGAAAACCACAGGAAACTTCTCCTTGAGACACCTTTGGAGTAAAAAATAGAATATTCTCCAAAGCTCAATGAATGCATTCGCTGGAACCCATTTCTGCCAATCTTGGTTCGCTACAAGTTCAACCTCCACAGGAGCTTCCTCAATCCAAAATTAAAACTAAAAGTCAAAATTTTATTTAAAATTTTTTATCACGTGTCATCGTGCCACGTCAACTTTGTTTCATTTTTAATTTAATTTGTGTAATTAAATCATATTATTTTCACACAAGTAAAAGAATAAAATAATTCACTAGTATGAATAAACTATTATTTTAATCTGATAAATTTCCTTTTTATGTACACCATAACATAAACATGTTTATCAAATATATTTCAACTTAAACATGTTTAACAAATATATGTAAATATATATTTAAAAAAAAAACAACTTAAACATGTTAAACAAAACGGGTAATTTACCCATATATACCAAAAAATAAAAAAATTTACGGAAAAGGGCTGTCTTTTAGAAAATTTACCGAAAAGGGCCGTTTTCCCCCAAAACGCGTCCACGTCAACGTGTTTGGGGTGAAATGGCAGGAAAGAGCGCCTACGTGAACGCGCTTTGTGCCACGTCCGCAAAACGCTCCTACGTGGACGCGCTTTGTTGACCACGTCCGCAAAACGCGCCTACGTGGACGCGCTTTGCTGACGTGGCACAAAGTGCGTCCACGTAGGCGCGCTTTCCTGCCATTATAAATTTCAAAAAAAAATTAAACAAATTCTATTTTATAAAAGATATTTTATCAAAACTAAATTACAAAAAAATAAAAAATAAAAAAACTTCTTATTTATTAAATATATTAAAACTAAATTACAAAAAAATAAAAATTAAAAAGGAACTTCTTATTTATTTAATATATTAATATATTAAAACTAAAACTTCTTATTTATTTAATATATTAAAACAAAATTGTAATAAAATAAAAAATAAAAAACAACTTATTATTTCATTACATATATTAATATTTAATTACAAAAAAGTAAATAATAAAGAAAACTTCTTATTTATTTAATATTTTAAAACTAAATTGTAATAAAATAAAAAATAAAAAACAACTTATTATTTCATTACATATATTACTATTTAATTACAAAAAAATAAATAATAAAGAAAACTTCTTATTTATTTAATATATTAAAACTAAATTATAATAAAATAAAAAATAAAGAAAACTTCTAATTTATTTAAAATATTAAAATAAAATAAAAAATAAAAAACAACTTCTTATTTTATTACATATATTAATATTAAATTACAATAAGATAAAAATAAATAACAACTTCTTATTTTATTACATATATTAATATTAAATTACAGTAAGATAAAAAATAAAAAATCAAATTCTTATTTTATTACATATATTAATATTAAATTACAATAAAAAATAAACAATAAAAAACAACTTTTTTATTAAAAAAATAAAAAATTTTATTACAATTTAAAAAAAAAGGTCGATCCGAATCAATGTTGATGCCGGTCGGAATCAGTGCCACACGGGGGCGGTCGGCGGTTACATGCTGGATTCCTCCTTCGTCTAGCTTTCGGCGGGGGTCGTGGAACCTTGGGCAGGGATTCCGGTTCCTCCGGCACTGGGTCTGGTTGTGAGTGTTGCGAGGATGACCCACCTTGATAAAATAACGACCCCGAAGGTGTTTGCATAAACCACGGTGAGGGTCTCTGAATCTCGTATGGCGAAGGAGGGTGGTAGAAAGAAGTGCTCCCCGACGGCGCCTCCTGTGATCCCTCACGCGACGACGGCCTCAAGATCGGTTGGCCAGTCGGAGTAGTCGGGAACAGACTCGAACCCGGCCATACATTCCAACCTGGGGTGAGACTGGGAAAATGAAACATATACGGGTTAGGATACATATAAGGGGTAGGGTACGCACCTGCCATAAAGGGTGAAGGCTGCAATGTCGGTGTCATCGGTTGAACTGATGGGCTCGGTGACTGTGTGGGCGCTGTTGCTGGGCCCGATGACTGTGTCGGCGCTGTTGATGGCCCCGTGTCATCACCCCTTCTCCTTGGATTTAAAGGGCGACGACGTTCCCTTTGTTGACGAAGTTCCCGTCGCCTCTCTTCTTCCAACAACAGGTACGGCTTACCATGGATCCTAAACCATGGCATGTATTCCGGCACGCACACTAACTCAGGAACGAGGATCGGTTCTCGTATAGGTAAATAGTCATACCGGTTCTCCCACATCTCAGTATGTTCTGACCAAAATCTTGGCCAATCCATGTGCAACTACCGTAAGTCCACTTTGTGCTCATCATCGAGCACCTCAGGTGGCATGGGAATCGGTTGCCAGGATCCGAATTGTCGTAGAACCCGATCTGACTAGTGCATCTCCACGGTCGCATAGCTGATCAATGGGACCTTCACGTGCCAACTATTCGGGTTTTGCAAGAACTCCTCCGAAATTACTACCCGAATTTCTGGATCCTCGTACGGTGTCCATTGAAACTATATTAACATTACCAAAATATTAGTTATATACATAACACTAGACATTAAATCCGAAATACTAAATTATAAATACGAAATTCGAAACTTACTTGTGATTCTGACCGTTGGTCCAATAGAAGCCGTATATCTTCAAGCGAGGTAGGTATTCCAGCATGACTCGCCAAATGGTTCCACCTAATTAAATAAATTTTTAGCATACAATTATAATATAAATCTACGTAATAATTGTAAAATATAACATTCAATTTACCTCGTTATCGGTGGGAATGAATATGGTTGGTCGAGTCGATGACGTAAAAATGGAAATCGAAACCATGCCCATGACTGCTGTAGTGATAGGCAACCTCCGATTTTCGCTTTACTCTGTCGTGTCGCCCCGCACATCTCCCGATACAACCTCGATAGCACGGCAGACCCCCAACTCAATTCACCGGCTGCTCTAAAATCAACGAGTTTCAGCAGCCACCTCAGATGTACGAGGTTTCTAGAAAGGTCTGGCATCAGATAGCCTCCAATTATCTAAGAATGTATGCCCGAGCATGCCCTATTCGCTCTATTTCGGTCGAATCCTTATTCGGCTCTGGGAATGTCTCTCGTAACCAGGCCATATATTTCCGAGCTCCTTGAATTTTATCTGGAATGGCACCCAGAAGCTCGTGGCATACGACTCCCCAATCACCAGAAGTTGCGGACCCGGTGACTACCGACCCGTCCACCGACAATCCCAACTGCAACTGCACGTCTTCCAGAGTGATGGTACACTCTCTGCATGGAAGATGGAAAGTGTGCGTCTCGGGTCTCCACCTCTCTATCAACGCACTGATCAAAGGCGGGTCCAACTTGAACCCCCCGGCCTATCGTGGCCACGTGCCAAAAACCCGCTTCCTACAGGTAATTCTCGATTAACGGCGATGGGGGACCATGCTTATTGCGGATATAACATTCCAACACCCGATCTACAGACTGTTTAAAAAATTATAAAATATAAATTAATTAAAATTGCATAATTGTAAAAAATATTAAATAATATTTAAAAATTAAAATTAAAACTTACCATTTGCATTTGCTCGACGGAGATGTGCTTGTTGTCTAGACGAAGTAATTCCCCGGCCATTGTAATTTGTTATAAAAATTTTAAAATTTTCCAAAAAATATATATTAAAAAATTTAAAAAGGGCTTTTTTGTAAATAGTCAAGGACTATTTTGAAAATTGAGAGTAAATTTCAAGGACTTTGAGAGAAAATTGAGAGAATGATTAAAGTGTGAAAAAAATAAAAGGGTTGGGGGGTTTTATAGGGAAAAAAAATTTGACCGTTGGCCAGCAAAGCGCGTCCCCAGGGGCACGCTTTGCTGGCATTTTCCCTCAAAATGCGCTGACGTGGACGCGTTTTGGGGGAAAACGGCCCTTTTTGGTAAATTTTCTAAAAGACTGCCCTTTTCTGTAATTTTTTTTATTTTTTTGGTATATATGGATAAATTACCCAAACTAAACATATAATTACTTCTTATTAATGAAATATTAAAAAAATATTGCAGTCCAAATATATTAAGCATATATTAAAATTAAACATGTTGAAGTAAACACCTATTCACCTGCAATTGCGTGCAATTTAATTTGCTTTTATTTTTATTCTGCATATTTCCTTATTATAAATTATAATATATATTTTTTATTATAATATATTTATAACATTTATGCAACTAACATCAGCGTAGTATGGGTTGATGATGTGATATATACATTATTTACATGAGAGACCAAATAAATTAAATGAAAAATTAAAATATTTTTTAAATTAAAAGGTCAAATAAATCATTATATTTAATAATAAATATATTTACATGAGAGAAAATTATCAAGAAATATTTTCAAATTTATAAAGAAAAGATGAATGGAAATGGATAATGGGTTTCTTTTCTTTTAATTTAATTTGATATACTTATTTTTATGTTTTTAATTATTTAAATTTTAATATAATTAACATACAAAAGTCCCACCAAACCGTCCACCACTTCCAAATGGGCTAATTACCATTTTAAACATTGATTTAATTACTAAATAATCCCTTTAACCATTAAAAATCTATAGTGATTATTTTTTATCATTTTATAATATAGTTTTTATACCCTAATTAACTATTCAATCGATAAAATTAAAGGATCAAGCTTTAATTAACCTTTATTCTAATATTGTAAATATTAAATAATAATATTTACGAAAATAGCATTTTGAAACCATAATCTCCAATACTATTGGAAAGTGGGTCGTTACATCAATACTCTTGAACTAGCTACTTGAAAAATCATTTTCTCAATTAAAACTATTCGTTGAGGCAAGTTATGTGCTTCTATGATGAGTGTGGCACTCCTGACTATTGCAGACTGCCACTGAGGTAGTGAATATACTTATCATATTTGAGTTTACAATATTATGCAACAAAATTTTTTGAGTAGTTATTGTGTTGATATTTTAAAGATTTTATAGTCCATCTATGGCATTCAATCTGTGGCTAGTGAAGATTCGATCGGATTCAATTGAATCAAGACAACCCTTATTTTGTCAAGAATTTATTGGGATTGTACCCATATTAATTTTCCCTTTTGGAAAAATAAGAATATTAACAGTGGTTTTTTTTTCAATATATTTTGCGTGGGAGTGGGACTTACTCCATAGACTTGTTAAGTTGACCTGATACAGGAATATAAAGTGAATATTTTCTTTTTAATTTTAAGTATCATACTATTAAAATATAGAAATTAATTTTTTGAAACTAAAATTCAAACCTACAGAGTGTATGGCATATTTTAATTTTTAAAATTTTACTTTATAATTTGATATAAACAAATAATCAACTAGTACCAAGCTTAGAAACTTATATATAAAAGTTTATGAGTTAAATAAAGTAAAATAAAAGATAAATTGATTTATTTTCAATAAAAGTTGAAGTAGTATTCGATATCAAAATTTTGCTTTTCTTACTCAAATTCTGTGTTTTCCATTAGCTTTTCCTTCTTTTTTTTTCTCCTTTAGCTTTTAAGACCTAAAAAGTATTAAAGAAAGTGGGAGTGGGGCTTTTTTCATAGACTTTTGTTTGACCCAACTTTATAACATTTTGCGGAAAATTAACTTCTTTCATTTTGTCGATAGGGGAGTTATCATCTCTGGAAACTCTGGATTTTGGGTATACTCTATTAGAAGGAATTGTATCAGAAACTCATTTTTCTTATTCATTGTTTTTGAAAAGTACTTCTGACTCCAAAAATACTTTTGGAAGAAAAGCTGTGCAGAATAAACTGCTTTTGGCTGGAATTTTTGGGTTTTCAGAAGTACTTTTGAAAAGCACTTCTGAAAAGGAGAAGCTAAAATCTTTAGCTTTTCCCTCCCATAAGCACTTTTAGTGCTTAATTACTTTCTCACCTCTCTAATAACATAGTACTTTTCTCTTTTTTTTCGTGGTGTTTAATTACAAATGTGTTAAAATCATTAATTAAAAATAAAAAAATATTTTTTAAAATATCAATTACAAATATTTAATGGTTATATTTAAATATTTAAAATGTAGTTTATATATTCTAATTAAAATTTATAAGTAATTAATATTTATTACTTAAAAATATTTAAAATTTATATTTCATATATTAAAATACTAACAAGTTATTGTAATTTTTTTATATTCTTACTAAAATATAATAATATTAACTAATTTAAATTTTATTTAAATGTATATTTGTTTCTTGATAATAACATGTCTAAAATGGACATTTTATTTTTCAAAAGCACTTTTTGACAGCAATGCTAAACACTCAAATTTTAAAACAAACTTTTCAAAAGTAATTCTCAAAACACTTTTAAAAAGTACTTTTCAAAAGCATTGTCAAACTAGCCTAAATAACTCTAGCAGCATCACACAATCGGCTTAGATTTGAACCAAACTCAAGCTGAATTCCCCCATTTCAATGTGAATGGATCGAATTGGGTTACTGGCATCTTGGCCCAAAGTTTCCCCAGTGGCTAAAATTCCAAAAGAAATTGTCTTATTTGGATATCTCCTATGCAGGAATTCCCCAGTGGTTTTTGAACCTTCCCACTCAATTTGAATATTTAAATCTTTCCTCGAATTAACTTAGAGGAGAGATTTCATATTTGAATGTGAGCAGCTTTGTTGATTTGAGTTCAAACCGATTCATAGGCCCATTGCCAAGAGTATTCCCAACTTTACTATTTATAATTTTATCAAATGATTCGTTTTCGGGATCTCTTTTTGAATTACTTTGTAATTCATCAGTAGTAAACGTATGGAAGTTCTTTACATTGATAAAAATCTTATCTCAGGAGTTCGCTAAGCGATTTGTACAGCAACACAATTTCATTGTCACTTTTGTTATCCCCACCGCTGATTCTCCTTCTCTCAAATATCAACCCTGGATTCCCTTCCCAGCTCTATAGATTATGTTTTCCTTCCTCCTGTTGACTTGAGTGACCTCCCTCAAGACGCAAAGATTGAAACCATAATTTCTTTAACGGTGGCTCGCTCTCTGTCGTTCCTTCGGGATTCTTTGAAGTCGCTGGCTGCAAAGACAAAACTCGTCGGTTAGGTGGTTGATCTTTTTGGGACAGACGCATTTGATGTCACCGGAGAATTCAACCTCTCACCGTACATATTTTACCCCTCCACGGCCATGGCCTTGTCTCTGTTTCATTACCTGCCAAAGCTTGACCAAATGGTTTCGTGCGAGCACAGGGAGTTGCTTGAAGTGAGGATTCCAGGCTGCATACCTATTCGCGGCAAAGAACTGCTGGACCCGGCTCAAGACAGGAAAAACGACGCTTACAAATGGTTGCTTCATCATGCAAAGAGGTATAGATTGGCTGAAGGCATAATGGTGAACAGTTTCGTGGAGTCGGAAGCAGGAGCAACGAAGGCGTTGCAAGAGAAAGAACCCGATAAGCCCCCGGTTTACCCGGTTGGTCCATTTGTTAACGTTGATGCGAGTAACAAAGGCAAAGCTGATGGGACAGATTGCCTGAAGTGGCTAGATGAGCAGCCACATGGCTCGGTTTTGTATGTGTCTTTTGGGAGCGGTGGGACCCTGTCTTCCAACCAGCTAAACGAGTTGGCGGTGGGGTTGGAGATGAGTGAGCACCGATTCTTGTGGGTTGTAAGAAGCCCAAACGATAAGGTTGCTAACGCCTATTTTTTCAGTGCGGAGAGCCAGAAGGACCCTTTCGATTTTCTACCAAAGGGGTTTCTGGAGAGGACAAAAGGGCGGGGTCTAGTGGTGCCATCGTGGGCACCACAGGCTCAAGTGCTGAGCCACAGCTCTACCGGAGGGTTTTTAACCCACTGCGGGTGGAATTCTACTCTGGAAAGTATCGTTAACGGGGTGCCTTTGATCGCCCGGCCGCTCTACGCTGAGCAAAAAATGAATGCCGCGATGCTAACCCAAGATATTAAAGTGGCACTGCGAACAGAACCCAACGAAAACGGTTTAGTTTGCAGAGACGAGATTGCAAAGGCTGTTAAGGGTCTAATGGAAGGTGAAGAAGGGAAAGGTGTTCGAAATAGAATGAAGGACCTGAAGGAAGCTGCGACAAATGCACTTTCTGAAAATGGGTCTTCCACCAAGGCACTCTCCGGGGTGGCTACTAGGTGGAGGAACTGGTAAATTTGGACCTTTTAAATTTGGGAAGCAACAATTTGACCGGTAAAATCCCACCTTCTTTATGGCATCTAAATCGTACAATGCTAAACCTTCGAAACAGTACAATGTTTGGAGAATTGCCTTCCACATTGCAAAATTCTCCATATTTGATTTTGTTGGATCTTAGTGAAAATCATTTCAGTGGAAGTGTGCCAGCATGGATTGGTGATAAGCTCTCAAAACTTGTGATTCTAAGCCTTCGATCAAATACCTTTGATGGTCATATCCCTCATAAAATTTGTGATCTTCAATTTCTTCAAAACTTGAACCTTGCCCACAACAACAGATCAATAATTTAAGTGCAATGGCCACAACAAACAAAACCAATAATTTTCTTCTTGCAAAGTATGTAGATGCTGACTCATTTTTTTTGAACTCATTGTTGGAGTTGAAAGGACTAGAGGATAAATATGGTAGCACACTAGGACTTATTACTAGCATAGACCTTTCAGCTAACTGTCTCACAGGAGAGATCCCTAAGGAAATTGGTAGTCTCGTTTGACTATTGTCTTTAAATATGTTAGTCTCGTTGGACTTATTACAAGCACTCAGCTTCAAACCTTTGACAACTTGTCTTACGTGGGCAATCATCCTCTCACTAAGAACTGCACCTCAAAAGGTATTCCAACTGACGTTGCAAATAATGGAGGTAGCAGTGAAGGAAATAAAGTGAATTCGCTTTATGTCAGCATAGCTCTTGGCTTTGTAATGGGATTTTGGGGTGTAGTAGCTCCCTTGTTTTTCATCAGGTCTTCGAGGATTGCATACTACCGAAAGCTGGACCATATCTGTGGCAAACTGTATGGGTATGTAGTTTGATAGGAAAAAAGCATGTATAATTGATGCGTCTGGTCTAGGTGTGCTGCTACATAATTGTTTGATGCTAAAAGATTAGTTTTTGTGTCTGTCCACTCACTTAGTGTGCTAATAAGGCCGTCGCCCACTCAGTTGGCATGAGCAGCTTTGTTATATGCAAACCACGTGGAATGGGATGTGTTTTCCTTTACATCTTTTTTGAAGAATGTTGAAATTATCTTATGTTGATACAAATACAAATTACGGACGGTAAGTTCGAGTGTATGGGGTGAGCCTGTTGGCTCGGGTTTAGTAGTCCGTCTCCTCTTTGTGTTCACTTTTGTTTTGCTATTTTCTCATTAATAAATTTCTTCTCAAAAAAAATAGTAATTTTAGACACGTATAAAAGTATAATGGTAAACTACACCCAAAGTCACTCTAAAATAGGGTTTGTCCAATTTTGATCACTCTAGCTAATTTTTTCTCAATTTAGTCACTCTAATTAATGCTATTGTTCAAACTAGTCAATGCCACTAAAATTTCTGTTAATCCACTAATGGATTGTTGTTGTGGCACATTAGCCAATTGAAAGATGACACGTGGCACCAGGGGGCAGAGCCAGGGGGCTGGCAAGTTCCCCAACCCTCCTAAAATAGAAAATTTTCCATCTAGACCCCTTTATAATTTTTAAATTTTAAATTAATAATGATAAAATTACAATTTTGGCCCCTCCTAAAATGATAAAAAATTGATTTAATTCTTTAAAAATTATAAAGATATAGGCTATTAAAATGGTGAAAGTATATTTTTTACTATCGTAAAAATATATTATTTAATTCTGGCCACCCAAAAAAGAAAATTTCTTCCTTCGCCCTTGCATGACACTTTCTTTTGATTTTTAACAAAAACTTAAGGACCTCTCTGTAATTAATCCAAAACATTCTTTTTCCCTTTCTCTTCTCCTTGTAACTCAAAATGGAGAAACCAAAACAGGCATTTCAAAGCTACATGTCCTTCACCATTTTTTCAACAATGGATCTATGGCAACTATCAACGATAACCCACCATACATCCACAAATAATTAAAGAAGAATGAACATACATAAATAAGAATGGATCTACGGCATGGATAGGGCAAGGTCAAAAGCTTCATCCTCGTCTTGAGATATTTTGCAATATTAAAAGAGTTTGACTGCAGACGTACAAGATATATATAGGGAAAACTACACCATAAGTTATGTATATTGTTTCTTTTCGTTTTTATCACTCAATTATCAATTTTTTTTATTTAGTTACTCAACTAATTAAGATTTCTTTTGGTCTATTTTCATTAAATATCGTTAAATTTCTTACGGGAGGGTGATGTAGGAATAAAAAATTCGATAATAATAAATTTAGCTCTCAACTTTTACATAGTATATCGATTTAGTTAAATTTTAAAAAAATTAACCCTCAAAATTTACAAATGATCTCAATTTGATCCCCATACTTTTTTTGTAATTTTAACGATTTTTTTAAAGAAAATTTATGACATATAGTGTATATATAAACAAGCTTTCTCATAATTAATTAATATAAAAATATTTTCCAATAAAAATGTAATTTATTAAACTTCTTTTTTTAATTGGCTTTAGTGGTAAAAATTGAACCTTAATCATTACAGTTAGGTTAAATTAATCATATATGCCGAAATTGTTTCTTAATTGGTTATGTAGGTCGATTTTTTTTTGAAAATTTAAGAAAATAGATCGTTTTTGGAGAGAGTATGTGAAAGCACGATCAACTGAGCACGCTTTCTGCACAGGTGGTTGGAAAGATCGTCCAACTAGGCGAGCTTTTCTGTTGACATGTCAGGGAAAACGCGCCTAACTAGATGCGTTTTCTTTGGAATTTTCAGAAAATGCTTTCTGCTGGACGAGCTTTCACACAGTCTCTCCAAAAACAGTTTATTTCCCTAAATTTAAAAAAAAAAGCCTATTTAGTCAATTAACAAATTCTTTTGACATATATGGCTAATTTAGCCTTACAATTAAGGGTTTAATTTATGATCACATTATATATTATTAAAACATGATGTAAAAAGATAACTATAAGAGATAGAATGAAAGGATCAGTGGTAGATTTAAAAATTAGGTTCTTCATGTGTGTGTATATATATATATGTATGTATGTATGATCACTATTTCATATATAGATGTGTATACGGTCACAAGATAATTATTTATATTATAATAACATGTCTGATTAAGTTTAGTGTCATAAGTCAAGTGACACCAACTCAATTGGTAAAAACACGAAAAAGTTAAAGTTATTTTTTTAAAATATAGAGTTAATTATATCCTTTAAATATTTTATAAAACAAATTAAATTTATTCAGTATTCTTAAAATAACTATCTGAAAAATTATTTTTTCAATTAAAACTATTTGTTGAGCCATGTTGCATGCTTATGTGATGAGTGGCACTCAACAGTGCCTATTCCAAACTGCCATTAAGACAATAAACATACTTATCATATTTGAGTTGACAATTTTATGCAGCAAAATCTTTTGACTAGTTATTGTGATGATATTTTAAAGATTATATAGTCTATCTATGGAAGCCAATCTGTGGCTAGTGAAGATTTGGTAGGATTCAACCGAATCATTTATAAATGAATATCATATATATTATATATATTAAAATGATGTTAATAAAAAAAATTGATATACTTTTATTTTAAATTTTTTATCACTGAATTTAAAGGTTTTGCTAAAATGCATTTTTACTATTAATCAAATATTTTGTAATGATAATTTAAAATTAAATGACTTTTTTTTCAATTATTTTTCATTGAATATGTTGGACTCTCATGTTGTTTTAGGTGGAAAAAATTTTAAATTTAAAAAAATCAGAATGCATCATTTTAAAATGTTAATGATTATAGTTATTTTATATGGGAAAAAATTTTCGAAATTATTGAATAAAAAAATTTTCAAAATTTTCAAATGATTTTATACATCCCATGACATGTTGCCATATAAAGAAAAATATTTATATAGGAAGGAAATGAAAAAGTATAGAGCAACAGGATATTCAAAATTACAAAATTTATGCTTAACCACAAATTGGTACCTAAATTAAAATATTTTTTCCATCTTGGTACTTAGAATTTTTTGGTCATAAGTGGTACCTAAACCTTTTTGCTTTTTCAAATTGATACCTCCGTTAGTCAAACCGTTAAGTCTATTTTAAAAAAAAAAAAAAAAAACTTGACTCATAAATAGGTACCTAAAATATGCATTTTCCCATTTGGTACCTAAAGTTTTTTTGGGTTACAAGTAGTACCTAAACTAGATTTTTCCCCGAATTGGTATCTCTTGTAGTTCAATCGTAAGTCAAATCGTTAAGCTTGTTTTGTTTAATAAAATAACCAATATAAAAATTGACATATGGAAAAAAGACAAAAAGTATTATTTTCTGTTTTATATATATAAATATATTATTTAAACTCCGACCAATGGTCGAACCAATCAAGCCACCAATTCTTGGTTTGATCAGTTCGTCCGATTTGATATTAAAAATTTATAAAAATAAAATATTTTAGAAATAGAGAAAACTGATTATAATGATTTCTTTAGCTTGGTCCAATCGGTCTGTATCGGTTTGCAGGTCAATCAGTCAACCCCTATCTCGGAACCAGCATCCCAACCAATTCTCAGTTCAATCGATCAATCTAGTCCAATTTTGAAAATATTGAATTTGATCGATGAAAGAATTTTTACGATCTCATCAAGTCAAATAAGCAAGCGGTGAAATTCGAAAATATAATTAATTACCAGCATTTCAATTTTGGGAGAGAAAATTTTGAGCATTACTAATATTCGCTTACATTATAAAAGAAGAGAATAGAAAAAAAACAATAAAAAGAGAGACAAAAATGTAAAAGAAAAAAGGAAAACAAAATAATTTTAAAAAAAATTAAGTTATATGACATGACAAATTATTATTAGTTGAAATTTTTTTTAATGGATATAACATTTTTGTGTAAACTGGATAAAAAAATAATAGTTTAAGTATCACTTGTGACCAAAAAAATATTTAGGAACCAAAATAATAAAAAATGCATAGTTTAAGTACCAACTTATAAGTTAAGCCTTATTTAAAAATAGATTTAATAGTTAGATTAACAGAGATACCAACTTATAAGTTAAGCTTTGTTTAAAAATAGATTTAACAGTTAGACTAACAGAGGTATCAACTTAAAAAAAATAGTTTAAATACCACTTATAACAAAAAAATTTAGATACCAATATAAGAAAATTTAGGTACCAATATTGGGAACAAAAAAAAGGGTATAATTTAACCATCAATATGTGAGTTAAACCTAAAAATTATATTGAAATTTGTGGAAAGTAATAAAGTGAGTCGAAAAGTTAAGTTTGGCAATGGAGGTTGAGTTAGGTTCATTGGAAACGAGACATAATAAATATTGGTAAAATGTCAAATTTAGTTTTTAATATTTTTTTTGTTAATTTAGCCCTTATTTTTTTAGTTAAATTTGACCCACAACATTTTAAAAAGAGTCTAATAATTATTTTTTTAACGAAAATACTGACTAAAACATTCAATTTTTAAACATTGCAACCTGCATGATAATCCACATGTATCTATATTGATGTGGCATATAAGACAAATAGTGACATGTCAACATAAAATATATGGGGACTACCACGTCTCTTGGCATGCCAACATCGCTAAAAAATTAGTTTTTTTAGTCAAAAATTCTATTTTTTTAAAAAAAAAGAATAATTTGACTCTTTTTGAAAGGTTCATGGTCAAATTTAGTTCAAAAAAGAATAAGATTCAAATTGGCAATAAATGTAAATGTTAAGAGCTCAATTTGACATTATCCCACAAATATTTTTGCATGAGAGAAAAAATTTCAGATTTTATTTTAAAACAAATATCTACATGAATTACATGATAGACTTGGTTAAGTTGACCTGCTACTAAATTTTATGTTTTGTTGATACAGGAATATAAAGATCAATTGATTTATTTTCAATAAAAGTTGAAGTAGTCTTCGTTTTCAAAATTTTGCTTTGCTTACTCAAATTCCGTCTTTTCCATTTTCTTTTCCTTCTTTTTATCTCCTTTAGCTTTTTGAGACCTAAAAAGTCTTAAACAAAGTGGGAGTGGGGCTTTCTTCATATAGACTTTTGCTTGACTCAACTTTATAACATTTTGTGGAAAATTAAGATTTCCAATTTAATGCATTTTGTTAGAAGAAACTTCCTTGCGCTTCATGTATTTTTGTGTTTTAGCTAAGCTCACTCTATATATTTGGAGTTGTGAGCCATGGCAATTGCAACCATGACTACTCCTCTTCCTATTTCCTTATTCCCTTTTCTTCTTCTCATTCACGCCTTCTGTTTTACCATTTGTCATGCCAATTCCAACCTACTTTGCATTCAAAGTGAGAGAGAAGCTCTTTTGAAATTCAAGAATCATCTTATTGATCCTTCAAACAGGCTTTCCTCATGGGTTGAAGGTGGGGATTGCTGTGAATGGACTGGTGTTGTCTGCCATAACTCAACAGGCCACGTCAACCAACTGCACTTGGCTTCTCTTTCAGAGCCTGATAACTCTGCACCAGATGCTGAATGTGAAGCTTACTACAATTCCCTGCTAGGAGGTAAAATAAGTCCTTCACTGCTGGAGTTGAAGCATCTCAGTTCCCTGGACTTGAGCCATAACAATTTTAGAAGCATACGTATCCCGAAATTTTTCGGTTTGCTGGAGAGTTTAACATATATTAACCTCTCTCAAGCACAATTTCAGGGAGCAATTCCTCATAACCTTGGGAATCTCTCAAAGTTGCAGTATCTTGATCTTGGAGGTAATAATCTACAATCAAAAAGTCTTCAATGGGTTTCTGGACTTTCTTCCTTGCAGTACCTTGATTTGCTTAGTGCGGATCTTTCTGAAGCAACTGATTGGGTACAGGTAACATTCAAACTTCCTTCTTTGTTAGAGTTGCACTTGTCAGGATGTGGTTTAGACAATGATCCATCTCCGACCAGTGTTAATTCTACAAAATCACTGGTTGTTCTTGATCTTTCTAGGAACAGCTTATCTTCAGTACCTAAGTGGATATTTAGTCTTCATGGTCTTGTGTCAATTGACCTTAGTGTCAATTCTTTGGAAGGCCCAATTCCAGATTACTTTGGGAACATCTCGTTTCTTGAAGTTCTTGATCTTCATTGGAATTATCTCAATTCATCCATACCCAACTCCTTGTACAGTTTAAACCGTCTTGAGTTCCTTAGTCTTTCGGGTAACCAGTTACAAGGAACAATCTCGAGTGCCATTGGAAAGTTGAGCTCTGTTACTCACCTTGATGTTTCAGAAAATCAATTAAATGGTCAAATTCCATTGTCTATAGGGCAGTTATCATCTTTGGAGTGGTTTGATGTTTCAGAAAATCAATTAAACGGCCAAATTCCCTTGTCAATAGGGCAGTTATCATCTTTGGAGTTATTTGATGTTTCAGAAAATCAATTAAATGGTACTTTTCCTCTATCTTTTGGACGACTAGAAAGTTTGAAAACTCTGGCTTGTCAGTATAATCTATTAGAAGGAGCTGTATTAGAAACCCATTTTTCTAATCTCACGAGATTGACAACTCTAGTAGCATCACACAATCGGCTTAGATTTGAACCAAACTCAAGCTGGATTCCCCCATTTCACTGTGAATGGATCGAATTGGGTCACTGGCATCTTGGCCCAAAGTTTCCCGAGTGGCTAAAATTCCAAAAGAAATTGTCTTATTTGGATATCTCCTATGCAGGAATTTCAGATGTCATGCCCACTTGGTTTTTGAACCTTCCCACTCAATTTAAATATTTAAATCTTTCCTCGAATCAACTTAGAGGAGAGATTTCATATTTGAATGTGAGAGACATTGTTGATTTGAGTTCAAACCGATTCATAGGCCCATTGCCAAAAGTACTCCCAACTTTACTGTTTCTAATTGTATCAAATAATTCATTTTCGGGATCTCTTTTTCAATTACTTTGTAGTTCATCAAGTAGGAAACAGATGGCAGTTCTTGACATTGATAAAAATCTTATCTCGGGAGATATTCCAGATTGTTTTAATCATTGCCAGGATTTGGTGGTTTTAAATTTGGGAAGCAACAATTTGACCGGCAAAATCCCACCTTCTTTATGGCATCTAAATCTTTCAATGCTAAACATTCGAAACAATACAATGTTTGGAGAATTGCCATCCACATTGCAAAATTTTCCATTTTTGAGGATGTTGGATCTTAGTGAAAATCATTTCAGTGGAAGTATACCAACATGGATTGGTGATAAGCTCTCAAGCCTTGTGATTCTAAGCCTTCGATCAAATAACTTTAATGGTCATATTCCTCGCAAAGTTTGTGATCTTCAATTTCTTCAAAACTTGGACCTTGCCCACAACAACATTTCTGGAGTTATTCCAAAATGTTTTAATAATTTAAGTGCAATGTCCACAACAAGCAAAACCAATACTGAAGTTCTTGCGCTTCCGCATGCGGAGGATCTATATTTTCCCTCTTTTTTTTTGAACGCATTATTGGTGTTGAAAGGACGAGAGGATGAATATGGTAGCACACTAGGACTTGTTACCAGCATGGACCTTTCAACTAACAGTCTCACAGGAGAGATCCCCAAAGAAATTGGTAGTCTCGTTGGACTATTGTCTTTAAATTTTTCAGGGAATCTCCTAACAGGAAATATACCGGACAGCATTGGCAACATGGAGTTAATGGAATCTCTTGATTTATCCATGAATCGGCTAATTGGTGAAATCCCTCCAAATTTCTCCAATTTGAATTTCTTGAATCACTTCAATGTGTCCTACAACTTCTTGACCGGACAAATCCCAACAAGCACTCAGCTTCAAAGCTTTGAAAACTTGTCTTACATGGGCAATCATCTTTGCGGACCTCCTCTCACTATGAATTGCACCTCAAAAGGTATTCCAAGTGACATTGCAAATAATGGAAGTAGCAGTGAGGGAAGTAAAGTGAATTGGCTTTATGTAAGCATAGTTCTTGGCTTTGTAATGGGATTTTGGGGTGTAGTGGCTCCCTTGTTTTTCATCAGGTCTTGGAGGATTGCATACTATCGAAAACTGGACCATATCTGTGGTAAACTATATGTGTTTTGAGCTACTATGGGTATGTAGTTTGATAGGAAAAAAGCATGTATAATGGATGCATCTGATCTAGGTGTGCTGCTACATGATTGTTTGATGCTAAAAGATTAGTTTTTATTTTTGCCCACTCGCTTGGTGTGCTAACAAGGCGGCCCACTAGTTGGCATAAGCGGCTTTGTTATATCCAAACCATATGGAATTGGGTTTTTTTTCTTTTGCATCTTTTTTAAAGATTGTTGAAATTATGTGATACGAATGCAAATTACGGATGGTAGGTTAGGGTGTATGGGGTGAGCCTGCTGGCTCGGGTTTAGTAGTCCGTCTCCTTTTGTGTTTGCTTCTGTTTTGTTATTTTCTCATTAATGAATTTTTTCTCTAAAAATTAGAATGCATCATTTTAAAATGTTAGTGTTTATAGCTATTTTGTTTAAGAAAAATATTTTTTGGAATTATTGAATGAAAAAAATAATTTTAAATTTGTCAAATGATTTTATAAATTTCATGACATGTTATCATATAAAGAAAAATAACTTTGGATTTATATAGGAAGGAAAAGAAAAAGGATAGAGCAAGAGGATATTCAAATTGAGATTATAAAATTTAGGCTTAATATATAAATTGGTACCTAAATTAAAATTTTCTCATCTTGGTATTTAATTTTTTTTTTTGTCACAAGTGGTATTAAAATTTTAACCCTTATCTCCGAACCAGTACCCCAATCAATTCTTAGTCCAACCGATCAATCCAGTCCAGTTCTGAAAACATTGGATTTGATCGATGAAATAACTTTTTCGATCTCGTCAAGTCGAACAAGCAAGCGGTGAAATTCGAAAATATAATCAATTGCCATCATATCAACTTTGAGAGAGCGAATTTCAAGCATCGCTAGTATTGTCATACATTATAAAAGGAGAAGGAAAAAAAAGGAATGAGAAAAAATAAAAAGAGAGAGAAAAATATAAAAGGAAAAAGGAAAAAAATTTTAAAAAAATTTAAGTTACATGACATGGTAGATTATTATTAGTTGGAAGTTTTTAAATGGATATAACATTTTGGTGTAAAAAATGTTTAAGTACCAAAATAAATAAAATGCATAGATTGTGTACCAACTTATAAGTAGTTTAAAAATAGATTTAACAATTAGACTAACAGAGGTATTAACTTGAGAAAAAAAAGTAGTTTAAGTACCAAAATAAGAAAAAATGATATAATTTAAGTATCAATTTGTGAATTAAGTCTAAAATTTATATTGAAATTTGTGAAAAGTAATAAAGTGAGTTTAGATAGAGAATGGATGTTGAGTTAGGTTAATTGGGAAGCAAAATAAATATTGGTATAATATCAAATTTAACTTTTAATATTTATATTTTTAGTCAATTTAGCCCTTATTCTTTTTTTTGAGCTCAATTTGACTTACAACATTTTAAAAAGAGTCTAATTATTGTTTTTTTAACGGAAATACTAACTAAAGCATTCAATTTTTAACATTCTACATGTATGTATATATATATATATATATATATATATATATATATTAACGTGGCATACAAGGCAAATAGTGTCATGCCAGCATGAAGTATATGCGGACTGCCATTCGTCCTAGCATGCCACTAAAACATTAGTTTTTTTTTTAGTCAACAATTCTTTTTTTAAAGCAATTTGATTCTTTTTGAAAGTTTAATGGTCAAATTTAGCTCAAAAAATAAAAGTCAAATTGATAATAGATGTAAACGTTAAAGGCTCAATTTAACATTATGCCATAAATATTTCTTTACATGGGAGAAAATTTTTCAGTTTTTTTTTTAAAACACAAATAATTTTACAACTTTTGGCCAAAATAAATAGGAAATCTTAAAACTTTTGATAACTAAAACTTTCTTGAGAAAACTCAACATGAAACAGTTTGTTGTTTCAATTTACTATCAGAACGGAATGTTTCGATCAATACGTAGTACCAAAACAGTATCAAGTACTATAGATTGAAGTTCTCTATTGACACTTCATGATTTAGTTTTTAAATCCGATAATAATAATAATAATAATAATAATAATAATAATCTCTCCTAATTAAAACAACCTTTTCAAATAATTAAAAAATAACTTTTAACTTTCTGCTCACGAAAATGGAGTACATTTTATTGTCAATCATTTATCTTTTCGGAAAGCATTCACAGTCAGAAGATTAACCACTGCTACCGATGATGGATACCAACAAGAAAAATAATTTTTAATCCCGCTCATGAAAATAGAACACATTTTATTTTCACTCATTTAACTTTTCGGAAAGTATCCACAGTCAGAAAATTAATCACTACTATCAATGACGAATACCCTGATTATGGCAAGAAAAATAATTTTTGAGAATGAGAAAAACAGATTTAAGTTGAATTTTTAAAAGTAATATTTTAAGTTTTAAAAAATATTTTATTCACATATAAAAATTAGAAAATTTCTAACGTTGGAGCTAAGCCAAAATTCTACAATGTCTTAAGAACCTTAAGTAGTATTCAAAAAAATAAGAAACTCGTGTTGAGATATTTATCAATATTTAAAGAGTAGTGCCGGCCAATTAACTTCTATGTCATTAAAAACAAACTTCAGTCCTCCAATCACAATTAAACACTTCTCTACATTTTCATCATATCAGTGAGGGGCTCCGCATCCATAATAGTAAAATTATATTTTGATCCTCTTAAAAATAATAAAAATTAATTTAATTTTTTAAAAATTATAAAAATATAGATTATTAAAATAATAAATTATATTTTTATTATCATAAAAATATATAATTTAATTCTGACCTCCAAAAAATAAAATTTCTAACTCTTTCCCTGATACATATAATTTATAAAAATAAAATAAGACAGAAAATTCATGCTTTCACTTAACTATTTTATTAAAAAAAGAAGAAGCTAGTTTTAAAATTCAGCACAAATCTATTTAAAAGCCCTACGGTGTGCAACAAGAAGCACAAAACCAACTGTTTTTCGTTTATTTTGAAGTGTCAAAACCCAATATTATAGATGGAAAAACAGATGGGATTTGCATGGGCAATGATATTTTGCCTCGCCATACCACCAGTCTATGGCCAATACTACTCCAAAACTATGAAGCTAGGTGGTCGGGTGGAAAAGAAGACGCGACTCCGCTTCTTCTACCACGACATTCCCAGTGGCAAAAATCCTACTACAGTCCTGTTAGCTCAGGCCAACGTCACCCAGGATTTCTTTTCCCCATCCCCATACAGCAGCTTGTATGCAATGGATGATCCCCTCACTATAGGGCCTGAACGAACATCCACCACCATCGGAAATGCCCAAGGGCTCTACATAGCATTAAGTCGAGATCCTAACAAGTTCACTGCAGTTTTATACGCGGATTTTGGTTTTACCACCGGCAGGTTCAATGGAAGCTCCTTCAGTTTGTTCTCACGATATCCCCCCACTGATTTTGTTCCAAGCCCCGACACAATTTGTGAAATGGCGATAGTGGGAGGGAGAGGTGCGTTTAAGATGGCCAAAGGGTTTGCCCTATTACGGGCCACTTCTTCCAACGCCAAGACTGGAGATGCTAGTCTCGAGGTCAATGTGACCTTGTACCATTACTAAACTCAATTGCAGAATATTTAAATTCATATTAAGATCAATAAAAGAGTATATTCCTAATTCCCAAACCAATTAGGATTGCCACAACATTTGTTAAAAAATGGGTATCATTTTGGTCATGTGTTATCCTTCACTTTACAGTGTTTTTTTTTTTTTTTTTGAATAATAATTGGTATTCATTAGAGGACAACCACTCTGCAAAGGGACTAAATCGTTTCATCCAGTCATAAATGACTATAGCAGGCCTCATAATTCATAAATGAGCACATAGACCAACAAAACAACAAACCAAAACACAACAAAAAGTAAATGAGAAAACAAAAGAAATTAAAAGAAACACCCATCTAATCTGTAGAGACCCCCTCCCCAAACTGAAGCCTAACGATGAAAACCAGAAGCTAAACCGTCTCCTGCAACCACAAACCCATCAAAGATCTGCCTGAAAAAACAAATGAAAACCAGAGGAAACTTCTCCTTGAGACACCTTTAGAGTAAAAAATAGAATATTCTCCAAAGCTCAAAGAATGCATTCACTGGAACCCATTTCTGCCAATCTTGGTTCGCTACAAGTTCAACCTCCGCAGGAGCTTCCTCAATCCAAAATCGAGGTTCCGAGGGCCAAAGCCCTCATCTTGCTAGAATATTAGCTGCGTTATTCGCCAATCTTCCGACATAGGCAAAAGTAATATAATCAAACCCTCTCACCTTCCTTTAGAAATCTTGAATAATCGGGCCCAACACTAATTTGTTTGGATTCGCATTATGTAACTTCTTTGTGATACTGTAGTTTTAATTTGATATTTAAAAATTAACATTTTAAGTTTATAAGAATTTGTTATTCAAATATAAATAATAAAATTTCTAACATCAGACCTAAGCCAAATTTCTCAACATTAAATAAACCCGAACTAGCTTGCTACTTTTTTTAGCTACTTGACTAACGCTTTTAAAATATATATAGACGTAGCATTCAAATAGCATGATAACACTTAGTGGCCTCACTTTTTGTAATTAAAATTCAAAATTCAAAATTTTATTTAAATTTTTTATCACGTGTTATCATACTATTAATCATAAGTGCCATGTCAACTTTGTTTCATTTTTAATTTAATTTTTGTAATAAAATCATATTATTTTCACACAAGTAAAATAATAAAATAAATTCACTAGTATGAATAAATTATTATTTTAATATTATAAATTTCCTTTTTATATACACCACAACACAAACATGGTTATCAAATTTATTTCAACTTAAACATGTTTAACAAATATATGTAAATATATATTTAAAAAAAAAAACAACTTAAACATGTTCAACTAAACATATAATTACTTCTTATTAATGAAATATTAAAAAAATATTGCCGTCCAAATATATTAAACATATATTAAAATTAAACATGTTGAAGTAAACACCTATTCACCTGCAATTGCGTGCAATTTAATTTGCTTTATTTTTTTCTGCATATTTCCTTATTATAAATTATAATATATATTTTTTTATTATAATATATTTATAACATTTATGCAACTAACATCAGCGTAGTATGGGTTGATGATGTGATATATACATTATTTACATGAGAGACCAAATAAATTAAATGAAAAATTAAAATATTTTTTAAATTAAAAAGTCAAATAAATCATTATATTTAATAATAATATATTTACATGAAAGAAAATTATCAAGAAATATTTTCAAATTTTATTTCAAAATATTTATAGAATAAATTTGAGACTTTTTAAATATCCAAAGCTCAATTACTTATGAACATTTTGAGCAAAAATCATTTTCCTTCTAATGTTAGCTTGAAATGTTCAAAAGTCCCCATTTTGAGCCATCTGCTCGTTTATCTCAATAAGCATATGCATTTCGATATTGATATCATGCATTATATATAGAATATTCTAAACTAGACTAGTGTTTAAAGATGCTCATTAGTCGGATTAGATTATAAACATAATATGAACATATTAGATTATAAACATAATATGAACATATTTGATGTTTGCTAAAATTTAGTCCTGCTCGAAATATGTTCCTAAAATTTTATTTGAATCGTCCATATTTATAAAAACTTAAACCTATTTTACACGTCTTATTTTTTATTTTTTAAATATTGATATTACTTTATTTAATATTTAATAATTTTTTATTTATTAAAATTTTTATATAATCTTATCATTATTTTAATATTTACATTAAAATAATATAATATATAATATAAATTTATTTTTTAATATATTCTAAATTATATAATATATAAAAATAACATAATAAAATATTATAAACTTAAAAATAAATCAAACCAAACTTAGACACTAAATATTTAAACTCAAGCCCAACTCATATTTTAAACTCGTCTAATTTTTTTTTAAACTCATTTTCCGTGTCTAATATTTATACTCAAATTTCAAACAGACCTTCAAAACTACCATGAATAAATCTACCAACATCTTCAATTTGAAATTTATTTTTTATATCTAAAAAACTAAAATTTACTTTAATTGTTTTAAAATTTCTAAATCCAACCATCAGCACCATCAGCCCTCTACATAAAAATTTTCAGATCAAAATTTATTGACATGCTTATATATAGGATAATAGGATATTGCCCAAGACATCATTATAACAAACAAATGAACATAAACCCAGATGATACATAGATTTTAAAATACAAGATATTGCCCAACAATGTTTTCTCACAAAAGACGATTCCCCTACTCTTGGCCATAAATAAATAATAATAAAAAGCAGTCTCGATGTGCTCATACAAAGCTTCAATTTTCATTATTTCTAGAATTGCATTATCAGGTACCTGATTCTTCCCTGAATATGCAATCGACATGAAAGAAAAAACCACTTCGGGGTACAATCGAATTTATGCCTACTCATTGAAACAAACATCTACGATAAAATTGTGGTGTCACTCAATTGGAACAGCATAGCTCTAAAATATTCAGTCGCGAGTTGCTCCTACTAGTGCAATGTGCTCAATTAGGTCAAGTACTCGGTTACTGTAAAGGAATTTCAAGAAAAAACCATCAGATTAGATATTATGTATTCCAAAGGAGTCAGTGTCTCGGTCAAGTACTTGATTAAGTACTTCACTGTGGTGTTTGCTTTTGTGTCTGGAAGTGAAGCAGGCCATGCACGCAGTGTGTGCCTGTGTGTGAGTGGATGTGTCGCGAACAAGAAAGAGAGTGAGAGAGCTTAAAACACACCTGTAACCCCATTCATTGTCATACCATGAAACAAGCTTCATGAAAGATTTACTTAACCCTATTCCGGCTTTCGCATCAAAAATGCTTGACCTGGGATGAAAGAACAAGTCCTTTAGAAACTTAAATGCCATCAATCAATAAATTGGAGGGAGAAAAAAATTCGAATGTATAGTTCACTGAATAGCCAAATCTAAATGAAGCAAACTTGGAAGCCATAAAAAATACAGCAATAATAGAAAAAACCAAGTGGACATTACAGTATACCAGCAAGTATTACTTAATTGTCAGGTTAAAGATTTAAAACCAAATGACCTATTCTTGAAAAATGGACACTATAGGTAGGGCAGGGTCGACAAACACATGAAGTATACAACAGACCGCATCACACTGAAAGGCATGTCCAATGGATGTGTCATATGAGAGAGAGAGAGAGAGAGAGGATACCTCGAATCACCAACAAAATCATTAGAGACAACATCTTCATCTGTGTATCCAAGAATGCCTTTAAGTGGCCCCTCTGCAGCATACCTTCATTTGAAAATTAAGGTAGAATTACAGTGAATGTTAAATATACTTACGTAATGATAAGGGAAAAAAAAAAAACAAAAGTTAGAAAACTCACTTTATGACTGCTTTGACATCCTCATAGGAGGCACTCTTCTGAAGTCGACAAGTTAAATCCACAACAGAGACGTTGGGTGTAGGAACACGGAATGCCATTCCAGTAAGCTTTCCATTAAGTTCAGGAAGAACTTTTCCAACAGCCTATAAGGAAAGCAGAGAGATCATAATTTAATTTTAGTTACAACAATAGTTCCGAAAATGAAGAACCGGGATGGAATATATTTGGCTATTTCTCTCTAATACCTTTGCAGCACCAGTTGAACTGGGGATTATATTTTGGCCAGCTCCTCTACCTCCTCTCCAGTCCTTCATTGAAGGGCCATCAACAGTCTTCTGAGTTGCTGTATGTTAAAAACTACCGCATTAACATAAAATGCAATATCATGTGCAGCAAAAAAGAATTACAGGCAGATAATGACAGGATACCTGTAGTTGCGTGGACAGTTGTCATTAAACCCTCAACGATACCGAATTCCTCATGGACCACCTGCGATATTTTATATCATAAAAACTGAGGAAAACTGCCAAAGAAGAAGGAAAGCAAACCAGCTGCTTCACAGGGAAAATGGCCAGTTTAAATTAAATAATGCTGTAAAAATAGGCAGATGAAATTTTCATCTGCTACAAACTCAAAACATACAAAAGCAAAATCTTTGAGAAGTGAAAGTCCTACAAAGAGACCAGTACACCTCAATAAAAAACAATGGAAGAACAGATTTTAGTTTAAATACCCTTCTTGGTGATGAGATTGATATGCTTAAAATCAGAAAATGCAGACAAACCTTGGCAAGTGGAGCTAGACAATTGGTAGTGCAACTAGCATTAGAAACTATGTCCATGCTTGGATTGTAGGTATTCTCATTTACTCCCACCACAAACATAGGTGCATCTGCTGAAGGAGCTGAAATTACAACTTTTTTGGCACCACCCTACAAAACACGTTCATGCAAGTTCATTTTGGAGAAGTCTCCAAAGTGCATGCACTCACAGGTGTGCTTGTGCTATGAGATGACAGGAAATTACGATAACTAACCTTCATATGTGCTGAAGCCTTAGCTAATGTGGTGAAAACACCAGATGACTCAACAACAAACTCAGCCCCATAATCACCCCAAGGGATCTCTGCAGGGTCCCTGGTGGATATTATTTCTATGTTATCCCAAGCTAAGATAGTTTAATAGAAACTTTTAATGAAATCAAATAACAGAATTTTGTGTTGTAATTTGCAAAATTTAAAGCCATGGGAATAAAATATCCCACTGAAGCTATATAGTTCAAATTCCAATCGATATTCATGAAAAACCTCTCCAGAACAATACCTTTTGCTTACAACCTGTATTTGCTTGCCGTTAATTTCCAATGTGGACTCATGCACAACTCTGATAGTTCCCTTAAAGGGTCCATGAGTTGAATCATATTTGAACATATAAGCCTGGACAAAATTTAAAGTAAAAGAAAAAGATACTTCAGAATTGTTGACATTTTTATAAAGCAGGGAAAATTTTAATAGTGACACAAGGCTATAGACCAAATCTAAAGAGCAAATGGGCAGACTTACCATGTACTTGGCATCAATAAAAGGATCATTGACAGCTACTACATCAATATCATCCCTTGAGGTTGCTATTCGTAAAACCAACCTTCCAATCCGACCAAAACCTGCAAAGGTTCATTATAAAAAATGAGTTGATGCAGGATACATCAAGCTACATAAAGCAACACTGACTTAAGGTAAATCAACTTGGTTTAGCACTTTAGGACCTAAAACAATGACATTAACAGGATTCTAATTCTCTCCCATGTTAGCCCACATGCTTACCGGGCCCATCCAGCAAGATCTAAAAAATGTTTTTAGCTCCACCTACCTCAAAATACAGAATAGACAAACAACTGAACTAAAGGTCAAAAAAAGCTAACTTAACACTAATGATAGTGTACGCATCAATCCAAGTTCTATTTTAGCACATATAGCTTCTGAAACTTTTCAATCATATAAACTCTAATAGTATATACGAAGTATGAACGGCAGTTCTTCACAACTTTTCCTCCCCCAGGAAAGGTTGGGTACCAAATGGCACATGCCTACGTTACCCTACCAACACCCCAATGCACAGTAACCACATGAGCTAAACATGGGATGCTAGTCAATTTCTATTTTGCAAGCATACTCACAACAACTTAAATACGCAAGATAACTGGATAGAAATAATTTCTACGGAGACTAAAGAAAGAACATGGTAAAGATACATATAACCATCAAATAAAGCAGAGAAAAACATTAAATCAAATTGAGAAAACATACCATTGATTCCAATCTTTGTCTTGCCACTGCTCCGTGACACTAAAAAGAATAGGAAATAAGCAAAAAGCAGAACATCAATGCATACAACTTATGAACTAAGTTAAAAGACTAGATAAGCCTTTTTTTCTGTCCTTGTCACCCTTCCCAAGAATAAAAAAGAAGGTAACAAATTCTTACTTGGAATTGCAGGAGGAATTTCGGTAGCTGTAGCTTTGATGGGTTGGATACTCCTTGAGTTGCATTTCCTAAATTTTTAAAACCCTTCAGTATCAGAGGTAAAAAATAACAAATATTTGCACAATAAAGAAAAGAAAATGAACAATCAATACGTGTAACTCAACTGTAACGAAGAAGATCTAGTTGAAACAGCGGCACCAAAAAAGGAGTTGAAATTTCCACCAAAACCAAGGTTGGAAGCCTAAACAATATAGCATTTACATTGATATTGTCAATAAGTACATTGAGATCGCCAACTAACAATAAAATAGCAATGAAATATAAACCAAAAAAAATTAAAATTAAAATTTTAAATATATATTTCATTTAAGTTTTTTAAATTTCATAAATTCATCAAAATAGGTAAGGCTCACTCACCAATCAAACAATCGAAACGTAACTAAGTCAATCTACACCCGGAAACTAAATTAAAAAAAATGGACGAAAAAAAGTATTATAATTCTTAAGACTCCGTTTGGTTGCAGAAAAAACGTCCTAGAAAAACAATAATAAAGACAAAATAGAATCATTTGATGTTGCACAAATTTCAGTCGTTCAGCTGAAGTGTAAGCTCAGCTCAGCTATTAATATTTGTTTGCTTTAAAAAGACGAAAAAGGAAAAAGAACAATCGTTTTCACTTATTTTAAAAGCTAAATACGGTGTTGATCAGAGGAAAGTGAAGGCGACCTTGAGACGATCAGAGGGTGAGAGAGATAGGTCAGACCGATCGGAGGCGGCCTCGATGAGAGAGGCGGAGGCGGCGGCGGCGGTGGATCTGAAGAGAGAAGAAAAAGCCATTGCTAAAAGATTCAGAGACGAATAAAAAAATAAATGAAAACCCTAAAGGACACTGTTTAAGGAGAAAGAAGAAGAGAAGCTATTGGCTTTTGCTATAGAGAGCAAAGCGCGAGAACAATTGTGAAATATATAATATGGAAAATATGAAAATGAAATTGTTTATGCTTTTCGAAGGCAAATCAAAACAGTGACGACAATTTTTATATTTATATTTGTTTTGGATAAACTACTAAAATAGTCACTTTTATTGGCCTCGATTTATATTTTAGCTACTTATATTTAAAATGTTACATTTTAGTCACTTACATTATCGTATTGTAAAATTTTAATCACTGAGCTGTTAACTACCGTTAACGGTGTAACGGAAAGCTGACGTGACACGTTAAATCTTCATTTCAAACGAAAATTTTTAAGTTAAATTCTACAATTGATCCCTATATTTTTTTATTTTGAGCAATCTAATTTTCTTATTTTATGTTCTTTTAACTTTCTTTTTTTTCTTTATTTTCCATTATCTTATGTTTCTCCCTTTGTTTTCATCCCTCTCCATTTTTTTTAACATTGTTTTTTTTATATTTTTCATTTGTTAAAACTAGTCCACAAGCTTGCCTCACTCGCAAATTTAAATTGTTCAAAAAATAAAAGTATAGGAACTAGTTTTCTTCTATTAAATAAAAGTTTTTATATTATATTTTTTGATATCTTATTAAAGGTAAAAAGACCTCTCCAATCCCTCTTAATTTTAAAATCGGGCAAATTGGTCCCTACTAAAAATTTGGAGCAATTTACTCCTATCAATTTCAAAAGTGAGCAATTAAGGACAATTAATCACGATGTTGATGCTTCCTGTCAATTGCACATAATTTTGATTGGTATAATAACAAATTTAACCCTCAATGTTTAAAATTTTCTATCAATTTGGTAATGATTTAACAAATTTAGGTTGCAACATTTGTGTAAATGTTGAGGCTAAATTTGTTAGTTTTTTTAGAATTTAGACCAAATTGACAAAATATGTAAACATTTAGAGCTAAATTTGTTGTTATACCAATCAAAATTATGTACAATTTACTAAATATATTAATGTCGTGGTTAATTATCCTTGATTACCCACATTTGAAATTGACAGAGATTAAATTGCTCCGATTTTTTTAGAAGGGCAAAATTACTTAATTTCAAAATTGAAAGGAATTGGAGAGGTGTTTTTACCCTTATTAAAATTTATTTTCAGTGTAATATAGTGTTTTTAATCAATTTAATCTAGTGGAAAAGAGTTTGATATTTGTTAAGATCATGGGTTTAAATATTTTGAATTGAGATAATTTCATCCCTCATTTAGGAAATTCAATTATTAGAAATAATAAGATATTGGCTAAATGTTGAAATTGGGACTAAGCATTTAAAGAGTTGTTCACATCAATTCATTCAAAACAATCAAATAAGGGTTAAATAATTACGAAAATACTTAAA
This sequence comes from Gossypium australe, assembly GCA_005393395.2. Classification (NCBI taxonomy): domain Eukaryota; kingdom Viridiplantae; phylum Streptophyta; class Magnoliopsida; order Malvales; family Malvaceae; genus Gossypium; species Gossypium australe. The sequence goes on along the minus strand of CM016624.1, from coordinate 137,107,329 downwards.
TAAGGATTTTCATGCATTTCGTCTAAATTTTAGCACAAAATTATATGAATGAACTTGATTTACGATATTTGAAAAGCCCTTTAAACACTTCTGAAAAAGTTTACCCTTTATTTAACATTTATTTGATCATTTCAAAACATTTAATTCAAATTTTATAATTTTTTATAACATTCAAATAATTCAATGATTATTTTGTAGTTTTTTAAAATTAAGTGATCAAAATATAAACTCAATAATAATTTAGTCGGCTTATGTATAATTTATCCTTTCATTAAAAAGTGTATATACACTATATTAATGATTCGCATTATATAAATTTAATTATTACAATAAAATCTTTCAAAATTACATGAATTTAAAAAAATATATGTGGCAATTTTTTATGACTATTTGTGAAATAAAAAATATTCTTAGTATATCAAATATTAATCTTAAATTTTAAGGCTAATTATTTATTAGATTCTACAAGTAAATAAAGGATGTGACAAATGTTACATTTATTTATATAATTAATTTTTTATTTTTTTAATATTTCTTGAACATTAAATTCACGTGCAAAACCTAGTATTAGTGTATCAAATAATTTTTCAAATTTTAATAAATTAATTATTTATGTTATATTTTAATATCCTATTGTTTGGTGTTTGTACGGTGATCAGTAGGAATATTTAAAATGGAAAAAAAATTATTAAAAGAGCTAGCTTCTTAAGGAAACTGAAAAGCCACAATCCAAATAACAACCCTTGCTTTCGCCCTTCTGCCAGATTTGACTTTTTCTTTAATTATCTTTTAAATAAAAAAAAAGGAATTCACTACTATTTTCCAGCGTGTGCGTGTATCACGTGACTGTTACGTGAACACGTGAGTCTCAAAGACAAATCTTAACCGTACAAATTATTCGGGGGCTTTCAACGAAAATTACAAAATAAGGTAGCTTGTAAAAAAACAATTTATTTGTACTAAATTACAAAATCTATATACTATTAGAATAATTAATAAACTATTTATTATGCTAATGAGCACTATTATCGAATTAATCAAATCATTAATTTTTAATTTGATCAGTTTAATTAAATATATTATTAAAAGAATTATTCAATCGATATGTAGGTTAATCGGTAACTAATTCTTAATTTGATCGGATAACTTAATCCTAAAAATAGTGGTTGGGTCGAATATCATATGTTCTTAAATATCCGAATTCAATTATACTATGTGTAATAGACATAATGATAAGTTTAGCTCTTAATGTTTACAATTTTTTTATCAATTTGATCCATATTTTTTTTAGTTAAAATTGACCATTAAATTTTTAAAGAAAGTCGAATCATTTTTTTAAAGGAGATGCTACCGTATATACTTTGTGCTAACATGATAATATGTCTTATTGTCACGTCAATAAATAATTTTAAAAATATAAAAATATTAAAAAATAAAAATTCAAAAAAATAACATGAAATGCACATCAATGTCATGTTTAAAAATTATAACGTTTTATTTAGTATAAGCAATTCGACTATTTTTAAAATGTTGATAATTAAATTCGATTTTTTAGAAAAGGCTGCGAACACCAACAAGTGGTTAGAACTTAGAAGGAGTTAAAGTGAACTTTTTTCCCAAACATTTGAATTAAGTTCAAATCAAGTGATTATCATTAAGAGAACTTTACTTGAATATCACTTTAGTCTGAACAAAGACTGTTCTCATACTCTAAAACACATGAAAATATTAAAATATATAAAGGTAAAAAAGTAAATTCATATTTTTTTTATTATTTATATCAACCAAATTATCAAATAAATCCATTTTTTTTAAATTACGGAAATAAATCAATTTTTTTATTATTTATAACAACATCAACTGGGGACCTGGACGCGTTTTAACAAAACCGGTCCATTTTCGTCATATTTTAAAAAATTTGGCCTATTGACGTAATTTTGAAAGAAAAGGGCTTTATTTGACAATTTAATCATTTATAAGTAATGAGACAGGTTGAGAAGAGATGAAGTCGGGTCGGATCCGAGGTTGCATGGAAGAGGTGGCAATGGCGAGGGATTGTTCCCAAGAAGCAGTAATTGATGAAGACAAGTGGGGGACTGTGTGAATCACGTAGGTGACGTTGTCGCATTGCGGAGGGCAACAAACTAAACTAGGCGGAGTTCTCGAAAATGCCGAGGGAGGTGGACCGATGTGACCCCCCGACTCTCGGCCTTTTTCTCCTTTTAGATTTCACCGGTCCTACACCGTCCCCTCTTCATTGGCCTTTTGCCCCTTTTATATTATTTTTGTTATTTTATTCATTTTTAAAAGGTTAACGTTCAATACTAATCAAAATAGGTTAAATTCTACTTTATGTCCCTGTACTTTTCTTATATTTAGAATTTAATCTTTTAATTTTTTAGATTAAAAAATACAAGTTCGGTTTTTAACACAGCTGAAAATTTTGTATTAAATTCTAGTTTATTGTAATATTTTTTATTTTGTTACAAGTATAATTCTTTTGGATGATTACAATATTGGGAAAGGGAGAAAGGGATGACGGGATTTTAACCCGTGTCATCTATGTGTCAAGCATAAGTTTTATCCACTACTCCAAACTAGTTTTTGGCAACAAAATAATAATAATTGTGTTAGCAATTCGACTTGAATTTTGAAACTTGAAAAATTAAGGGATTGAACTCTTAAAAATAAAAATAGAATGACTAAATTTCAAACGTACAAAGAATAAAAAGACTTAGAGCATATTTTAACCATCAAAATATTATGCTATATAAAAGGTTAAAATATGGCTATAATCCCTACACTTTTCGAAAAATAAGAATTTAGTTTTTATACTTGTATTTCTAGGCACCTAGTCCATTACTTTACAGATTTTAAAATTTAAGTCAAATTATTAATATCATTATTTTTTGTTAAATTCAGATTAATTACAAATATCTTTTTTGATTATACTATTACCAAATAAATAATTTTTTATTTCAAAATATCACATCAACACATTAAATAAAAAATTAACAATATAAAACAACCAACTTTATATAATATAAAACATTAACATATAAAAAATTTAAAATTAATATATAATGTAGTGGTGGGTAGGTGAGGTTAGATTTGCCCTACTTCATCTATGTTTGTACCTACCCCCGCCAATCAACCTGTGAAGTTTCACCAAATGAAGGGTGGGTGCTTTCTTACAAAATCAATACAAACTTAACTATATAATAATAATAAATTGATCTCCTTAAAATAAAAAATTATATACATTCCTCTTCCGTTTTATAATTTGAGTATAGTCCTGCTTTAATCGAGATGATATTCAAATAAAACCTTCCAATAATATTGATTTTAAATTTTTGAACTTTGTTAAAATTAAAAAATTAATTCATTTGATTTATTATAATTTGGCATTTGTATTTTATAAAAATTAAAAAGTAGGTGTAGTGACAACAATGATGCCTTGACCAGCTTAAAATAAAAAATTTTCCATTTAACTCTATTTATAATTTATAAAATTTTTAATTAGTAATAGTAAAATTATATTTTACCCCAAAAATGATAAAGAAATTTATTTAATCCTTTAAAAATTATAAAGACATGAACCATTAAAATAAAGAAATTACATTTTTACTATTGTAAAATTATAAATTTTAATTCCGACCCCTAAAATTTTTCTAACTTCGCCTCTAATATTAACACAACAAGTAGTCCAATCCTATATAAGTTTTGTGTGGGCTTTATAATGTTTTAATTGGATTTTTTGAACAAAGTAAATTAAATATATATGAATTTTGTAATTATCAAGCAATATAATTGTACTTATAAAAATTATTATCGGAAAATATAATTTTCATTTTTTGCTAATTTTTTATATATAAATTATTGAATTATTGATTCTCGAGTTAATAATTTAACGACGATGTTTAATAATGTTATAAAAAAACAAATTAATTTATCAATTTTCGAGAGATAAAATTCATCATTTGCATATTTAATTTTATATGTTTTATTTTTTTAAATAATCAATTTTTAAAGTTTTTAATATTTTTTATATAATTACCAACTAAGATAATATTTATATTGTAAGTTAAATAAAATCAATTTTTCAAAAATTATACTTGGATTGGTTCTTAGCTTCTCATCCTGGAATTTTCTTAGACACTTTTCACTACCTTTTTCATCACGTGACTGGGTATCGTATATTTAGGAAAGGCCCACCGCCCACGGGCTTTTCACGTGCTCTATAGCTTTTAGTTAAAATCCTAAATTACCCTTTCACTTTACTCTTTTCCGCAAAAGAGCCCCCCTCCCTAACATTGCATTTGATGCGATTGAGAAAAAAAGAAATTTGAGAGAATTGAAAATAGAATGAACTAATTTTAACTTGAATGTATTCGATTTATTTATTTAGAGTGGTGATTAATTTTTTTTGTCTTAATAAGAATTCAAACCGAGTTATTCCAATATTGTATAAAAAATTAATTTATAAAAAGATGTAACTATTAAAATTGTTATAATAACCTATCTATTGTGAGCTCACTTCGTGATTCGCCAACTTTAGGTGATGCTTCATGAGCTAAGGACATCTATAAGACCAAGACCTTGTCGATCAAGACATTGCAAACCTTATAGATCATGAGCCTTTGGTAAGGCAAGCTCATGTTGTGTGCACCACACTCATGACAAAGACAAAATGTCAGCCATTTGTATATCGTATTTATCCGTTATTTTGACGTGACAGTCTATACCTAATAAGAATAAACGTTAATAGGTTAACTAAGCTTTAGGGAATACAAAACTAACGAGGAAACGATACATGATACCTCATGAGGGATTGAGTATGCTCTTTATAAGACTCTCTAAGACCAAAGAATAGGGATCTTTTCTCTCTGCCTTCTTCTTTCATACCCTCACTTATGGAATCCCTTATTCATCCCCTTAAATCCTGGTTACCTACGACTCTCTACCTATGGAATGAACCATCATGAATGTCGCAATCTTAATCTGGTATCAACAAAAACTAAATTAAATATATATTTTTTATAAAATACCTAGAACTATCCATGTCCATCCCAACCTTTAAATTAAATATAAATTTTACATAATATATAACAAGATTTTATTTTGTTATACCCCACCCCAGCATGACACATGACAAGTTGTTGGACAACTCACAAATGACTATTTGTTAAGAGTGGTCTGCATTTAACCTTTCGCAAAGAACCATTTGTATCAACCATTCGTATAGGGCGGTCTACAAGCGGCCTTCTATGAATCCCCTTTTAGTCAGCCTAGAGATAGTCCACTATACACCTTATTGGGACCATTAAGGCATAGCAACATTATACAATCCCATTATACAACCCCAATGAATATTATAGTAAAACCACACAATACATTCCATGACTACAATTGACTAGTAATGGCATCATCATCTGGCCAACACACGCAACATTGTAAGATATTGTATTGTCAACTACATAACATTATAGGACAAGGGATAAGCCATTTATATAAGCTTAAGTGCACGAGAGACTAACGATCGACTCCTTCTACCTAGAGAACACTACGCAACAATCATAACATTCTTCTTCTCCCTTTTCTTACTCCAATTCTCCAGGTATCTACAATTTTTTAAATTTAAAATATTAAAAATCTTTTAAAAAATTTAAAATTCATGAATTCAACCGTTTTAAAATTGGATTTAGATTAGTTAAATTATTTTTAGTATTTAATTTAATTCCAGTTCAGTTTCAAAACCGATATCAACCAAACCGAGCGCGCTACTCTAACATTTTCGTCCACTAAATATCAGCCACGTGGAAAGAAAAAGTATTGACCCAGCTTAATACTCTCACTGTTCAACACGTGTCTCCCCTCTAGATACCTCAGATGCCTTGATAGTCCTTCCCCCTCTCAAAAATTCAAAGGCTTTCTTTTCTTTTTTCTTTATTTTTTCACATTAAAAGAAAAAAGAAAAAAAAAAAAAAACCTCCCTCCTCTCTTCTTCTCTCTTTGCTTGTAATTTTGGTTTCTTAGAAGATTCAGCTGCAAAAAAAAAAATAGAGGATAAATTACAGGTAAATTATATATTTTTTGGGTTTTTTTTTCCTTAAATTTTATGTTTCTGTTTTTGGACTTAGTACTCTCTTGTTTGGTTGGTGGGAAAGTACCAAATAGAAAAAGAAAATATTTTTTTCCCTCTTTTGGATTTTTCTCTTTTGTTTTGCTTTGGGTTTGGGTTTGTGATCTCTAATCTTAAGCTTAAAAAATAAAAGAAAAAAATTGAAAACTTTAGTAATTAGTAATATTCTGGAAATTCTGTGTGTGTGTGTGTGTGTGTTTCAGTTCTTAGTTATTATCAGGAAGCAAGCGGAGTAATTAGGCTTATTATTTGGTTAAAATGGGTCAGAGTTTTACTTAAAATCATGTGTTATTTAGCATTAAAAACAGAATTAAAGTAATGGGTTTTTCTTGTTTGTTTAATTTCTTTCCTTTTCTGTTTATATTAAATTTGCAATTGCTTGGTTTTAATTAGGTTACTTCATGCATGTCCATTGCATGGGTTATTTTAAGAGTTTGGATGGATAATTTGTTGTTAATTTAATTTAATTATCATTTATGCCTGCAAATTGGAATAAACTAGTGAATTTCAAGTAGTTGGTTACATGATTTATTTTAATTTTCAATTTTAACCATTTCTGAAAATGATTTTTTTTTTTTTACATTGAATTGAAAATTGTATCTTAATTGCTGTTTTTCTTTGGTTTCTCAAATTGAAGTTGCTTTTGAATTTGCCATTTTTGATATACTTGCATACGCTGAAGCATGAACCTTTGCATTATACAGAATCAGATGAGTATCATATATGAGTAAATTCATTTTTTATAACTATGTACACACATATATAATCCTATACCCATGTCCGAATATGTGTCATAAATCTGAGTATTTTAGGATCTATTAACGTAAAGATTTATCTTTAGACTTTGGGATGCTTACCTTTTGGTATCATTGAGAAGCAATACTTCTTTGTCATGGTGGCAAAACTGGAAAAGAGATGCAATTATGGTGTTTTTCACCCGAGTTGTATGGTATTGAACCTTGAAAATGGTGGTTTGAAGAATATATGTGTTAGCAATGTTACACTTATATGGTATCTGCTTGATGTATACCTTGTTATCTCGGTTCGTGACAGCGTGGGGTATTTCAGGATAGAACGAGGGCAAAGGGATCTTTTGGGAAATTACCATGGACCGATCTGAGCAAACTGAACAACAGCAGCAACAGCCTGTGATGGGAGTTGTAGCCGGTACTGGACCAATGGGTTATTCTACTGGTCCTTATCAAGCAGCTCCTGTGGCTGCTTCCGGCACTCCAGCAACGGCGGTCCCTTCACCAACTCAGCCTCCGGCTACTTTCTCTGGTTCTCCTCACCAACTTGCCTACCAACAAGCTCAACAATTCCACCACCAACAGCAACAGCAACAACACCAACAGCTCCAAATGTTTTGGGCCAACCAAATGCAAGAAATTGAGCATGCATCGGACTTCAAGAACCACAGTCTCCCGCTCGCACGGATCAAAAAGATAATGAAAGCAGATGAAGATGTGCGAATGATATCGGCGGAAGCTCCTGTTATTTTCGCGAAAGCTTGTGAAATCTTTGTCTTGGAACTGACCTTACGGTCTTGGATTCATACAGAAGAGAACAAAAGGAGGACGCTACAAAAGAACGACATCGCAGCCGCCATTTCACGGACTGATGTCTTTGATTTCTTAGTTGATATTATCCCGAGGGACGAGTTAAAAGAGGAGGGACTCGGGGTCACCAAGGCCACCATTCCTTTCGTTGGTTCGCCTACCGATATGCCATACTATTATGTCCCGCAACATCCGGTGGGGCATGCAGGGATGACAATGGGAAAGCCGGTTGATCAAGCTGCATTGTATCCCGGCCAACAGCCTCGACCGCCTGTGGCTTTTGTTCCATGGCCCCATGGTCAGCCACAGCCACTGCAGCCGCAGCAATCTGAACAGCAGCAAAGTGATTCTTGATTGAGAAGGGATGAGCCCCAAGACATGGTAATGTTGACACTTCTAATGGTTGGAAATTGAATTTAGCACTGGTTTGTTTGTAGTTAGGTTGTCGTTGTAGGTTTATGGAGGAGCTGGACTCCGAGTTTAGGCTTTTTATGAATGATAGAAGATCTCGAAGTAGCTATGTTTATGTTTTTAATGGAGGAGCGATTGGTCGGAAAAGCTTCATACCGAGCTAACCGCGGATTCTACAACTAAAGCTGAATACATTTCTCTGTTAAATTCAAATATGTTTATTGTTCGTATTAAATATTAGTATCTAAATTCGAATTAAATAACATTACGGGTTGGATACTTGAATTTGTTGTAGAAGTAATACTGACTTGGATAATAGAAAATCAAAGGTTAATATCTTCATTTGCAAGCAAATTGAAAATGTATATCATACTCCTAATACATAAGTTTCTGTACTTTCTTGTACTTCTATTTTTAATAATTCAGTCCCTCTACTTTTTATCTTAAACCTCATCCCCATCCCAACTCCTTTTCATCTTAGGTCCAGTAGGCCCTTCTTCCCCTAAAACTTCCTTTGGCAAGCTTTTCATAAATTTCTCAAATCCAGGCAACAATTTCCCCACTTTCTTAATCTCATCACCCAAATCATAGCTCACCTTTGGCCCCCATTCCCTGCAATAATTCAACCATGGTGGTTCAACAACACTGTTCTCCAAATACTCCCCGGCAACTAACTCAAATCCCACCCCAGTATCTATTAAAATCTTGCTCTTAGCAGTATCGTTACGGATCCCAATTGCTCCTTTTCCTTGCAAAACCAGCCCCGGTTTCGAATACATAGCATGCCCGTGCAATGATGAATACGTGCACGGCTTGTTTCCGCCATTGAATTCCAGCTCCGAAACAGTCACCCATGAGCCTCCACTGTGAGCTGAGAAATACACACTTTGTAATTCGCCGGTGAAGTTGCTGATTCTCAAAGTTAGGTGCTCCCAATCGCCAACGTGTTCTCCGATCTTTCCTAACGGTATGTCGATGAATACCGCTTTGGCTTTGGCTCCACCGTTGAAAGGGTAAAAAACCCATATCTGAATATCTGTATATGTTGCACCCAACATGGGTTTTACGTGTAAATAAACTTGGGTTTCCTTTAAATCTCCTTTTTTCACTTTCTCTTTTGATGGTTTGTCGATGGGGAGATCTAGCCAATAGTTTCCATCATTTGAACCACCTTGGGGAAGGTTCGAACCGGTCGGTTCAATCGGGACTGGATTTGACTCGTCCCCTTTAGCGTATAGTAATCCGCCATTGATGAAAAACCAGTTGACTGATGATGGAAGATAGGTTTCCTTAGGGTGGAAGTAAATCAATGGCGAATAAGCTTGAAACAATGTTTCAATTTGTTGTATGTTAGGCATTGAAGAAAGGTAATTAGGTTTCTTGTTTCTCAAGCAAGCTAAATGGGTATGTGAAAGGGATGGATTATTAGGGTTTTGAGCTATAAATGAGCCTACACAAACACCCATTTGTTGAGGTCCTCGATTCATCGGCATTATAGTGAAATAGTTAAGCTCATTTGCATTGCTTTCCTTCCCAAGTCCCCAAATCCATGTTTGATTCTCAATTTCGTCGGTGAAATCAGATCGAGCACAACGGATTTTATCAATAGGTGGTTTGTGTTTAGTGTTGGTAACAACGTGACCTAATGCATGATATCCTTCAGGAGCAATGGGTAACCAAATGTACCCATTGGTGTCTTGCTTGATACCTAGGGATTCACTGGTCCAGATTAGGCTGTAATCGACTGGTCGTATTAGCAAATCTTGATTGTCGGTGTCATCTTTTGCAACAAGAACCGACCCTGAAAGCAACCTGTTGTTCGACTGCCCATAGCTAGCTAGCATGTTGAATCCATCTGGTATCAATGACGGTTCGAAAATAGTAGCACCGAGATCATCTGGTCCGCCTTGGTAGGTCACCCACACTTTTGTAAAAGTCGATATTTGACACACTTGTAGTCCACCAAGATCAATAATTCCCTTTGCAAACCCTTCACCTACATCAAATTTAGAAAGCAATTACCATGCAATGCTACGGTTATATAAAAATACGCAACTCGTGATTTAAATCTTCGGATTAGTAACGTTGTTATTAAAGATGAAAATAGAGAGGTACCTGGTGGCCATGTTGGTAATGGAGATGGAAGCTTGAAGACTGTTTCGATTGGCAAAGCTTTCTTTCTTTTGCGATGAAGTTCTAGACAATTCCCCATACGTACCATGTTTAATATAAAAAGGTCATATATAAATATAAAGGTATTTATATATACATATGATTGAGTATATTGATGATCTATGGGAAAAAATTAAAAACTATAGGAATATATGATAACACCTAGGGATAGGGCAGCCAATGCATGTGACGTGCAAGGAACCCTATTTGTCATTGACAAGCTTTTAGATGTTGTTCAACCTCTCTTCTACGCCAACTTCCCCACTTTTTGTAGTAATCACCCTACTATGGTTTTTTTTTTTTTTTAGGTCACTCAACTATGGAAATTAGTCACAAAACGATCACTTAACAATTAATAAACTTCTTTTTTTGTCACTCAACTATCTTAGAAATTTTTGTGTTTCAATTTCTACGTTAGCTAGCTGGTGATCAAAAAAATAAATTGAATAGTCAAATGACTATTTTGTAACTTTTTATAGTTGGGTGACCAAAAAAGAAAAAAAACCATAGATGGGTGACCTCTACTGTAATTTACCCTTTTTGTTTTTCGGGATAAATATCAAAACTATATATGAACTTCTTTTCAATGTCCAATTAGATCATAAACTTTGATTTGGTGCAATTATACACATGAAATTTTTATTATGATTCAATAATATACACGAAACTTTGAATTTTAATTCAATTGTACACATTTATGTTACATTTGGTAGGAGCATTATATATTCATCGCGTTTTAGTACATGAGTAGCAATAAACTAATTTCAATTGGTAATTCTTAGTCATGTCACGTTGCTTGTTTTGGAAAAAGAGAATGATTTTTTTTTTTACCTATTTTGAAGAAGTCTTATTTCTTATAAGAGTTTTTCCTCATCTTTCTAGTTTCAAATTTAAATTTATACTAATTATTCTTTATTTTATGTCTAACTATTGTAATGCATATGTAATAAATAAGTTTTTTCCTTATGTTATTATACTAGTAATCAAACGAGGCATTGAAAAAATAAATTCTTCAATTTATTTTATATTTGATAAATATAATAACTTGTCTATGCAATGAGTAAATGTAAAATGCTGCTAAATTGATAATTGTGTTAGTAATTTGTGAAATTTGAATCAAATCAGAAAGTTATATATAAAATTGCACAAAATCAAAATATATGTATAACATTGCACGTTTGACCAAAGTTCATGTGTAGTTTTGAGATTTATCCGATTTTTTTTTCTTTGAATTTAAACTTAGTTTGTAATGCGAGTGAAGTGATAAAAGGATTTAATGCAAGTTTTCAGTAAACACCAATCTACGATTAGGGTGAGTTCAGTTTGGTTTGATCGGATATTTTTAAAACCATCCATTATAATTTGGTTCATTTGATAATGATTCAATTGTTTTTCATGTTTCTAAAAATAAGCAATAACTCATATATGGTATTTTCTGAAAAACATTTTTATATATTTTTAAGTTATTATTATTATTTTAAATATAAAATATTTATTTTTATATTATAAAAATAATTTAATTATAAATTCAATAAAAAAGAAGAATTTTGTTCAATTTGTTTATCATCGATTTTTTAACTTATATTTCATTAATCGTCTAAATACCCTAATTTGAGCTTATTTTTGGTTTCTCGATTTTCGTTAACGATGTAACAGTAAACTGACGTGACACTTTAAATCATCATTTCAAACAAAAATTTTACATTAATTTATTCAACCGGTCTCCATTTTTTTTTTTCGTTTTGAGCAATTTATTTTCTTTTAACTTTCCTTTATTTTTCATTATTTTCTGCTTCTCCCTCTGTTTTCCTTCCTTCTCTATTTCTTTTAACGTTGTTTTTCTATGTTTTTTATTTGTTAAAACTAGTTCCTATACTTTTATTTTTTTGAAAAATGTAATTTTTTTCGAGTGATGCGAGCTTGTGGACTAGTTTTAGCAAATGGAAAATATAGAAAAACTACATTAAAATAAAAAGAGAAGGGACGAAAACATGGCGAAGCAGAAGAAAATGGAAAAAAAAACTAAAAGAACATGAAAGAAAAAAATCAAATTGCTCAAAATAAAAAATATAGGGACCAATCGTAGAATTTAACCTAATTTTTTTGTTTGAAATGATAATTTAATGTGCCACGTCAGTTTACCGTTACACTGCTAGTGATAACTAAAGGCTCAGTGACAAAAATATTGTAACACTATAACGTAAGTGACTAAAACGTAACATTTCAAACATAAGTCACTAAAATATAACTCGTGACCATTTTAATAGTTTATCCTTAAAATTAATTTTCTTGATTTATAAGCAAAATGTTAGCGAAATGGACAACTACCAAACAACAACTAATGAAAAATTTATGCATTCACGTTCATGGATAGCATTTGGGCAAAATTTTCCTTTTCTTAGAATTCAACCTCATTGTTTTTGAAAATTATCTCACGATTGAATCATGGACATCTTTATTCAATACATCGCAAGTGATAGTTTAGATTGGATTATTTGGGTTATTAGGTGCGCTATAAGAAAGAAGTATTCTATGGGTGTATAGGGAGACATTGTTTTTAAATAATGGATACACCGAAGTTTCTTTGTTGTTAGGGCTAGTTTAGCAAAACTTTTGAAAAGTGATGTGAAAAAGTGCTTTTGAAAATTTTAGTTTAAAATTTAAGTTTGTCAAAAAGTGCTTTTAAGAAATAAAATGTTCATTTTAGACATGTTATTATCAAGTAACAAATATGCATTTAAATAATATTTATTATTATATTTTAGTAAGAATATAATAAAAAAATTATATAACTTGTTAATATTTTAATATATGAAATTTAAATTTTAAATATTTTTAAGCAATCAATATTAATTATTTATAAAATTTAATTAGAATATATAAACTATATTTTAAATACTTCAATATAACCATTAAATATTTGTAATTAGTATTTAAAAAAATTTAATTAATTAATGATAACTAACGTTTCAGTGAAAAAAATATTACAACATGATAACGTAAGTGACTAAAACGTAACATTTCAAACATAAGTAACTAAAATGTAACCTGAGACAAATAAAAGTGACTATTTTAATAGTTTACCCCTAAATTTTATTTTCTTTATTTATAAGCAAAATGTTAGCGAAAGGTACAATTACCAAACACCAACTAATGAAAAGTATATTACGTTGCTTTTTTTTTATAACAACATATATAGGATATTTCAACATCATCTTTGAAACCCATGCATTCAAGTTGATGGATAGTATTTGGGCAAAATTTTCCTTTTCTCATAATCAAATCGGATTGTTTTTGAAAATTATCTCACGATTTAATCATGGACATCTTTATTCAATACTTCGCAAGTGATAGTTTGGGTTCGATTATTTGGGTTATTAGGTACGCTATCCAAGTATAATCTTTACCTTATCCAAGTATATCTCGATTTTGCCAATAAAGTATTTGCTTGATTGGCATTGGCATTGTTGTCAACGCGGGAGGACGTGGGTTTAAGTGCATTGAAGAGCATTATCTTTTTATTTATGGATTGAAGAAGAGCTATAGGTAATTTTAAGCATTGTGTCAAAAAAACAGATATGATCAGAACTTATAATGAGATTATTAAAAAAAAGTATATATTGATCTCGAACTCAAATAAGTTTAACCCTCTTAAATTCATATCACAGTTCGTAAATAATGTTTGATATAAATAAAAAAATAGAATATCCTCAATTATTTTTAAAAAAATGTTTTTGATTATAATAGTAATTACCACATTTAGAAGTAAATGATCTAAAATTAATGGAAACAATGGGTATATAACAATTATTATGTACATAATCACAATAAACATTGGGAAATACGTGTTTAATTTGTTTACAATAAACATGAGTGCAAAAAAACTTTCCATTTATAGATGATGTGAGTTACATTATAGCAAGTTAATTTAGTATAAATAGAAAAGGCAAAACTCAAAAAAATTTTAAATTTATTGGTTTAGAAGCAAAATAATAGTGAAAGGGACATCCAAAATTCTACTAAGTGACACATATAACAACATATATAGGATAATGCAACATCAATAATTGATACTCATTTTTCCTTTATAGAGGTGCATGGATCAAATTAGGAGGAAAGTGATTGAATGTTTGTGGGGTTAATTTATTTCATAAAGAAATTTGAAAGAAAAAAAATAATTTTTTTTAAGAGGTGTGGTTGAGTTATAGATTTTGGAGGGGTTAAGATATTATTTTATTTATATATTAATTTAAAATTTTAAACTAAAATTTATTGTTTTTGAGGAGTCAAATTGAATGTGAGAAATTTGAAAGGTTTAAAGTGTAATCTTAATAATTGAATTAAAATTTTATAATTTCTGAAGGGGTTATTACTTGTTTTTTTTTTTTGGGGGGGGGGGGGAATGTGTATTTATATATTGTTTTCTTGTGACACCAAAAAATAATTTAATGGAAGAAATATTGTAGTTATTTTTGAAAACAATTGTAAAAGTGTTTCAATTTTTTAGATTAAAGCATAAAGAACATTCAAAAATAAATTATAAAATAGTCCTTCCTTCTTTGTAAAAATACCATGGAGACCTCTGTATTAAGAATTCGATTACATTTTGCTTCCTCTAATAAAAAAAGGGTAAACTAGCTCTTGTATATTAGATTAAAGTGTAATTTAATTAATTTTGTTAAAAATAATTTCATTTATTTGTACAGTTTAAAACTGGCTTATCTAGCAAAAATGACTAAACAATGATATATGGTGTGTCATATGTACGTCATGTTGCCATGCATAGATCAGTTTTTAAAAGTAAAAGTTGATAATAAAAAATAATAGAATGACTAGTGTACTCTTTGATCTAACATATAAAAACTAATTTACCTATCTTACTTTTATTACAAGTCCTCTATGCTAATTTTACCTTCCTTTTCTTATCATCCCAAAGTTGTCATCCTACAAAATGCTTTGCCTAACACCAATTTGCTTCAACATAGTACTTCTATATTAGTATTTATATGATACTTGGATAAAAAATTTATTATTGGAAATTTAAGCTAGACTAGTTGGACCTGAATTAAGAAAAAAAATACTCAATAGGCTGGTCCCTCTAATATGCATAAAAACATTAATAGCCAAAACTATATGTGTTGCAGGTACAAATAAAATGACTAATTAAGACATGAAATAAAATTTTAACTAATTATACTTACCACTGAAATTTTTGAGAATTTTGAAATCTTTGAAGAAAAAAATGCAAAATAATTGTTTATCAATTCACAATAATTCATTAATCATCTGAATTAACATGCAAAGGATATGAAATTATATTTATTAGAGAATAAGGTTATTATGATATTCACTATTATCGACCCATAATTTGATTGGGTCCGAGTTAGGTTCTATACGATTTACATTTCAAGTTCGCACATGAGCATGCCATCACATAAGCGAAACCCCGTCGTATAAACACGTGTTAGATCTAAAGTAGGGTACATGTAGACATATATGAAACTTATCTATGACATCACATCTATGAACAATAACTGGATCATATAAATACATACAAAAACACTCAACTAAATGTAGTTTTTATTCAAATGAAATATATAATATTATTTGATATAATGCTTTATTTTTATTTTTATTTTCCATTTTTCACTCTCATACAAACCTATCAACTATTCTCATTACTGCAGTTGAAAGTTCCTCGTAAACTCCCATGTCAAACGTGACACTAATCGGAAAGTTAAATCGTAAAGCCCCCACATTCATCTTACAGACAACTTCTCCTTCGAGCGCTTGTTCCACCAGATGATTCGTTTGATCATATTCTTTCCCCTTCAATCTGTTCGTCGCAACAATCAGATTGGTTTTCGCATAGTAAAACCCTTTCTCGCAACCTCGAAGAGCCAATTTCAAGTTCTTGTCGCGAGCGCTCGAAGCAAGAGTCGTCATGTTGTTTATCAAGGTCGTGGCTTTGTTGCTTAGACAAGTTATGATGATGGCAGCAATGCCTACTTTATTAGCAGATTGACTTCGGGGATCGGATTTTACACATTTTATGCAGGTTTCGGGGACTTCAGCATTGTGACATTGGGCTTCAATCAAGGCATCGTCAGCGAAAACGAGGTTTGGATGGCCGACATTGTTGAAGGAGATGAAAAGGAGGAGAAAAAGAGTAAGATAGTAAGGAGGAAAGGGAATTCCCATGGATGATTTTGTTAAGTTGATATGGAGCTCTTTGTGGTAGTGTTGATTATTTATATACTAATTGTAATTACATGAATCTTAACGCTTAAGAATTCATTTAATAGGATTTAACTATAATGACTTATTTGTCCTTTTATTTTTATAAAAAAAATTAACTTTTTATTTATTTTTCTTCTATTTTAATATTTAAATTTATATTATTTTTTAAAGGTAAATTTATTAATTCATTCAATAAATGAAACCATACAATTTAAACACTCATCTAGATAGAGGCGTTTCTAGATGGGCTGGCATGGGCCCCAGCCCTCTTAAAATGAAAATTTTAATTTAGACCCTCTAATTTTTTTTAAAAATTTTAAATTAGTAAAGGTAAAATTACACTTTGACCCCCCTAAAATTATAAAAAATCGATTTAATCTTTTAAAAATTATAAAGATATAGACTACAAAAAATTTAAAATTTCATTCGATCCCCCTAAAAAATTATTCTGGCTTCGCCCCTGGTTATAGATGATCAATGACAAGCTCCACCAATATCAATAGAACATTATGACACGTTGATAATTAGCTTTGTCACAACTCAAGTACGACATATCTGAAGTGATTGCGAGCACTTAATACCAAAAGGAAATTAACCTCGGATGGTCCAAAGCGACGAGCAAAAATAAAAAAAATGGCGTTTGTTAACTTTATTGACGTAGCAGTCCACGTGTACACCATATTAGCAATTAATTAATTATTTAAAAATTAAAAAATATTTTAATCAATAGTTTTCTTTGATAATTTAATAAAATTTAAATAAATTTGTAATACTATTTGATTTTTTTTTGAATTCTTAAATTTAAAAAAATTAATTAATTGCTAATGTGACAGATCACGTGCATGTCATATCAATAAAATTAATTTTCTATTCATTTTTGAGTAAGCTGACAAATAATATAAGTTTAAAGGATAAAAAAATAAAATTAAATGAAATATTAAAATTTTTTTTTATAAAGTTGACGGAACAAATAAGTTATTATACCTATAATTTGTTAGTTTAAGTGCTTAGTGTATCTTAATAATTAGTGGTATTTTATATGGGCAGATCCAATATATATGAATGAAAAATAACTATATAAATAATAAATAAATGGATTCTTTTTTTTAAATTGTCTTTCTTATAGATTTTATATGAAATATAAAACATACCCATCATAATATTTTAAAATTTTTAAATAGATTTTTTTAATCATTTCTTAATCGAGTTGGTATTCAATTGACTTATGGCACTAACTCAGTCAAACATTTTAAGTTAGTAAAATATAACTACATTTGTTAGGAAAATTACTTTAATTTTCCTTTGCATTTACAATAAATTATATTATTTGATGGTACTTTAGTTTTTTATTTTATTTTAAAAATAATAGAAAAAAATGCACATAATGAGATTTGAACCTATGCTAATTAGGTTTGCAAAATCTTTAATTTGCCACTCAACCAAAATTTTAATTTATTTTTTTACATATTTTAATTTTTTTATGCGCAATTTATTACTTACACCAGTTATATATATATATATATATATATATTTTTTTTAAATACATGATTCCTCGGCACATATGTATGTGATAGAATTTTTAGTGTTTATTTACTCACTCCTTTAACCACCAAATAATCTTCATTTTTCTTTATTTTTTTATCTTTCACTCTTTATTATTTAAATTTTTTATAAAAATAAATAACATAATTATCCTTAAATATACAACTATTTGATTTACAAAAATATTATATTTTTTAAATCAATATTTTAAAAAAAGTAAATATTAAATAAATAATTCACCTTGACCAATGGTAACACTAGGGGCTGGAAGAGGCTCCGGTCCCCCTAAAATAGAAAATTTTCCATTTAAACATTTAAAGTTTTAAAAAATTCTAAATTAGTAAAGGTAAAATTAAACTTTGGTCCCCCTAAAAATATAAAAAAAAAGTAATTTAATCATTTAAAAAGTATAAATATATAGACTATTAAAATAGTGAAATTACATTTTTTGTCATCATAAAAATTACAATTTAATTTCGACCCCTTAAAAAATTTTGATTTCAATCCTAACCTTGACTATTTTTTAGTTTTGTAAAGTTCAAAAGCGGTTTCGTTAATATATCAAGTAATAATTAAAAAATATTTTATGTTTAAATATTAAAATTTTTGCTTCAATTTGTAAATGCATGTAAAAGTATATATTAATATTTTTTTATTTAAATAATCGTTAAATATTAAAAAAATTTGCTTGACCTTATAACAACACAGAATTCAAAAATATAATTAAAAAAAGACATAAAATAAATTATATATAAGATTATTCAACAAATATAATACTTTTTTATTATTTTATTTCATTTTTCACACTCACAAAAACCTATCAATTATTCTCATTACTGCTTCCGAAAGTTCCTCATAAAGCGTCATGTCATTTAAGACAGTAGTAGGAAGCGTATATTGCAAATCCCCCACATTTTTCTTACAATCAAACTCTTTCTGGAGCGCATGATTCACTAAATAATTGGTTTGATCGTAGTCTTTGTTCTTCAACCGATCCATCGCAGTAGTCAAATTAGTTTTTGCGTCGGAAAGCTCTTTCTGGCAGTCTTGGAGAACCAATTTCAAGTCCTCGTCGTGAACGCTCGAAGCTAGAACCGTCATGTTGCTTTCCAAGGTCATGGCTTTGTTGCTTATACAAGTTATGACGATGGCGGCAATGCCTACTTTATCGGCTGATTGGCTTTGGGGATCGGATTTTACGCATTGTATGCAGGCTTCGGGGACTTCCGCATTATGGCATTGGGTTTTAATCAAGGTGTCGTCTGCAGAAACAAGATTCCGATGACCCATGTAGTTGAAGGAAATCGAAAGAAGAAAAAAAAGAGGCAAAATAATTTCCATGGAGATAATTCTTGTTAAGTTCAATGAGAGCTCTTTTTGGTGTTGTTAATTATTTATATATTTATAACATGCTTAAGAGTTCATTTATTAGGATTTATTATGTTGAAATGCTTAGTGTTAAGTTTTTAATATATTAAATAATAATTTATTTTAAAAAAATAATATTGATTAAAAAATCATAATCCAATAATGGGTTATGTATAATAAATAAAATAATATTATTAAATATTACCATAAATTGGAACAATTATTTTTATTTTGTCAAATAAAGGAAATATACATTTTTTAATTGTGTAAAAATAAGCGGGGTTTCATTAAGGAGTGGTGGTTGGAATTGGGATAAGGTGATTGGTCTAAATTTGCAGTTACACTTCCAAATTCACACTCTTCTCGTGTTTTGAGTGGAAAATTAAAGAACAAAATCTCAACAGGATTTCATGCATTAGATGTAATCATTATTGCAATTAATTTCATTTTGTCTGCATTCACTTTGATGTAAAGGTTTTTATAGGTGAAGTTTAAATATGATATTAACATATTTTATATTTGTTTAAAATTATTTTGATTCAATTCGAAATATAAACTTAAAATCTTGTAAAATATAATTTTATCGTTAGTAATACATATAATTTTATTATAATTAAAATGATTATTTTTCTATTTTAAAGTTAAAATACAATTTTATCATTTATTAATTTATAATTTATTATTTATGAATGGACTAAATTATCAATTTTCATTCTGGAGGGATAAGCAAGCCCTCTAATTGTCTCTTTAAATTCACCTCTTATGAGTATCTAAATTTGAGACTCATCATTCATTGCCGCCCCGTGTAATTGTTTGAACTTCTACTATTTATACTTTGTTTGTATTGAACTTAAACTTAAAAAAAATATGTCGAGATTGAGGTAATTAGTAACGGATTGGTGGGCGTGCGATTTTTATCTTAATATTGGTACATACCAGTGTCTATATGCTTTGTTGTACCATTTTGAGTTCATCAATATTTTTAAATAATTTTCACATATATATATTTATAATCTAATTTTTAGTTCTTTATGCATTTAAATATTTTCCAAATATATATTTTAATTGTCTAATTTTTAGTTTATTAATAAATCATATATTATTTATTTACAAATAAATTATAAATTATATATTATATGTACTAGTAATAGATCTCAAATACATCCATGTAAATATATTTATATTTAAATGTAAGTTTTAAAATTATTAATTAACATTCAATGACTTAATTTAACAAATATATTTTAATTTTAAATGTAATTATAAACAATTAAAGGTGGATTTAAAATATAAAATTTTTTTACCAACCCATACAAGCTGGCATGCGGTAGTACGAACCAAAACTAGTGGAGCAAAACTTGACTATGATAATTTCTGAGTTATTTAATTTTTCGAGTCAGCTCGAGTAAGTAACTCGAGTTTCAAGTTTCAGTAAAGTTAAATTGTATAATTCGAATAACTCAAATAATTCAAATAATAAATTAGTGTAAATACCCCTTTGGTCCCCCTATCAATTTTGAAAATAAGTAAATTGGTCTCTCTCTTAACAAAAATTACAAAAAAATATTTATAAAAAATTAAAAATATTTATAAAAAAATCCAAAATTTTTATTTTAAAAAATTTAAAATATTTTTAAGGAACGTATTAACTAAGTTAAAAAAAATTCTAAAATAATAATTTTGGGACCTAAATAAGTTAAATAATAATTCAAGTTTATCATATAAAGTATCCTCTTTTTTCTTTTTTGAAAAGGTTTTCAATTATATATGGTTCTAAATTTATGTGCTCTAACATGACATTAGTAACACTGTAATAAAATTTTAATTTGACATGTTCAAAATCTTCAATTTACAACTCAACCAAAATTTTAATTTAATTTTTATACATTTTAATTTTATTATGCACAAATTATTACCTTCATCAATGGTGTATATATATATATATATATATATATATGCATGTGAAGAATTTTTAGTGTTTATTAATCACTTCTTTAACCACCAAATAATCTTCATTTTTCTCTATTTTCCAATTTTTTATTATTTAACTTTTTTTATAAAAATTAAATAACATAATTATCCTTAAATATACAACTATTTGGTATATAAAATATTGTTTGATACAGTGAAGTTTTTTAATTTTCAATGTGAAAAAAATATTATATTTCTTAAATCAATATTAAAAGAAAGTAAATATTAAATAAATAAGTCACCTTGACCAGGGGCGAAACTAGGGGCTAGTAGGGGTCTCGGCTCCCCTAAAATGAAAAATTTTCCATTAGACATTAACTTTTTTAAAATTATTAAAGGTAAAGTTGCACATTAACCCCTTAAAATATAAAAAATTAATTTAAACATTTAAAAATTATAAAGATATAAGCTATTAAAATAATAAAATTACACTTTTGCCATATTAAAAATTACAATTTAATTTTGACTCTAAAAAAATTTCTGATTTCACCCCTGACCTTGACTATTTTTTATTTTTGTAAAGTTCAAAAGCGGTTTCGTTAATATATCAAATAATATTTAAAAATTATTTTTAAAATAATCATTAAATATTAAAAATTTTGCTTGAAATTGTAAATGCATGCAAAAATATATATTAATGTTTTTTATTTAAATAATCGTTAAATATAAAAAAAATTTGCTTGACCTTATATCAACAATGGCTCCAAATAATATAATTAAAAATAAAAAAGGAGATAAAATAAATTATATATGAGATTATTCAACAAATATAATATTTTTATTATTATTTTATTTCATTTTTCACACTCACAAAAACCTATCAATTATTCTCATTGCTGCTTCCGAAAGTTCTTCATAAATCATCATGTCTTTCAATATAGTAGTAGGAAGCGTATATTGTAAATCCCCCACATTTTTCTTACAATCAAACTCTTTCTGGAGCGCATGATTTACTAAATAATTAATTTAATCGTAATCTTTGCTCTTCAATCGATCCATCGCGGTAGTCAAATTGGTTTTCGCGTTGGAAAGCTCTTTCTGGCAGTCTTGGAAAACCAATTTCAAATCCTTGTCGTGAACGCTCGAAGCTAGAACCGTCATGTTGCTTTCCAATGTCACGGCTTTGTTGTTTATACAGTTATGACGATGGCGGCAATGCCTACTTTATCAGCTAATTGGCTTCGGAGATCGGATTTTACTCATTGTATGCATGCTTCGGGGACTTCCGCATTATGGCATTGGGTTTTAATCAAGGTGTCGTCTGCAGAAACAAGATTCCGATGACCCATGTAGTTGAAGGAAATCGAAAGAAGAAAAAAAGGAGGCAAAATAATTTCCACGGAGATAATTCTTGTTAAGTTCAATGAGAGCTCTTTTTGGTGTTGTTAATTATTTATATATTTATAACATGCTTAAGAGTTCATTTATTAGGATTTATTATGTTGAAATGCTTAGCGTTAAGTTTTTAATATATTAAATAATAATTAATTAAAAAAGTAATATTGATTAAAAAATCATAATCCAATAATGGGTTGAATAATAAATAAAATAATATTATTAAATATTACCATTATTTGGAACAATTATTTTTATTTTCTCTAATAAAGGAAATATTTTTTTTAAACGTGTAAAAATAAGTGGGTTGCAGTAAGGAGGGGTAATTGGAATTGGCATATAAGGTGATTGGTCTAAATTTGCAGTTACACTTCCAAAAATTCACACTCTTTTCATGTTTTGAGTAGAAAATTAAAGAACAAAATCTCAACAGGATTTCATGCATTATGTAATCATTATTGCAATTAAGTTCACTTTGTCTGCATTCACTTTTGATGTAAAAGTTTTTATTCCTTTAGTACGAGGATAATATATTTTATATTTATTCAAGTTCGATTTAATTTAATAAGGATTTTTTTATTTTAATTAATGGTTGAGGGTTCGATTCTCATCCTAAATATGAAATAGTTTTAAAACTTGTGAGTAGCATCTACCCCTTAATCGGCCTACAGAATGCGGAAGATTAGTTACTGGGCTCACTCCGTTAGATATATTGAGAAAATCAAAATTTCTTTTTGTCAAAATCTACCCATATTTATAAATGACTAATCCAAACTCATTTTAGAGTTGCTAATATTATTTTTTTAATGTTTACATCGTTTTAGTATTACATATTACCATAGGTTTAATTTTATTGTATTATAAATTATATAATATAAAAAATTAAAAATTAGAAAAACGGGTCTAATTTTTTTTGCTCAAGCAGTCAAACTCATTTTTCGAGCCTAATGTTTTTACTCGAACCCTCTCAAATTTCAAGCCGGTCTTTGAGCATGAACTAGTAACTTGATCCTTGAATAAGTCTATTTTCATGGTCTCTTGATTATATTTTTAAGGGCATAATGACTTGTTTGGCCTTCTAACTTTACAATAAGTCATTTTAACCCTCAATTTATTTTTTTAATCTCTTTTAGCACTGAAATTTTATGTTATTTGTCAAATCACTCCAAAATAAATAGAAAATTAATGTTTACTAATGTATATGCCATATCATAAATTAATTATTTTTATAAAAAACATTTTTAAAAAATATTAAAATTATTAAAAAAGTATAACAAATGTAAAATACTTTTATTTTTTAAAATTTAATTTTTTTACTTTTCAGATTTAAAATTTTGGGTCCAATTATTAATATTATTATTATTTTTTATTTGTTAAATTTAAATTAATGACAACATTACAATTAAATAAATTTTTTTTTCAAAATCTTCTATTGACAGTTAAATTTAAAATTTAAATTTTCAACGGGGATAAAATTGCCACGTAAGTTGATTGGTCTAAAATTGCAGTTACACTCAAATTCACATTTTTTTTCATGTTTTGAGAGAAATATAAGATGTAAAACCTCAATAGTATTCCATGCTTTAGATGTAATAATTATGGCAATTAATTGCCTTTTCGTCTGCATTCATTTTCATGTTCTTTAATTATATTTAAATACACTCTACTAATGTTTTGGCATAATTAATAAAAATAAAGTTTTTTTTTATTTATTTTGAGTATCAAAAGTGAATTTAAATTTTTTTAAGTGATCGAAATTGAATTATAAATTTATAAGAGATTATAATATAATTTTATCATTTATTAATATATAATTTGATCATAATTAAAATGATTTTTTATTTTTGGGTCAAAGTATAATTTTATCATTTATTAATTTATAATTCATTATTTATGAATGGACTAAATTGTTAATTTTTCATTTTGGAGGAAGGGGCAAGCCCTCTAACCGCCTCTTTAAATTCACTCATTATGAATTTCCAAGTTTGAGACTCACCATTCGTTGCTGCCATGTATAATTGTTTGAATATACTATTTATACTTTGTTTGTACTAAACTTAAACTTTAAAAAAATATGTCGAGATTGAGATAGTCAGTATCAGACTAGTGGATGTGCGATTTTTATCTTGATATTGGTACGTTCCACTATCTATATGTTTTGTTGTACCATTTCAACTTCATTAATGTTTTTAAATAGTTTTCACATATGTATATTTATAATCTAATTTTTAGTTCTTTATGCATATATTTTTCAGACATATATTTTTATTGTCTAATTTTTAGTTTATTAATAAATTATATATTATATGTAGATCTCAAATACATTCATATAAATATATTTATATTTAAATATAAGTTTTAAAATTATTAATTTAATATTCAATAACTTAATTTAACAATTACAATTTAATTTCAAATATAATTATAATAAAATAAAAGTTGATTTAAAATATAAAAATTTGTACCAATTGATACAAGCCGGTATGCAGTAGTACAAGTCAAAATTAGGGATGAGCAAAACTTAATTCAATTTTAAAAAAATCGAAAAAATATAAATTTCGAGTTATTCAAAATTTTTCAAGTCATTCAAAAATTTTCAAGTCAACTCGAATAAGTAACTTAAGTTTCAAGTTTGAGTCAAGTTGAATTTTACAATTCGAATAACTCAAATAATAAATTAGTGTAAATACCCCTTTGGTCACTGACAATTTTGCAAACGAGCAAATTGATCTCTCTTTCAACAAAAATTACCAAAAAATTCAAAATATTTTTTAAAATTTAAAATATTTATTAAATTTCCAAAATTTATATTTTAAAAAAGTATACAAATTTTTTTTAAGTAAAACATAAAGTAAGTTAAAAATTTTCTAAAATAATAATTTTGTACCGAAATAAATTAAATAATTATTCAAGTGTATCATAGTAAAGTATTTTATTTTGCTTTGAAAAAGTTTTTAACTATATATGGTTTTAATTTTATGTGCTATAACATGAACTAGTGATAGTATAACAATATTTTAATTTGACATGCTCAATTTTTTAAATTAACTCAGCAATTTCATTCGATTCAACTTGTCTTAAATGTCATTTCACTCGGTTTGATTAAAAAAAATCAAATCGAGTTAGGACGATAAAATAAGACTCACAAACTCGACTAACTTAAATATCTTTTTACCTGATTCAATTCGATTTGATTAAACGCTCATTCCTAACTAAAATTAATTGATATGAGCCAAAACACTTTAAAACGATCAAAACAGTAACAAAATTTTGACTGAAATAGAATATATATATATATATATATATATATTACTTGATACCAATTCAGAAGCAAAATGTTATGTATCGGCTAATAACGATACGAGACTCATCATGAATTACTTTCATGTGTGAATGCCATCTGTATTAAAAAAATTCAGACAATACCAAAAAAAAAAAAAAAAATGAAAACGGATTTTGCATTTGTTTGACTGTGGAAAGCATCTTTACTTTATTATGATTCCCATGATTTCATGATACAAAATTCGGTTTGTGTGGCTAATGGTCACTTCCATAAATTCGATTCCATAAATAACTTCTTATCAATATATATTTTTAAAATATTTATATAATATATAAAGAAAATAATTATTTTATTGTTATTATTATTAAGGATAAAATTTAAAATTATATAAAAATTTAAACAAATGTGTAATTTAATATATAAAATTTAATTTCGTATAATTATACACGTAACATTTTTATTGTGGTTTAAAAATATATATAAATTTTAAATAATTATATATTTAACAATTTTTTATATAAAATAAATAGTTTAGGTAAAATTTCAATCAGCATATTCTAAATAATTTTTAATAATAAAAACAGTTTTATTTAAATTGAAAATAACACAAAAAAATTTCGGATCAGGGTCCGACCCGAACTGCGGCCCACTCTCAAAATTAAACCCTAAAATTTATCGTAATTGGGTTTGGAGGGAAAACCCTCGAAAAATTTAAAAAATTTCGGACAAATGTCCCGCAAATTAAGTCCAAAGTCCACCAACCAACAAAAATAATTATTTATTTATTTTTATTTACTTCCCATTTTAAATGTTTTCCTTTTCCCAAAGAAGTAAAGCGACGGAAGAAGAGACACCATCTACGATGTCTCAGGGGGGCGGCGCTGGTGCCGGAGGAGGAGGCATGGAGTTTGATCTGTCGGAAGAGATTCTGGCGGTGATACCGACGGATCCTTACGAGCAATTGGATCTGGCACGTAAGATAACGTCGATGGCTATCGCCTCGAGAGTATCGAAGATGGAAACGGAGATTGGGAGGATGAGAGCAAAGATTTTCGAAAAGGATCGTATGATTTACGAATTGGAAGAGAAAGTATCAAGATTGCAGCAAGCGAATCATGAGGCCGAATCTCGATTAAAGCTTGTTTTTGACGAAAATGTACACTTTTCTTTCTTTTCTTAATTTCCTAAAATTTACTCTGATTTTTTTTTTTTGTGTTTCTTTCTTTTATTTTCCTGAAAACGATTAGCTTGGTATTTTGTGCCTTTCTCCCGTTCCCTTTATTACTATATATACTGTTATCTCTTCGGAAAAAGAAAACAGAGTTTAGTAGAAATTCTGGTTATTTTAAGAGACTTTTTTTTATAAATTTGTTTCTGAATTTCTAATGTTGCTGACTATTTTTGTGGGTATTTTTTTAAATATTTGGGGGGTTTTATTCTTCATGATTTTGATAACTTTGTTTTGTTTTTAATTAAAGATGAAGCTTGCAAAGGAGCGTGATTCATTGGCAATGACTGCAAAGAAACTTAGCCGTGATTTATCTAAGGTGAGATTGAAGTTCTAATATTATTTTCACTCAATTCACCTGTGCAAGTTTAGTTTTATTTATTTTCTGGATATGAGTTTATATGTTGAAGTTTTAGTTATTATGGAAATATGGTGAATGGATAACTTCATTAGGTTAATAGTATTTAATGGCTTTAACAACTTTCAGCTTCCCAAATGGAGCTATAGTGAACATTGAACAGAGAACAAAAAAAAGGAGCTATAGTGAACCAAAGTACCTCTGATTAAGAAACAAATGCTGTTAAATTTGTTGGTTTGAATTGCTTCTAACAAAATAATTTGCTGATAAAAGTAGCTTAAGCTTTTGTTTTGATCCAGATAAAAAAATTAATTTATAATAATTAAATAAAATTCATTTATAAATGAATTATCATGTTTGGGTTGCTGAATTCCTTAAAGCTTCAGACGTGAAGTGTCATGCCATTTTTAACGTTTTTCTGGTGTAATATACCAAAACTATTTCTAGAAAAAAGATTATTTCCTCTTTAGTATGTTCAACCTGATCTCGGCATTTTTAACCTTCTTTCTAGTAGCTATTCTCATTGCCAATTTGAATGCTTTCATGGACATCTCACTTTTGTAGAAGAAATCACATGGTATTTTCCTGCTTTTTAATATTTTCTTTTACATTCATGCTTGTTCATTATTCTCTTTATTTGTTTGTTTCTCCTTTTTTTTTTCTTTTCTAATTTATACTTTCTGGCACATTATCATATTACATTCATTTGTATTCTACCTTGAAATATGAAGAATAAGCTTGATATTCTACTATTTGACAGTTGGAGACTTTTAAGCGGCAATTGATGCAATCGCTGAGTGATGATAATTCATCTGTAAGATCTCAGCATTTATTTTTTTTCCGAGTATATTTCATTATTTCTGTTGTTTATTATGAAATTTTGGTTCCTTTATCTGCCCTTATATTTTCAGTTTCTGTTGTTCAGTGCTTGAAGAAACCAATTTTGGTTAACCTTATTTCCAATCCTGTTTTAATAGCAGGCTGAAACTGTTGATATCGGGACCTGTGACCAGTCAGTCCCTAAAGCCTATCCGGACAAGGGTATCATTTAAGCTTTGCTTTTTGTTCTTTTTTGTTCTGTATTTGCCAACTTATTCATTTATAATATCTCACTTCAGAGGTTCAACGATAACCTGTCTCCACCTTCTCCTTTTTTCCCTCTATCTGCTTCTATCTTGTTGCCAGTACTCTGATCAATGCTATATATGTTCCCACAGATGATGGGGCGAGTGACTACATGTCGCTTCGTTCTTCCAATGGTTCGACGGACTTGGGAAGCACAACTGATGAAGGTAATTGGACAAATTTCTTTCCCGTTCTTTTGTTTTGTTTTGAGTACTTTTATGCCTACATATTTGAGGAGCTTATAAATCAGCATCAATGCTGGAAAGGTATTCACAACCCTTATAAAATTGGAGATAAAAAACAAAACGGATATATTGGCACATTTTTTAATGAGTAATGATTGAGTTACTGTAAATAACTGTTGTGACTTTTCATTTTAGACTGTTGATATTTAAATATTGTATGGACTTAACTTATTTTCAGAAAAGGAAAAAAAAAAAAACTTGAAAAACCTTTGGATTTAAACTTTAGACTTGCTTTTAAGTTTCTAAAATTGAAATAAAAAATGAATTAGTTTGATGACTAGAAGTCGACAATGAACTAAATTTATCAATGCTTATTTTATTTAACACAAAAAAGAAAGCATTTAAATGTGTTGCATGAAAAGCTTTTTGCTGATAATTATGTGTTTTTAGTAACAAAATGATATATTTATCAAATAGTCATCATAACTTGAAGCATTTAACCAAACCTTGGCCAGAGAAATTGAAGCTTTTAAACATCTAACAAAAGTAATTGTTGTGGATTTATAATTTGACAACAAAATGTGGCTGTTTAAGTTATTGGACAATTTTGTGGAGTACTTTTGGGCAAACAATACTGTAGCAAGTCATTTCTTATGCTATTGTATGATTATACATATATAGATGTTATAAGGCAAATAGCAATACCGATTTTCTTCCCACAAAGGTAAAAAAAAGGACTTACTAGTTTGGAAAAGCATCCAAAACATACGAAAGCAAGATGTTCCTGAAAAGTACGAGTGAGTAGTGAACCTAATGTATAGAGCTACCCTATGATCAATCTGGATAAATGGATTCTGATTGATCCAGTTAGGATCTGTTGTATGTTCAATGCCTACATTTTTTAAAGTAAAATTTTGGGGTCAAGTCATAGTTTTGGTTGGTTACTACTAAACCTACTGAAGTTGGATTCTAGAGACTGATCTTAGGACAGACGTGTCTGTTTCATCTCTTTCATTTATTAGAATTTACAACTGTGAACTTATTGTTTGATAAACTTGGTGTATTATGCGTTCGTTGAAAGAAATTGACTATTTGTTTTTAGTTTAATAAACAAAATAAATTTGGTTGCCAAGTCCAGTATTTGTATTTTAGTGGAGTTTAGTAGTTTATCTTTGTCTGAAACTGAAGGCATTACAGTTACGAAGTTTCCATGCAAGAGCAAAAAAAAAAAATGTTCTGTATTATATAATTGTATAGTACATAACTTTTCCTCAAAAGATTTAGTCTAGGGTTAATCACTTAATTGTGGACTAGCTTAGGTTGAGGGGGTCTATCATCGAGGATGGGGGACATCCACAATCTAGAATGTTATATTGGGAAGCAGTAACTACAAAAAATAATCTTGAGATTGGTGCACTCCTCAAGGAAGTATAAAAGCATCTATGATATGATTGTGGGATATATATGATTGGTTCCTAAGTTCTTTTAAATTCTGAATACAATATTTCATGAATCTATATAGTTCAAGACATAGCTGTGTATGTTTTACTACTTTGGATGCATTCCTTCACTTGTTATGATGTACATTAATTAGTTACTGGGAATGTTCTGGGAAAGAATGCAACTCTTAAAAAGCTTTATCTTCATATGGATTTTAAGCTGATATCTTCCTAACAGCTTCAAGATATGCTGGACAAAGATTTTCTATAACTCCATATATCACACCTCGGCTGACACCTACTGGAACTCCAAAAGTTATATCCACAAATGGGTCCCCTAGGGGTTATTCTACTGCTGGGTCTCCTCAGAGAACCTCTGCTGCAACATCTCCTACCAAGTCTCAATCTGATGGGCGGACTTCGTTCTCCTCATGGTACCCATCAAGCCAGCAGTCATCTGCAGCTAACTCTCCTCCTCGTAGGGGCTCACTGCCAGGTTTTACAAGTGTTGTTATTCTGATAAATCCACTCCTTTTGTTTTTTTATGAAACTACCTTTACCTCTTTCCATCTGACCCAGTTTTTCTTGTATGTTAAAATATGTTTAG
Source organism: Gossypium australe (assembly GCA_005393395.2). Taxonomy (NCBI): domain Eukaryota; kingdom Viridiplantae; phylum Streptophyta; class Magnoliopsida; order Malvales; family Malvaceae; genus Gossypium; species Gossypium australe. The sequence goes on along the minus strand of CM016624.1, from coordinate 137,076,364 downwards.
CAAGGACCCCTCGAATTGATGGAAAGGAATTTTTTCGCCAGGCCAGGTAAATTCTATTCTTCTTTTACTCTTTCTGTGTATCTCTCCTTATGTTTATGGAGAGTGCATAGATTCATTGAAGGATGACTCCTTAAGAGTTCGTGACTTCACAAGCTAATCTGAAATATTTGTATTCCAGGAGTCGACTTTCCTATGAGCAATTTAGTGCTTTTTTGGCTAACATCAAGGAACTGAATGCTCAAAAGCAAACCCGAGCGGTAATGAGTCGTTGCATTCAGCAGACTCTACACCTGTTTACTATCAAACTTTTTTGTGCTTACTGAACTATTTATATATTTTCTTCAGGAAACTTTGAGGAAGGCAGAAGAGATTTTTGGGACAGATAACAAAGATCTGTTCCTATCATTTCAGGGATTGCTAAATCGCAACATTCACTAGATCTTAAATTATCTCTTCTTGAGATAGTTTTCCGTTACTGGTATGTCTTGTTCTAGACACCATCCGTGCAGTTTGTGTATTATTCGTAACATAGGCTATATGCTACCCTAGTGTCGCTCATAAGGTTCAGTACAACACTTCTCTTGAGTTGCACCATTGTAGCCTTGCCATAAGCTCAATAAATATACGAAGTTTTATTGCTTTGTGATTTTGGAAGCTATCATATCTTTTTTAATTTGAATTAGGAAATAATCACAAACGGCTGCCTCTACTTAATTATGTAGGTCTTGCTCTTTTTTCCCTGAATCTATAGAATGAAATCCCAGACAGGCGGAGCTGATCAAATGTTTTGAATGTTTCTAGCAATAAATCGTCTGATGTCTAGGTCATGCCTAATAGATGCTCATTTTATAAGCAATGCGAACTTGCATATTAAACAAATCATCGAAATTTGGCATTATCATTCAGTAGAAACGTTGATTTGTTATATGGTTATAGAAATTGAGCAGGGTAGAAGTGAACCATATGGTCAACACTTAGCAAATGAGCTTTGGTTTAAGTATGTTTTTATACTTCTATTGAGCTAAATTTGTTTGAAACTACTTGAATTCAAAGAGTATATACACCATGTCTCACACTGTCAGTATTCAAAACTCTCTTCTAGTCATTTAGGAAACATAAGCATCCTTGCTTTCCATATCATCTATATTTGATATCGATGCTTAGAAGGAAAAAAAAAAAAGAAACGAAGAGTTGAGAAAGATGAGTGATTTAGGTTATATTGTAGAATTTGGTGTAGGGAATTGATGAAGTTGGTTCAACACTATTTGGCAGGTTGCTTGGTTTTAGTTGATGGATTTGTCCAAACATCAAAAGAGCTGCCATAATGTAATATTAGATGAAAGATGAAAGCATCAGCTTCTTTTTCTTTTTCAAGCTAATTAATATGGTTTTGGGCTTTGAGACTATATAGCTCCCCCCATTCAAGCAGGGATTTTTGTGTAAATAAATTACTCTGCTTTTGCCTACTCTTTATGTCCCTTTTCTTTTGTTTAAATTGCCATTACAAGGTTATTAGTTTTATATCTTTTTGGTAATTTCTTATATGATTAATATTTCTTTGATTTGATCACATAGATTATATATATACCAATGTAGTCAGTACGGTCGTTTTTGTCTTGGTATTGGTACGTATCAGCATTGGCATGTTTAAGTGTACTGTTTCGGATTTATTGATGTTTTTAAATATTTTCTCATATATACATATTTATAGTCTAAATTTTAATTTCTTGATAAATTATATATACATTGAAATAAATTTCACATATATATATATTTATAGTCTAAGTTTTAGTTCATAAATTATATGTTATTTTGGTTAAAAAAAAATTATACAGTATATATACATGCAAATATATCTTAATTATATCCATATAAATATATTTATATGTTAATGTATGTTTTAAAATTGTTAATCAGGTCGAATAACTTTTAATTTTAAATGTAATTATGGTAAAATTAAAATTGTTTTGATAAAAAAAATTAGAAATTAGTTTAAAATATCAAAATTTTAAATATATCAACCGGTACCGATTGGTACACACTGGTATTGATTCAAATGAGTTGAATACACAAGTTGAAACTTAATAAAATTTTGATTGAAATAAAATATAAATTACTTGATAGTGATTTAAATTTAAAACATTACGTATTGACTGTGATATATATATATTTCAAAACACAAAGATTGAATTTAATAAATATGTGACATTTGACATTAACATTCAACATAATTAAAATGTTTGATTTTGGGGTTAGACAGGATCACAATTGCATAATCAAATCCAAAATAAATTTATAGTGAATATGAAATTAACCCATATTCAAAGAATTTAAAAATAAGGATGTTTGGTATGATTATTTTTAAATAATTTAATCGGTGAAACACTGATTTCGATATTTAGTATGCTAAAAAGTAATTGTGCTCGTGATATAACTTTAAACATAAGAATGTGATTAAAAAAAAGAGTTAAAAAAAATACCTTTAAGATAAATTATTTATTTATTTATTTTCAGCATTTTTTGGTTCAAGTTAAACTTAAATTATTTTTGAGTGAATGAATATCGATCAATAGGTCATAATTTAGAGTTATTTATTCTCATCATTTTCATACAATGTGTTTTTTAATTATAAAATCATGAAAAATCGAATAAAATGTTATTTTATATTCTAGTTTAAATACGTATTAGTTTTTTTTTTTTAGAAATTTGATTATATATACTCTTTTTATTTTTTAAATAAATTAATATTATAGATAAAATTATGTAATTGATAACAATAAATTGACTTTTGTTAACATTGAAAAATGTTAAAATTAATCAAATTCGACATTGTTATTAGCGAGTGATGAAGTTGAATCAATATTTGAAAAATAAATTTAGAGAAATAAATCCCGTATTTTAATAAATAAAAAAAATTAATGTTTATAAAAATCTTGAAAAATTAATTTAAAATAATTAAAAATTCTGGAGTGGTAAACTAGGTGAAACTAATCTCTTCCAAGCCCAAATCTAACCAAGCAAGGCCCATGATGAAGCATCTTCCGTTGATAAACAAAAGAATTTTGCTGCTGATTTTCTCGGGAAAGATTCAATCTTTTCCTAACCGTCTTTTGTTTCTCACAGTCACAGCTTTACCCATTTCAGCTTCCAATTAACTATTTCACTTCGTTTACTTTAGCATCAGTAAGACGCTGCAATCAATCAAAGGCATGTTCTTTCTTTTTTTCCCTTAATTGTGAAGTATGAATTTTGTATGTTGATCTTTGATGGGTATTTCTTTATTTTATTTCTTGTTTGATTTCATGAATTGGGTTTGTTTTCTTTTTAATTATAAAAAAAATAAATTTCAAAGCAAATTTACTTCCTTTTTTTGCTGTTATTTCTTTGTAAATGGAATATTTGATGGCATGTGATTGAAGGCATTATAAAATATTTTTTACAAATTTGATTAGAGTTTTCGAAATATAATTAGGGTTCTAAAAGCGAGTATTTTGTTCAGTTCCCAAATTCATTATGAAATTTATTAGGCAAATCAGTCTAAAAATTAGCTTGGATTATTATAGCTGCAATGGCGGAAATCTAGGTGAATGTTGTCGCTATGTTATAGGGTCTGGGTCATAGTAGTCCCTTTATTATTAAATGGATCAATTTAGTTCCTGTACTATTAAAAGGAATCAACGTAAAAGGATTCCATTAACATTTTGAAATATTTTTATGGTTTTGAAATGAAATCTTTTGTTTGGAGTTGAACTGCAAATGAAAAAAATAATAATTTTCATTTCATTTCATTTTTTAAACAGTAAACGTTAACTTTGTTACAAATTGGCTTTATTTAATTCTTTTTAATAGTATAGGGATTAAATTGATACATTTAATAGTAGAGGGACTAATGTGATCCAGTTCATCATAAAGGGACTTGGCAGGTACTTTCTCCCGGAAATCTATGTCAGTTTAGTTTCCATTGATTGTCCACTATGAAAATTTCAAAATGAGCGAGTATTTTTCCAGTTCATATAATAGAGGGACTAATCTGGAATAACATTTGGTGCTTCTATTTGTTTGCAATGCGGTATCATTATGTCTTATTTATATTCCGTTTTCTGTATGACAGATAATACTTTGTCTTAAATCCTTTGACTTATGCCAATTTTAATTTGTATTGTCGATAGGTGATATAAACTTTAGTTGGAAATAACGTAACTGGTACGTTGAAAGATTTTAATGGCAGGCAATGGCCTGCCATCTCTGGGTCGTGTAAAGCTTACTGATCTCGTACCTTCTGAAGGCATTCCTTCAGATTCTTACAAGCTATCAGTCTCTACTTTATCACAATCATTTGCTCAATATTCGGCTGCCATCATTCAGTTTCCAGCTAGTGATGGAGCTCTACTGAGATCTGGTTTAGATTCTGCTCACCTTTACTTCCAACAAAAGGCTGCATACCCACCAGAGGAGCTGATTCACACAAATGATTCTCGTGAGTGGTGCAAAACGTCAGGTTACTATGCCGACCCGCAACTATGGCAGGAAACATATGATTATCGGCCTGGTCTAACTCCTACAGACCCCATCAATGGAATGGAGTTTCCTCCGGGTGGTTTGCCTGATATATTTGGTTTACTCGGTAAGGCAGCTCGAGATGTACTGGATGCGATTAGCTATTACTTGAACTTGCGTAGCTCTCCCTTTACTGAAATACTCGATAACGTACCCTTAAGAATCCGGGAAGTTTCTTCTTCGGTATTATCTGTTTGTTGTCATGCAAGGCCTTCGTTTCCAGGGGCACAACACAGCAATTTAGCAACACAGGACGATGGTCAATTGATCATGGTTCCCGACCATGAGCACCAGGTTGATAAAAGTTTAATTTCTGTTGTTAAGTCCGATAAAGCAGGTTTTCATGTACGGGATTTTCAAGGCCGGTGGATTCTTTTAGATGGGGACCTTGGTCCCCAAGAAGCTGTTGTTTATCCCGGACTCGCACTTTACCAAGCGACTGCAGGTTACATAAATCCTGCCCTGCATCGTACCGAGATTAATAATATGTCGGGTAATATGTATGGAAAATGCTCTTTGGTTTTCAAACTCATGCCCAAATCTATGACCAGTCTTAGTTGCTCAGAGATGAGAGCAGCTGGTCATGGAGTTGAAGCTCAATTCCAGCTTCCTATACCAGTGGATGATTTCATGCAGAGATCTCACCCAACAGATCAGCTCTTTAATAGAAACACCTTCCTGAGTTTCAGTTACCCCCCGGCCCATGAAGGTAGGCAGTTTTTCTTAATATGACACAGCATTTTCTTACACTGTTTTGTTCTGGCCTTATGAAAAATAAAAAGATGAGATATAGGGTTTATAGCGGTTCAGTACAATATATATGATTATTTATGTTATTCTTTTTCCCGAGTAGCCTTGGTGAGAAGTTTTTAACAACACGTCCTTAGATCAATTAAATGCTGGTACAGGATCTATGAAGCCATTGATGAGAAGACGGAAGAACAATACGAGATGCAAGCCTCTACCTCCTTCCAAGAGATTACGGCTCGAGGCGCAAAGAGTGCTTAAGGAAAGGGTTCAGGAGATTGCGGATAAGAAGGGCATCAAATTACGGTTTTGTAATCTAAAAGAGTGTGAGAATCACATTCATGCACTTGATAGTCCATGTGCCAATATAAGAATGGAAATTGGGTGGCCTCACGGAGTGCCGTTCGTTCATCCCCACGATCTACCTAATAAGGCCAAGATCGGTTTTCTTGAAGCATATGAACCTGGTTGGACAGTGACTCACGATATGGATTTAAGCCTAACGGAACCTGCACAGACCGGTCAACAGTATTGTAACTGTACGTCTCGTTTATGTTTTATTATTCTTACACAAGCATTCATCAACATGGAATATAGTTTTCACCATTGGTCTTTTGACTTCTGACGAGTTTTATGTTTTCGTGTCTGCAGGAATCGTTGTTGTGGTTTCGTATGTCCATTATCCTGAATTAGCCTGTTCCTGGTCAGTTTTCTCAATCTCAACTTGGTGGTTTCTTTTCCTGCTAAATCCAGGACAAGAGCTGTTCCAACCAGCATAAGCTGTTTTGTCGAACCCAGTCCATTGGAAACCAGACCGGATTTCATCGTTGAAGTATGAAACAGAACACAAGTCACCATACATGTCTGTAAAAGAATGAGTACATTGTCTGTAAATAGTTAAAAAGTATTTTAGGAAATTCACTCTTTGGGCTTAAAGGTTCTTTCATGGTCTTCCTTTTCCCCTCTGTTTATATCTATATATAGTTTTCTCCATGTTTGAGTTTTCATTTTGCAGAGATGAAATGGAAGGATAGTAGGGATCTTTTGATTTTGATGACTTTGGGTGAAATTTCTGATAAATTCAACAGATTCGGAGAGGGTAAAACAGACAATTATGCTTTGGTTTTTATTTATAAAAAACCCTCAAACTAGTCTGTAATTGTCAAGTTGGGGCTTGAGTGGCAGCAACATAAGTTAATTTTTTTTTATTGTTTAGTATAAAAAGATATAAAATGATTGAAGCTTATAGTATTTTTATTTACTGATAAATAAATGTATATTTCTATTCAATAAATCAATTTTGCATCTCATTTGCCATTTAAATAAACTGAAACTGACAAAGGAATAAGCATTTAGGGCTCTTAAAAAATATATCTTTTTATTAAACTATGTTATTTGTTATGTTTTCAGAGTAAATTCCGTGATCCAATTATCTTTAAAGAGTAAAATACATCATGAACAAAAATACCATTCTGCAATATTTTGATTGAAAATGTAAACTTTAACCACAGAATAGCCATGCGGTACGTGAGTTTCAACTTACCCTTCTCCTCCCCTTTTTTCATTCTCTCGTCTGAATCCCTTTTTCATTCTCTTCCAATTTTGTTTTTTGAAGCATCTTTTTTTTCTTTCATTCTTCTTCCCCTCTTTTCCAGTCTCTGAAGCATTTTCCCTTTTTCATTCCTCTTCCCATTTCCTTCCTACCTTCTCCATCTTCTTCCCATTTTCTTTCAGCTACCCACACTTTCAAGCTTTCAACCTTCCCAGCAGCTCCAAGGCTGAGGAGAAGACACTACAATACCCTTTCCAAGGTATAAAGCTCGGTATTAATTTCATCATTTTATTTCTTCTGATATGGGTTACTTTTATTCGATTCGTTCATGCTCAAAATTTGGTCCTTTTTCAGAAAATTAGTCAATGCTTTTGATTAGTTTGATAGTGGTACCATACCATGTTTCTTTTATGTGAAACACTGCTTTTGCAGTAATGTGATGCTTTCCGATGAGGTTTTTTTTGTTAAGTGAGATGGGCTGTTCGCTGAATATGATTTACTAAGAATCAGTTTGTAATATCTCTGATAATTTTGAATATCATGCAATTATATGATATCCATGGAACCTTGGTGCAGAAAAAAAAAATCTGAATAATCTAGTTTGATCGCTGAGATACATATGTGCTTACCTATGTCCAATTTTATTTACATCAAAATATGCGTCTTAACCACCAGATTTGGGCTATTCCCTTCACCATTTCCTTGATACTAATATTTTCTCCTTCTTTCTTGTCAGGAAATTTGTTGTTGGAGCATTGGAAACCTGCAGGACTACGGACAGAAGGTCAACCTTCGTGTTGAAATTTGTTTGTTCTTCATTTATTATGGTTGTTTTTTATCTGCAACAGCTACATGATCATCTTAGTCCTGTTAATGTGATATATACTACAGTCAGCTTGATCAAACTTCTTGTATTTCTAAAGAGACAGTGCTGATGTGATAAGCCACTTTAGTTGGATTTCTATGACATCTTACAGCTAAGTTTTTTGTTTGAGATCTACCAAAAAAACAGTTACATATACTCCACTTGTTTTTGGTTTTCAAGCAGGCATTAGGAAGCACAAGGATATTGTTAGTAGTGTTTGAACAAATTGTTTGTTTTATATATCACTAAAAGTAGTAACTTGTATAAGTTTTAAGAACTATACTTACGTGAATTGTGGAATACTGCCTTTTAAATTACGTTCCAGACAAGTAGTGATTTGCATTCTATTTCATGTTACCTGTATTGGATCAATCTGCATTCCAAGTAATACTTGGCATGATACAATGCATTTTTGTTCTGTAATTTGTCTTCTAAAATTTTGAACTTCTTTGTACTCGTGTGTGTGTATAAATGGCAAGGAAAGGTGATGTTATGATTGGTTGTTGATGATTAACATGGATCCTTTGATTCCTTGAAGTACAATGCAATAATTATTACTTTGTAAAATATTAAGATTCCTTTGTTTTTCCTTTTTTGGTACCTATCTCATGAAATGAAAGACAAAGCATATATAATGGCCGCATTTTTAGACTAGCCATTAACATCCACCATCCCCTACATTGTCCACAAGTTGACCCCCGGCCTGCTCTTTTATATCTCTGGATCCTTAAAACTTATCTTCTTCTTCTTTTTAATTATTTTTCCATTTATATTACATTTTTTTCTATTCATTATCTTCAATGAATCTAATGGAAAAAAAAAAGCAGATAAGTTTAAGGATATAATAACAACTTTACATCAAAATCAGGAAAATAAACAAGATTAGAAGTTTACAAAATAGAAGAGAGTCTAGAAGAATGATAAAAAATAATAATATTGGATTGATGTTATAATTAGTTTAGTAATTATTGAACCAAAAAAGAAGAAACTTTCGGTTGAATATTATAGCGTATTACTGGACATTGAATCCCTGCTGCAGGAGAACCCAAGGCATATAATTGAAGTTGATAAACCAATCATAACATGGCCTTTTCTTTATTCATTTTTCGTATCATCATGTTGATAAAAGTTATATATCATGATTTCAATAGTGGAATTTTTATGTAATTATTTCACATGACAACTGCAGGCATTAAATCGAGCGGTGGTAAATCTGAGAACAAATGTGCAGAGTGTGCTTTGACAGCGGTAAGTTTCATTGTTTGTAATTCCAATTTAGTTATTAGGAGTTGAATGGAGGTACGTAGGTATGAAAATAGAGAAAAGGTAGGAGAATAGAAAAATCATAGATAGATCCCGGAACTCTAATTCACAATTTTCTTGTTATACACTATTCTTGTTGTTCTAATAACTGACCAATGCTTTTGCTTTCTTTTATTTATCTGTTGTTTCTGGTACTTCTGTGAACTCGTTAAGGGCTTTGCTATTTACCCATTTCAGTTTGCTTTTCTTCTGGATTGTTCTTCTGGGCTGCTAAAACATCATCGCTTGATAATGATATTAACTGTAGTTTATTTAAGGAAAAAAGTATTCTTCAAAAACAATATATTTATCTTATGTATGGTAGATTGCTTATCAATATCTGTTGTAGTATGATTTTAAATTATGTTGGAAAATAAAATTTTATTAATTTTAAAAGTGAGTATTTAAGAATAATTAATTATATTGTAATGTATTCCATCAATAGTACATAATTTTAATTAGTATAATAATTATTTTATACCTCAAAATTTACACATTCACGATTTAACAAATTTAGCCCGCAACATTTGTGTAAATATGTAAACGATAAAGTAATAGAGAGGGACTAGAGAGGTTTCTTACCAATTATTTTTAAATATAGATGAATTAATTTATTTTAAATTAAAAAAAAAAAAGATTATTGAACTTATTTATTTTAATATAATGTCTATCTCTATTTATAATTCACTCAAAATTTTAAATCAGAGTAAAAATGTGCATGTACTTAATACCAACTAAATTGAAGTTATATCATGTACTGGAAAGATTTTCTTTTTCTTTGGTTTATATTGAGTTACAGGTATAAATGGCAAAGGAAAGTGTGGCACTAAAACTATACATATATGGTAATGGAGTGCATTAAATATAAAATAAATAACAAAAATGAGCATCATTGCATGTGTATCAAGTATGCTTATTAAGTGGTGCTTAGACAAATAATATTCAACAATTGAGTACCAAAGCTCTAAAGTAAACACCTCCATTATCATTAATCATTAATTAATGTTTCCCCTATTTTATTCTTTGTGACAATAGTTGGATACGAATTGATTTATTTTTTAAAATCATTTTAAAACCTAATAAAAATACAATTGGGTTTATTTACTTATTTCATTTTCCCTTTTTGATTCTATTACAACATTTATTAACTCAAGTATGTTATTAGGTATTGATTTAAGCTCTCGTGTAAATAAAAATGATGTATGCTAATAAATGAAATGTTTCCTTTCGCCTGTCTTTTTGTAATACTAATAAACTACAAATAGTGTCCGCAAATCTCTTTTGTCACTATTATTTTTACCTCACTGTAATAAGTTATTGTAAACATCTTTGACATGTTGTAATTTCTATTTTGTGCTTTGGAAATATTCTTAATATGTATGGTTCGTTTTTCTTTGACAGGTTGTTATTGATTCTTCTTCCTATTTGGCTTGTTTGATTGCTTCCTCCACCAAGGGTTAAGCATCTTGTATTCATTGAATCACTGTAAGTTATTTGGCAATTAAAATCTTTGATTTTGTTTTACTGTTATTAAAATTAGTATTGGAGAAATGTGACCCTTTTACTATGATTTGAAGATATATAAAACTTTAATATCTTGCAGTAATGGCTCGTCTGCCTTTAATTGTACAATGTGAGAGGCGTAAAAGAATTGGTCTTGCTATTACAATATGGTTGCAAATGTGTACAGTTGCGAGTTGGTTTTTAGTTGCATTGGGTGCCATCCATAGCCTACATACTTATATACCAAAGATTTCTGATGTAAGTGATTCTTCTACTTCATTTAATGATGCTGCCACTTTATTGGCGGAAAATATACGGATTGTTGGCCTTAAAATCAGTAAGAGTATTGCCTCCGAAGTGTTAATTCAACAAAAATCAGAAATGGCCATTCAAGAAAGTGCTTTGAAATTATATCCAACATTATGTGAAGTAGAAGGTTTAACTGAGGATGAGCGCTTTCGAGCATTGAGCAAAATTCCAGATCATCCAACGCAAATGCTCATTTTCTTTAGTTTACCTTCTACTGTGCGATTGGAATGGGTCAGAAGATTTCTTGCTGACCATTAAAAATCATAGTTGTGTTGATTATATTTTGGTATCTTTTTGTGTTTATAATATTTGGATGGTATAATGACATGATAGAATGTCATTACAATTTTGTAACTTTTTGATGTTGTAAAATTTTAAAACATATGTATTATGACATATAAACTAATGAAATCATGTAACTTTTTGTTAATATATAAATATTATGCTTAGATGTTCAATATAATTCTCAAGTTATTTATTACTTCTAATATTTAATTATTTTTTATTGTAAAATAATTAAATTATTTGTTTCAGTAATGATATTTTAGCACATTAAATATGTATTGCAGTTTAAAAATAATAAAGTAGATTATATATATTTTTATAGTATTATATTTTAATTTTTTAATTCATATAATAATAATTATATTAAGAATGCTATTAAATTATTTTTTTATTAAATTATATTTAAATATTTTATGTTATAATATGGTTAAATTATTATTATTTTTATTAAATTATTTTCAATAATAATCTTATTAAAATTTAATAACAATAACAATAATCATCTACCTAAAAAAAAATTCTACTAAGGGCAATTTAGTCATTTTAGTTCTTTTCCTTATGTTATTACAACATCATTCCATTCAACCAAACACAAGCATACCATTACAGTTCTATTCCATTTTATTCAACCAAACAGTTGAATTGCTTATTACAACTTTATTCAATTACAGCCTTATTCCAGTGAACCAAACGTAACTTAATTTTAATATAGTTAATTCATGTATTATTTATAGTTATAATTCTAAACTTCATCTATATATATATATATAAATAATATATATATATATATATATATATCTGAAATCAAACTATTTATTAATGTAAATCAAATGGTACATTATAGATCACTATCTACATTTACAGCCCTAATGTCAATGTCAATCTCTCTTGAAAGATAACATGTTAGACCACCTCATTTCCATTCTTAAAGCCCATAATTCTTTGATAAAAGTATTATGGAAGTTCTTGTACTAAAAATTGAATTATATTTTGTTCCCTCTACTCAAAAAATGAGCAACCTAACCCCTATACATTAAATTAAAAAATAAATTAATCATTTCTGTTAAAAATTCCTTCCATTATACTATTAAAAATTAACTTAATTGATGAAATAACTAGACATAGGCACATGATGTACCGCATATAGCTCATGTTGATGTATATGAACAAATTTTTTAATTGTAGAAATGGAAGGAATTTTTAACAAAAAGATCAATATGCTCTTTGATTTAACATGCATGAACTAATTTATCCATTTTTTGAGTAGAGAAAGTAAAATATAATCTCATTCCTAGTATAGAGACCTCCATAGTACTTTTACCTACTTCTTCCTCGTTCCAAAAGTTTTGAGGTCACTCCAACTCCATTTTTGAAGTGTGTAATAACATAAACAACATAATGTTCCAAAACTAACACCAGTTTACCCAGAAACCAGTTCAGATGGGCTAGGGTGTTCCAAGTATAACTGCAAACCCAGAGGTTCACTGTTCATCGACTTGATCGGTGTTATTAACGGAGGTTGTTGCCATTGTTTTGTGTCGGTTGGGATCCACATTTCCGCATCCTTGCTCGTACTAACCTGAGGGAGCGACCGGAAGTAAGCCATGATCTCCCACCTGCAATCTGTTAATAAGTCGCAACATAGTCAAATGATGTAGTAAGAGTGTAACATTGAAGCCCAATTCTTGCTTCCAGGAAATGAACATGTTAAGATCCAATTAACTAGGCTTAATTAAACTTACCACGGGGAAGAACTGTTGTAAGGGGTTGGGAAACCGAAAGTTTGATCAAGAATGATCGAAGAGAGAATTCTAGATCGCTTTCTTCCACTTTTGAGCCAAAAGATTGATTAACATTTAGTTTGAAGATAAACCTCTCCATGGGAATGTTGTCTGTGTTGAAAAAAGTAACGGCGACTCTCTCCACCAAACCCTATTTATAAAGAGGAGCATTTCACATGTCAAGTATTTATGTTGAAGCTATATTTCATCAGAATCCATTTTTAAAGCTGCACGGAGGGTTTCCAAGAATTGAATATAATCAATGCCATTGATAAAAAAAAACTTCCTTCACTAATGTAAAGTCGAAGTTGGAGAAAATCATCTCCAGATCAATAAGTTTTATCACAGAGCTCAAAGTATTATTTCTAGTCCTTAGTTTTCTATGCTATAAAGCTATTTTACTTGGAATTAAGTGCAAATGTTAGATATAGATATATATATTAGACACAAGTACTTTGCGAAAAATGTAGAGTCGAAGGAGAATAGCTATGAATCATCGAGTTAATACGTAAGTTCACTTGGACTAATGTTTGTTTGGTTCATATAACAGCAATATTTTGGGTTCGTTTTGGCTCTCAAAAAGATAATAAGAACTAAAATTTTCAAGTCAGTTCGATCTTTTAGTGAATCAATCGTGTTATTAAAGAAGTAAATCTCTCTTTGTTTTGATCGATATGAGGGACACTACAAAGAATATCATCATCACAACACTAGAACATAATATGCAGCATAGAGCACACATTTTCACATCTAAATAAATCAGATCAGATCATCACAAAACATTATAAACATCCAAACACATTAAAAAAACACTAGTCAAACAACATCTAATGAATTAAACCAACCTTTTGGATGGAAGGAAGAAGTCCCTTAACAGCGGAATGGATATATTCTCTTAGCTGGGGATGTCGAGCCCTTTGTACGACAACATTCATATACCTTCTTCTCTCGAAAGCACCTTCAACAAAGCATGGAACACGAGTTACTGACATGATATTAACATAAAAATAAACCCAGACAACGAATCTGTATATAACGAGGTAACACCGTAAAAGGCTTCAACCATTAGAAATTGAAGCTTTCAGTTTCGAATTTAAGCACTGTAATCTATAAAAATCCAAAAATTTCCTTCAACTCTAAATTACAAAACCTACACTACCAAGTAATGGATAAAATACACAATATTAACTTGAAAATTAATAATAACAGGATTTTGCAAGAGTGCTTTTAGAACACTCTTTTAAGGTTGGTTCAATACTATTTACAGAAACTGTCAAGACATACTCGTATCTAACACTCACACTCAAATTTCAGTGACTTTGAGTGTTTGATAGGGAAATTCATAATAACATAAAATTTAGATAAATGCTAACAATCCCAATTGCACCATTTTTCACTCTTTGCTAATTAATTAAATACCCATTCACTCTAATCTTCAGCAAAAGAATTACCAAATATTTTTCCTCCAAAAAGACTTTTTTTATAATTTTAACACAAATTTATAAGTTGAATTTGGTTAAGGAATAAAAAATTCATATAAAAGCCCTAAACTTCTACGAGAAATAAAAGGAACATATAGCAATATACCGGAAGGATAAATTCCTTTGAGGTAAACGACTGAAGTGATAGCTACCTCCAAGAATTCAACCAAAATCCCGGCAATTTCACCTAAAATTAAATAAATATAAAAGAAATTTGCTTAAAAATAGTATAGAAAATAAAAAAATTCAAATAAAAAGCGAGAAAATGCGTACCTTGAGGAGATTGATTATCTTTGCGTTCCATTTTTCCAGAAGATGGAGTCGTGGGCTTGCTATTTGGCATTTTAAATTCTGTGTTTGTGAGCCATTTTTAAGAGGAAGGGAAAATTACGAAAGCTACCTTAAACTTTTTAATATTTTGATTTTTTACTATAAAAATTTTAGTTATGAATAATTAAGTCCCACACGACCTGGTTTATCTTTTTAATAGATAAGATCACATGACATACATATCGTAATTTTTATGGATAAATTACATTAGTGGTCACCCAACTATAAAAAATTATAAAATGATCACTTAAATATAAAAATTGTAAAATAGTCATTCTAACTATAGATCTAATCACGAGGCCCGCCAAAAATCGGAGGGTTTGAGCCCGAAATATGACTTGAACAAAAAGTAAGACTCATTTTCTAAAAGGTCGAACTTCGAGTAAGTTTTTTTTATCCAAACCCAATTAGAATTTGTAAAAAAAACAATCGTTATTGTTTTTTATTGTTTTGTCGTTGTTTTGCTATCATTTCGCTATTATATTGCTACTGTTTTGTTGTTATTGTTTGGATATTGTATAACTCTTGTTTTATTATTAATTTTGCTACTATTTTATCGTAATTTACTTACTAAGTTGCATCGTGTTATTTAAGTATAATTTTTAATTTTTTTTATTTGTTGGGAAAAATTATTTTATGTTTTTAGTGTATTTGATGTGTTATATTTTTAATTTTTATATAAAAATAATATAAAATATTTTAATATGGGAAAGACGAGCTGAGCTTGTGTTTAAACATTTTTATCTGAACTGAACTTGAGCAAAATTTTAGATCCATTTTTTGGGTCAGGCCGAGTCTAGCCCAAACTTAAAAAGCAAACCTAAATTTTTTAACCCAAACTTGACTCATTCCACCCCATGATCAACTCTACTCAACTAACAAACCACAACTTTTTTTGAAATTGTTTTTTATATCAATTCACTCTTAATTATAAAAATATTTAACAACTTTAATTTTCAACATTTATAACAAAATATAAAATAATTACTCATATAAAAAATTATAGAAATAATCACTCAATATTTATTAATTATATTTGTCGAAACCATCCATTTTTTGAAAAAGGCAGGAATCGACTTGGGTTTTGAAAACGAATAAAACGGGAGTTTCCATCAATCTTTTTTGTTGAGGTGTGATTGGGTCACCTTACAAAGTGGTTGCTTTAAATAAACCATTTAATTTATCAAAGCAACGATTTTGGTCTATGAAATTTATAGAAACAGGTTCGGGAGTCGGTTACGCACGAGGAAGGGTTAACACCCTCGATACGCCCAAAATTGGTACCTAATTGATTATCTAATGTCTTAATGTCGAAAATTTGAAAAGATTTAAAAATATGATCCTCTTTAAAAGAACGTGAACAAATCGAAAGTAGATGATAAGACATTCTTATTTCCAAGAGATAAAATGTCGTACTCAATAAGTTAGGGCACAACATTTTGGACTCTCGAAATTAAGCTTGTTTCTTGACTTTAAAATTCAGATTCGAGTTCGAGGAGGATATCCCATTATTTGACAAATGAGAAACCGGAACTCAGTAAGTTAAAGCTCAATCTCTCGAAATTCCAAATACGGGACATTGCCTTCGTTTTAAAAATCTTATCTCGGGATAACAAAACATCACATCCAATGCTTTAGGACACGACATTTCGAATTTCCGAGAATAAGTTTTTTGTTTAAAAATGCATTTGTTTTAAAAGGATATTCAGTTATTTAGATTAAACAAGGAAAATCGAAACCCAATACTTTAGGGTACGATCTCTTGAATTTCTAAACACGGAATATTGCCTTTGAGAACGAAAGCAATCTTGTATCGTGCAAAAATTGATGTAACACAAGTTTATAAAAATGAAAAAAAACCAAATCATGATATTAACAGGTATAATAATAAATGAATAGTATGAATAATAATAATAATAATAATAATAATAATAATAATAATAATAATAATAGTAATAGTAAGTATATATACAAGTAATAGTACAATAATAGTAGTAATAGAAATAATAATAAAATAGTAATAATAGTAATTATATACAAGTAGCAGCACAATAATATTGGTAATAGAAATAATAGTAGTATAATAATGAAAGTAACAATGATGAAAAATAAAGCAAATGGTAATAATAATAATAATAATAATAATAATAATAATAATAATAATAACAATAATGGTAATAATGGTAATAATAATAATAATAATAAAAGTAATGAACATGAACAAAAATGGAGTGCTTGGGGTAAATTTGAAATAAAACAAAGAGGGAAGGATCAGACTGGAATGCGTGTAAGAAGGGAGGGACTAAAATGGACAATAACCCCTCCTTCAAAACGCGCGGCAGTGGATGGACCAGATCAAAAATCAAATAAACTTCCAGGGCAAATTTTAAAGAAACTAAAAACCTGATTGCAAGAATGTAAAATAACAGAGGGGCTAAATGTGCAATTAGCCCATCCCAACAAAACACGCGGCTCCTCTGGCCGGGTCGGGTCGTGCGCGCGGGTCGTATGCTAAACGACGTCGTTTTGGGCATTAATGGCCAGCCCCAAAACGACGTCGTTTTGAGAGGCTATTTAAAGGCCAAATTCTTAAAAAAAAAATCATTTTTCCATTCATTCTTAAAAAAAACTTCTTAACCCCCTTTCTTTTTCTCTGCAGGGTCTGCAGATTCCGGGGAGCTTCCGGTGCTCAGACCACCACGTGCCGCCGCCGGCCACCGCGCACGGTGGCCGGAAAGGTAAAACTTCTCTCTCTTTTTTTAATAGGTATGTATATTATATATATTTTGATTGAATAATAAAAAATAAATCAAAACGACGAATAAAAAAAATGCAAAATCACCTCCTTCTCCTTTTAATGTTCACTCTGCCCTTTTTAATGTTTGAATCTGTTTTTTGTATTTCCCCAAATCACCCATTCTTTTTATTTTTTGTTTGTAAATGCTTAAAAAATAAAAAAAGAAACAACAGCAAATAATCGTAGAAAACAAAGATGAAAAAGACTAAAATCAACCTTGGGCTTCTTCTCTCTTTCTTGTTTGAATCTAAAAGCACCGTTTTATTGATAACAAAAAAAAAAACCCTTCCTACATCATTTCTTTTGGTTTTTATAACCAAATTAAAGAGAAAAAAATAGAAATAAAAAAACAATAGTATTTGTCTTCTTGTTGCCATTATTGCTCTTGTTTTGTCTTTGTCTCTTTCTTTTTCTTTTTGCAGGAGCAACTTGGGCAAGTGGCTAATGGGTAGGAGATGGGGGAGCGGCGCTAGTGGAGTAGAGTCCTAGGGTTTTGTTTTGTCTTTTTCTGGTAATGGGCTGGTTTATTGTTGGGCTTATTGGGTTTGCTTTTTTTAAAAAATTGGGTTTTGTAGGTTTTGGGCCCGGACAAATTTAGGCTGTTACAGCTGCCCCTCTTTGCTCATTGTCGTGTAACGGGAATAGAGCAAAGACATAAAGAAGGCCCAAATTTGCCTGGATCCCTTGAGTCTGGATTCTTCAGTGCTCTTATTCTTCATGTGGCCTCATCCTAGTCCACTGCGTCTTTGTCGTTTTGATCCACTTCACTGCAGCCTTGGGATACGATTATTGACTTTGATCTGCTTCTCTGTAATCTCGGGAATGTCAAGTTTGCTGCCTTCGATCTGCTTCTCTGTAACTTCGAGAATGTCAGGTTTGCTATCTTCAGTCTGCTCCTAAAACATCAGGACTGCCAGACTTGCTATCTTCAGTTTGCTCCTAAAACATCAGGACTGCTAGATTTGCCATCTTCAGTTTGCTCCTAAGACATCAGGACTGCCAGATTTGCCATCTTCAATCTGCTCCTAAGACATCAGGACTGCCAGACTTGCTATCTTCAGTTTGCTCCCAAAACATCAGGACTGCCAAACTTGCTATTTTCAATCTGCTCCCAAAACATCAGGACTGCCAAACTTGCTATCTTTAATCTGCTCCTAAAACATCAGGATTGCCAGATTTGCTATCTTCAGCCTCCTCCTAAAACATCAGGACTACCAGACTTGCTATCTTCAGTTTGCTCCTAAAACATCAGGACTTCCAAACTTGCCATCTTCAGTCTGCTCCTAAAATATCAGGACTGCCAGACTTGCCATCTTTAATCTGTCCCTGAAACATTAAGATTTCCAGACTTGCTATCTTCAATCTGCCCCTGAAACATCAGGGCTGCCAGACTTGCTACCTTCAATCTTTCAATTTGCTTCCTTACTATCTTCAGAAAGACTTCAATCTTCAGTCTGCTCCACTATCCTCTAGGGAACAAAATTTGAACATTTCAATTTGCTTCCTTACTATCTTCAGGAAGACTTCAATCTTCAGTCTACTCCACTACTCTCTAGGGAACAAAATCTGAACTTCGCTATTGCTACACTGTTCTTTGAGGAATCTGTCCTGTAGAATGTGCTTATGCTTATGCAAATGATGAGGGTGTTAAGATCAGAATGACTCAAGGCCTCTCAACTACATGTGTTATGAACGACATTTAAATGAATGCAGAATGTCATGAGAATGATGATTTTTCACAATGATTAAGATGCCATGAACGTAATAAATTGAATGCTCTTAACTAAATGCTGTTATGGAGGGCATTTGCACAAATGTAGAATGCCACTGCCCATCGCCCATCAGAATCTTATTGCTGACGTATTACGCTACTATCTTGCTCTGCTGAAACCTCAGCCAAAACTCAAAGGAATAATCATATTTTGCTCAACTGACTTGCCCAATGCAACTTCAAGGTCAAGGGTATAGAACCCGTATCGTCTTTAATCCATCCCACTACGACTCAGGGTTAAAGAATTTGTAACTTCTTCAATCAATTTGGTCTACCGCACCTTCTATTCCCTGGGTGTCGTGACCAGATGTGTATGCGTCATATTTGCATAGATACAGAATATCATTTTTCTGCAACTGATTCTCCATTTACACATGGGTTAATATTGCCCCCTTTTTCGTCAAGATGGTATTATTAACATAATACCTTGTATTGTTCAATCACCACTTTTTACAAAACCCGAAGAGATAGTCTCATTTTGGACTAAGATGTTTCCCACCCTTAAGCTTGGTGAACAATAGTCGTGTTTTAGACTCCTGTATTATTTAGAGGTTTCCAGAGTAATATGTAAAACTCCTTGCATGAAAGTCTTATTAGTCCAGTAATTATTTCAATGCAAAATGCTTGAAAAAGATCATAAAGATGGACGAAACGGAAATTTATTGAGAGCATAGCTCGAAACAAACAAGTTGATCAAAGCTAGCAAATGCAATGAAGAAGAAAGTTTATTTATAGCGTATTTTGAAAAAACAAAGATAGTAAACTCAAAAATGGGTAAAATGGAAACTAGGTGCCCCAGATTCCGTAGCCTGAGCTTCTCTGTTCAGACTTCTTGAAGACCATTTTAAGTTCAATATGTGTTTAGGGGATCCGAAGTACTTTGTCGATGCTCCAAGACGTAACATACCCCTTCATTGTTACTTCAAGCGTAGCGAGACTACTATACGCTCCATTTTTTATCAAAATTTGAGCTGCCCTTTTCAGATTTTCAACTCAAACCCACCTTTGGTCTCAAAGCGCCCTTTGCGGGTTTTCGCCTTTGGCCTCTCCTTTTTCTTTCTTCTTTTTTTATGATAATTTTTTTTCTCTTTTTTTGTTTTTTTTTTGTTTTTTTCTTATCCCCCTCTTTTTAGGTCGAATCTGAATTCACCGAATTGGACAGGTCATTGCCATCCATCTCCGTCAATATCCATACTTCCATAGAACAGGCCTTCTTTGCTGCATAAGGTCCTTCCTAGTTTGGCATTCACTCTCTTCTGAAGTCCCTTTTGCATGGGAGAATTTTTCTTTCAAAGCCCTATCATGAAATTCTCTAAGGCGATCATTTTTGTTGTAAACTCGCATTATCTGATCGTGATAGATAGCTCTTAACATCTTCTCTTCAAATTTACTCGATCACATCGGGACTGGATTTATTTCGTCCCATCCAATTTTGGCTCGGCTCGTACCCGGGAAGAGAGGATTTTGACTTCAATAGGTAAAACCTAATGAGGAAAGCATTGCCCCAGCGGAGGTCCTGACCGACGTTTAATGAGCATAAAGGGTAAACGTAACTTCTATATGCCAATATTTACAAGTCTAGGTCATCTTCCTAATGATCATTGTTTTGTTGGCCTCTTTTTTTTGTTTTTTTTTTGCACTATGACGTGGCACCTGATCTTTGTACAGACCGCAAACTTTTGACATTGTGCGGTTAAATGTGATATTTCTTTCCTTTTTTGTTCTAATGACCATTGACTTTGCAATATTGGCCTACGAAACTACTTCCACCCTCTTAGCGAATTAATGTTTGCTAAAAGCTTCCGACGAGATCGTTCCAATAAACTCTATGCCTCACACAGATAAGGTCTATGAGGAAATGAATGAGACATACGAATCTTGTTTTCATAAATTTGGCATTTACGGCATAACTGATGCAATCCCTTTCTATGATGTACCAACAGTACCCGAATCTCATGATTTGCCTGGCTATTGTAAAGCCATGTGTTTAAAACACCCTTATGAACCTCTTTTAAGACTTTCTCGAGTGTGTCTTAATATGATAGTGCGAAACATCTTTGAATTCTTGGAAATAACTCAATGATGTATTGCCTTATTCTTGCGATAAGCTAGGCTTCCATCTTCACTTCCTTTGTTAGCTCGTAGTGTCCGCAGAGACTTCGTAAGGTAGGATATACCATTCTTAACAAATTAAGAAATAAGTTGCAATTTTTGTCATCTTTAAAGTCCTTAGATCCCTCTAACACATATCTCGTTAAAAAGAGAGTCAGTAACAGCGTTGCTCATGTCATTGAGACCTGGGGACCTACTATGGGTATGCAGGCAGAAAATCTAAAGAATAAATAATTTTAAGGATGATTATTTGTATGATATCAAAATAAAACAATGTAGAGTATGAAATGTAATGAAAGATGCATTTTATTGAAATAACAATTTTGGACACAAGCCTATTTCACAAAGGACTCTTATTGCCTTTAAGCTTAAAGCAACAAGCATGTTTCGAACATTACTCTAGATTAGCTAAAATACAGGGATCTTCCACAGTCCCTTGTTCAGTTCGCTTTGCAAATACGTCATTGATGTTCCAATTCCCAGTATCAGGTTTTGCACTAAAGTCCTGAACTCGATGTACTCCTGATCTCATCCCCAAATTCATCATGGTACTTACAATATTTACCCTTTTAACGGCATAGTTGGGCAATGAGTTCTCTAAGCTAGGCACATCGTCGAGCTTTACCATCCCTACCTTGATAAGTCTTTCAACTACCTTTTTGAAGGCAGTGCAGTTTTCTATTGAGTGACCCATTATTCCCGCATGGTAGTCGCATTGAGCGTTTAGATCATACCGTTTAGGATATGGGGGCTGTAATGGCTTCAAATAGTAAGGAGACACCACATGTGCATCAAATAAATTTTGATAGAGCTCCTTGTATGTCATCGGGATGGGTGTGAAATGGAGCCTTCCAATGTCAGGCTTTGGGTTGGAATCTTGCCTAAGGGGGTCTCGATGACTGGTAGTCACCCTCCTTAGCTGGCTTACTGTAATCAGTTCTAAATGGCCCTTGTCATGCCTACTCGTACTACCCACTTCCTTTTCCTTCTTCGGGGCCTTCAAAGTCTGCTCTCACTCATTTCTTTTGCCTTTGCTTGAACAGTCGGTTTGGGTCAATCATCCTCAGGGTTAAAGCATGAGTTCATCGGAAAGTTCAACAGTGCCGATGTATTAATCTGACATTAGGGCCCGGTAATGACGGGTATCCCATGCGACTGCGTGTCTCTTTGAGTCGGGATATTCATCGGGGAGTAAATGATTTCTTCATCATCGTCTGTACTACCGACCACTGGGTCACTCCTTTTTCCAAGTCCTTCAGATAGTAATTGGCCCATCATATTCATCTGATCTCGCATATCATGTTGAATTTTGGCCAACTGCTCTTGGATCAGTATTTATCTTTGCTCTAATCTCTCCAACCATTGTTCTATGTTTTTTATGTTAACTGAAATAACTTCACCTGATTAAGGTCTTTCCACAAATTTGAGTACATGTGATATGATATAATACAAATGCATGAAATGCAATGCAAAATGTATGGATGAATGCAAGAAGAAAGAGAGGCGTTGATTATGAATTCAATTCCTATGAGAAGAACTTGTCTAGAAAATACGTTTCTTTACATAAAATGGACTGCATATACGGCCTCTTTCTCATAGTCCAGGTGAAAACACCAATCCTCTTCTTCGTATCCAGATATTATAGTCGTGTACCGTGAACCTCCTCAATAGATGCCTCTTCTAGCCCTTTGTTGCTTGATCCAGGTTGTTCCTTCCCTCTGCGATGCTCATAATCGTCTGATGACTCCCAAACAATCCTTGTCGGCTTGAATCTTCAGACAAATCCTCTTCTTCGTATCCGGATGTTATGGCCATGTCCCGTGAACTTTCTCAATAGACGTCTCTTCCAGCTCTTTGTTGCTTGATCCAAGTCGTACCTCATCACTCACTTATCCTCCGTGATGCTCATAAACTTCTGATGGCTCCCGAACAATCCTTGTCGGCTTAAATCTTCAGGTAATGTCTTGTCTCGTTGTTTACCTAGGCCATGTTCAGACGACCGTATTATAATCCACTTTATCAAGTAACACATTTTCTTATGACAAATTCTTCTATTTAGCAATCAAACGCGAATCAACACCTCCTTTCTAAGATGATGCAATGTAATGCAAATGCATGGAATGAATGCAAAAAGAAAGAGAGGCGCTGATTATGAATTCAAT
This sequence comes from Gossypium australe, assembly GCA_005393395.2. Classification (NCBI taxonomy): domain Eukaryota; kingdom Viridiplantae; phylum Streptophyta; class Magnoliopsida; order Malvales; family Malvaceae; genus Gossypium; species Gossypium australe. Next base: position 137,052,810 of record CM016624.1, on the reverse strand, counting down.
TCCATTAGAAGAACTTTTCTAGAAAATAAAGCTCTTTACATAAAACGGATTGCATATACGGTTTTGTCCTCATACTCCAAGTAAAACACCAATCTTGTCCTTCGTAACCGGATATTATGGTCATGTCCTGTGAACTTTCTTCATAGTCTCTTCTAGCTCTTTGTAGCTTGGTTCGGGTCGTACCTCTTCACCCGCTTATCCTCTGTGATTGTTCATAAACTTCTTTAAGAAAGTCAAGATGTGACGACTCTTGAATAATCCTTGTTGGCTTGAATCATCGAGCAAAGTCTTATATTTTTCTGTGGACTATCAGCTTTCTCTCATTGTTTATTTGGACTATATTTGGGCAACCGTATTATAATCCACTTTATCAAGAAATTTATTTCCTTATGACAAACTCCTCTATTTAGCAATCGAATATTAATCAACACCTCTTTTCTATGATGATGCAATGCAATGCAATCAAAACAGAAGAAAACACGTTAGTACAAGAGGAATGAACAAACAAAAAAGAAAACACGTTAGCGCAAGGGAAATAGACAAACACAAAACACCTATTCAGGTGAACACTAGGGTTTTGGCGTGGCTCTATCTAGGCTAGGCTCCTAGGTCTCTCTACATGTGGTTTGGTTCTACAGAAGGGTACCCAAACCAACAGATTCCTCGATCCTCACCCATTATAGGCTCATACGGAACAAGTTCGATTCAGGGGAATACATTTCCCTATGGCTACATGGAGATGAAAATCTCACGAAGACATAGGTACGGATGTATCCCGAAAGCGATTCACTATCTTGCACGGAGGTGAAAACTTCACGAAAGAGTAGCTTCTCAATTCCACTTAAGGGTGCGACCACAACGGTCATACAATGCAATGTGCAGAAGAAAATAGAAATCATATGCAATGACACAAATGAATACAACAAAAGGATAGTAATTTTTAAATAAAATTTTCAAACTTTCGACAAAGGACAGAAAATAATCATTTTACGGCCTGACTCTCTTTTTTTTGTCCCCAATGGAGTCTCCAAGCTGTCGAAACTATCTGTTTTTTGAAAAAGGCAAGAATCGACTTGGGTTTTGAAAATGAATAAAACGGGAGTCGCCACCAATCTTTTTTGTTGAAGTGTGATTGGGTCACGTTACAAAGTGGTTGCTTTAAATAAACCATTTAATTTATCAAAGCAACGATTTTGGTCTACGAAATTTAAAAAAACAGGTTCGGGAGTCGGTTACGCACGAGGAAGGGTTAACACCCTCGATACGCCCAAAATTGGTACCTAATTGATTATCTAATGTCTTAATGTCGAAAATTTGAAAAGACTTGAAAATATGATCCTCTTTAAAAGAACGTGAACAAATTGAAAGTGGATGATAAGACATTCTTATTTCCAAGAGATAAAATGTCGTACTCAGTAAGTTAGGGCACAACATTTTGGACTCTCGAAATTAAGCTTGTTTCTTGACTTTAAAATTCAGATTCGAGTTCGAGGAGGATATCCCATTATTTGACAAATGAGAAACCGGAACTCAGTAAGTTAGAGCTCGATCTCTCAAAATTCCAAATACGGGACATTGCCTTCGGTTTTAAAAATCTTATCTCGGGATAACAAAACATCACATCCAATGCTTTAGGACACGACATTTCGAATTTCCGAGAATAAGCTTTTTGTTTAAAAATGTATTTGTTTTAAAAGGATATTCAATTATTTAGATTAAACGAGGAAAATCGAAACCCAATACTTTAGGGTACGATCTCTTGAATTTCTAAATACGGAATATTGCCTTTGAGAACGAAAGCAATCTTGTATCGTGCAAAAATTGATGTAACACAAGTTTATAAAAATGAAATGAACCAAATCATGATATTAACAGGTATAATAATAAATGAATAATAATAATAATAATAATAATAATAATAATAATAATAATAATAATAATAATAATAATAGTAAGTATATATACAAGTAATAGTACAATAATAGTAGTAATAGAAATAATAATAAAATAGTAATAATAGTAATTATATACAAGCATCAGCACAATAATATTGGTAATAGAAATAATAGTAGTATAATAATGAAAGTAACAATGATGAAAAATAAAGCAAATGGTAATAATAATAATAATAATAATAATAATAATAATAATAATAATAATAATAATAATAATAATAACAGTAATGGTAATAATGGTAATAATAATAATAATAATAAAAGTAATGAACATGAACAAAAATGGAGTGCTTGGGGTAAATTTTAAATAAAACAAAGAGGAAAGGATCAGATTGAAATGCGTGAAAGAAGGGAGGGACCAAAATGGACAATAACCCCTCCTTCAAAACGCGCGGCAGTGGATGGACCAGATCAAAAATCAAATAAACTTCCAGGGCAAATTTTAAAAAACTAAAAACCCGATTGCAAGAATGTAAAATAACGGAGGGGCTAAATGTGCAATTAGCCCCTCCCAACAAAACACGCGAATCCTCTGGCCGGGTCGGGTCGTGCGCGCGGGTCGTATGCTAAACGACGTCGTTTTGGGCATTAATGGCCAGCCCCAAAACGACGTCGTTTTGAGAGGCTATTTAAAGGCCAAATTCTTAAAAAAAAAAAATCATTTTTCCATTCATTCTTAAAAAAAACTTCTTAACCCCTTTCTTTTTCTCTGCAGGATCTGCAGATTCCGAAGAGCTTCCGACGCTCGGACCACCACGCGCCTCCGCCGGCCACCGCGCACGGTGGCCGGAAAGGTAAAACTTCTCTCTCTCTGTCTCTTTTTAATAGGTATGTATATTATAAATATTTTGATTGAATAATAAAAAATAAAAATCAAAACGACGAATAAAAAAAATGCAAAATCACCTCCTTCTCCTTTTAGTGTTCACTCTGCCCTTTTTAATGTTTGAATCTGTTTTTTGTATTTCCCCAAATCACCCCTTCTTTTTATTTTTTGTTTGTAAATGCTTAAAAAATAAAAAAAAAAGAAACAATAGTAAATAATCGTAGAAAACGAAGACGAAAAAGACTAAAATCAACCTTGGGGCTTCTTCTCCCTTTCTTGTTTGAATCTAAAAGCACCGTTTTATTGATAACCAAAAAAAAAAAACCCATTCCTACATCATTTCCTTTGGTTTTTATAACCAAATTAAAGAGAAAAAAATAGAAATAAAAAAACAATAGTATTTGTCTTCTTGCTGCCATTATTGCTCTTGTTTTGTCTTTGTCTCCTTCTTTTTCTTTTTGCAGGTGCAACTTGGGCAAGTGACTAATGAGTAGGAGATAGGGGAGCGGCGCTGGTGGAGTAGAGTCCTAGGGTTTTGTTTTGTCTTTTTTTTGGTAATGGGCTGGTTTATTGTTGGGCTTATTGGGTTTGTTTTTTTTTTTTAAATTGGGTTTTGTAGATTTTGGGCCCGGACAAAATTGGACTGTTACAATATTAATTCACTTTTAATTTTAAAAATATTTAACACTCAACATTTATCCGTTATATAATTTAATTTTTAGCCACATTCAATTTATTTAATTTTTATTTTTAAACTTCCAAAACATTTTATTATCAAGCCACAAAAATTTATTTATTTCAAAATTGAACCACAATAAATTATTTACTTTAAAATCAAACCCACCAACACAGAAAATTACAATTAGAAGCAAACCAAAGACAAAAACATCAAAATTATAGCTTTTAACACCATCAATGTCGATTGGAATTATGTGATATACCATTCAAAAAACATGAAAATTGTAACATCCCATGACAATTATCCGATTCATTGTAAGAAAATTGAAAAAAGAAAAACATAATCTAAGGAAAAACTAAATTGACAAATGGGAGAGAAAGCACCCCCATACCCTTCATTTGTTTCTTTAGCTTACAGCTTGTCTTCGTACTCGGAAAGCGGGGTCATTTGCTCCTTCAATCCCTTCCTCTTGCGGATCTCCGCAACATGAGTTGCTGCCTGAGAATTGGGTTCTAATGGATCCGATGGCATCATATCCCAGTGATCGAACACACATTGTGGGAAAGCCTGTCCTGATGTTGCAGCCCTTAGTGTGCTGGAGAATCCGAATGACTCGATGACTGGAAGGTAAGCTTTTATGTTGTAGAGTGGTGTTCCAGGCCTCTGCATTTCCTCGAAGACGTGTCCACGCTTCTGGTTAAGAACACTGTAAATACCACCAAGTGCTTGCTCAGGAGCTTGGATCTCGACTAAGTAAACGGGCTCGAGAAGCCTTGGCTTGGCCGTAAGCTGAGATGCATAGAAAACTCGGCGAGCAGTTGGAATAATCTGACCGCCACCTCTGTGGATTGCATCAGCGTGGAGAACTACGTCACAGACTTCGAAGCAGATACCTCTCATGTTCTCTTCGGCGAGTGCACCTTCCTTTGTTGCCCACTGGAACCCAGCGACAACAGAATCCTTAATTTCATTAAGGTACTGAACTCCTTTACACATATCGACAACCATGTTAGGACCAGTGGTCTCGGGGCCAAAACACCAAATCTTCTTAGCAAGATCTTTGTCCCAACCAAACTCCTCAGCCAAGATCTTGGAACGAACCTTGGGGTCATCTCTTGGACCGATGCGCCCGTCATCAATGGCCTCAGCAAGACCTTCCTCCAGGGGTCGAGCTTCCATGTAGAGTCGGTTGTGCTTGTTAGGAGACTTGCTCATCACAGTCCTACAAGATCTCTCAAGGACAGTCTCACGAAAAGACACAACAGGGTCCGATTTAACAATCTCAGCGCCACCCATGAAATCTTCTTGTAAATCCTTGAGACAGATCTCGAGGTGGAGTTCACCAGCGCCTGCAACAATGTGCTCTCCTGACTCTTCGATAGTACAAACCACCATAGGATCAGACTTAGCTAAACGCTTCAACCCTTCAACTAGTTTGGGAAGATCGGATGCAACCTTACACTGAACAGCAACGCGGACAACAGGTGAGACAGAGAACTTCATGGCACGAATTGGGTGGGCTTCAACTTCCTTCTCATTAGTTAAAGTTGCGTTCTTCGTGATAAATTGATCCAAGCCGACCATAGCAACTGTGTTACCGCAAGGCACATCCTCAACGGTTTCCTGCTTCTTTCCCATCCAAATAACAGTTCTTTGTACACTCTTAACGTATAAGTCTTTCTTCTCACCCGGAACATAGTTTGGGCCCATGATTCTGACCTTCATACCAGTTGCAACTTTGCCGGAAAATACACGTCCGAAAGCAAAGAATCTACCCTTATCAGAAGCAGGAATCATCTTTGAAACATAGAGCATAAGGGGACCCTCAGGATCGCAGTTCCTGATGGCGTTAGCATAAATATCATCGAGAGGACCCTCATACAAGTTCTCAACACGGTACTTCTGAGCCTTAGTAGGAGAAGGCAAGTGAAAGATCATCATTTCGAGGAGAGCACTGCTTGCAGGAAGCCAAGTCTGCATTACACGCTTCATTAGGGCCTTTCCCATCAAATCCTTCTCATCAGACTTCATGGTGACCCCGAGCTTTTGCAACATCGGCCAGAGCTTATCTTTCTGGTCATTCATACAAGTGTTTATAATCTGCTTGATGGGTTCATAACAGAATTGAACAAATCCACGCTTGCAGCTGGCAGTGCCGGTGCTCTTTGTAGTCCACTTCTTGGAAGCCGGATCAAAGTAGTTCTCACCCCAAAGTCTTTCCATCATTTTTGACTCATCGACTCCAAACTTCGAGGCATACATTTTAGCAAAGTTGGTCAGGGTAAATGCCCAACCATGCAAGCCGGCAGAGAACGCAACTGTTCCCTTCTCGGGGTAGACTTGAACATCACCCAGAAGAGGATCCTCATACGTGGCCATGATGACATTAGCGTTTTCGATCACTCTCTGGAATGTCTGGTAAGCCTCCTCTCCATCAACCTGGAGCTCAAGGAAACATCGGTCCATCTTGTTAACAGTCAAGACGGGCCTGATCCTTTCTCCAAGAGCCTGACGGAGAACAGTCTCGGTCTGCACACAGACACCTTCAATACAGTCAACAACCACAAGGGCACCATCAGTAATACGAAGAGCAGCTGTAACCTCCGATGAGAAGTCAACATGCCCGGGAGAATCAATAAGATTGATGAGGTACTCATTCCCTTGCCTATCTCCTTTGAAACTCTTCACAGATTCATCAGCCATTTCATAATACAAGGAGATACCAGTAGACTTAATTGTGATACCACGCTCTGCCTCATCGGCACGAGTATCTGTCATACGTACATCACCAGCAACTTCTTGCGCAATGATACCAGCAGCAGCGACAAGAGAATCAGTAAGAGTCGATTTCCCTGCATATCGAAAAACTAAATCAGAACCAATGCCAACAAAATCATCAAGACACAAAGTGCTTTCATAGTAAAAAATCGACGTAGGTTAATCATTCATACTACTACTGCCAATCATTAAATTGACATAAACACCATCATCAATTACAAATATATTAAAAAAAACTCAACTTTTTTACATTATGGTTCATCGATAACAAAGCACGAACAAAGGGCATACCGTGATCGACATGGGCAATAACAGACATATTACGGATGTTGTGTTTCCGGTCCATAATAGAACGGAGCTCCTCAGCTGTAAACTTCACCTGTAATCATCCAACATAACACAAATCATTAAAAAAAATCACAGCAAAAATATATTTTAATAAAAACAAATTCAACAAAATTAAGAACATACTCACCATCTTATATAATCTTTAAAATGCCCCGAACTATTAAAACCTATAAAAAATCCAAACAAACACATTTCTTATATCTCCCAAATAAAATTCATACACAGTAACATCAAAACAAGTATAATACAAAAAAAAAAAAAAAAAAAAAAACCAGAATTCATGCAACAAAAAGAATGAGATGTCAAATCAAATTATCTGAACATATATATATATATATATATATATATATAAATTTTGTGACCAAATCCAGAAAAATAAAATAATAACATATAAAAAATTAAAATGAAATTATGATCCAATACATTTAAGGATCTAAATTAAGCCAGATAGAGAGCAAACCTAAGAGAAAATAGATTTTGAGAAACTCAAACAATAGAGAGAAACTCAAAGAAGAATATGAGTGTCTTTATAATAGAAGAAATGCTAATGAAGTGCAAATGGAAGAGAGAAACCAAGTGTGAGTAGAGTTCTCTATAAAATAGGATTTCTTAACTTCAAAATTCCACCTTGGGCTTTAGGTTTTGATTGCTGTGCCTAAAAATATCATTTTTGACTGTTCTATAATCTTTCCTTTCTTTAAGGTGAGTCGCCACATAGTTGGGGAAAGCATGGCTGAGCTTACTGTTGCTGTTCTTTAATTTTTCAAGTTATATTTTGTCATAATTGAGTTTAGTTCAAATTTTTAATTTGAAATTTAAATTTTTTTACTTTAATATTTTTATCCCAGTTAAATATTTATGTTTTTTCATTAGAGTAAATGTATCAAGTATCAAATTAAAATTTAAAATTTTATATACTAAATTAACTATTAAAATCAAACTCATTTATCGAATGATACATTAATTCAAATCAAAACTATAAAATAGTAACTGCTATTTGAATGTAATTTGATTTTTAGCATCGGACTTTTAGTTCTACGTGGGGTTGATCATGGCCAGACTAGGTTTAAAAAACTTATGAAAATGACTCAATTTCAAAATTAATTATGGGAATGACTTGATTTCTATAGTAAAGTTGGGTGCCGCCACTTTCCCAGGCGGTACCACCCTACAAATCCAAAAAAAAAATTGGGTGTCGTTTAACAAGTTGGCGGCATCAGACTAAAACCTGCAAGGGCAAAGTATTCAGGGACCTAATGAAGTAATTATCTTTTTTAAAAAATGTGATGAGAGTATGGCTACACCTAATTAAGCTTTTAGTCTATTTTCATGCTAGGTCTGTTCCATGTTGAAATTAAATTTAATTAGCTCTTTAAAGATATAAAAATAACAAAAATAAACCCTTCGTATTTTTTAAATTTTTTTAAAACAATAAACTTAAAAAACTATATAAACTATATAAAATTGTTATTTAAATTACCCAATATGCCCCTAAAAAATTTCCTCAAGTTTATTTTAGGGGCATAATAAGAATTTTATATAGTTTTTTAAGTTTATTGTTTTAAAAAAAATTTAAAAATGTGAAGGGTTTATTTTTGTTATTCTTATATCTTTTAACGGCTATTTAAATTTAATTTCAAAATGGACAGTCTTAACATGGAAATTGACTAAAAGTTTAATTAGGTGCCACCGTATTCTCATGTGACACTCTTTTTTCAGCCAATCTAAAAAGGGTAATTACTTTATCATGTCCCTGAACGTTTTGCCCCTGCACGCTTCAATTCAGTGCTGTCAATTTGTTAGGCAGCACCAAAAAATTAATTTTTTTCAGGGATTTAGAGTGGTGCTGTCTGAGAAAGTGGCAACACCGACCTCTACTATAGAAATCAAGTCATTCCCATAATTAATCTCGAAGTTGGATCATATTCCTAAAAAAGCCTCAGTTTTTTTATCATTTTTAAGGAGATTAAAGTACAATTTTATCATTATAATTTAAATTCTATAAATTATAAAAATTAATTTGGTTATACAATTTCTATATATATGTTTAGATAATTTGGTTATTGTTTTATTGTAATTTATTGTTTTTCTTTTTCAGTATTTAATTTCTTGACTCCATGCCAACCTATCATTCGAGTCCATGCCAAATGTCATTCGAGTGTGGGGTGGGGAGACTTTTCCTCCCATTTCATCTGTCGGATTCCACCTAGAGGTGTTTGTTGGTTGGGCTAGACTAAATTAAAATTTTAGGCCCGTTTGTTAGATTCGGTCTTGCTCAGCTTGAAAAATAGGTTTAAAATTTTGTTCAAACTCGATTTAGATAAAAATATTAAAATTCTAGCTCGGCCTAACTAGACTATATTAAATTTTTTTATATATTTTTAAATATATATAATACATCAAAAATACTAGAAACATTAAAATAAATATTTCCCGATAAATTGAAAATAAATTTAAAAAATGTATACATAAATAAAAGATTGGAGCAGCTTAACAAGCACATGCCTCTAAAATAGTAATAAAATTAACAATAGAACAAAAGTTATACAATATCCAAACAATAACAACAAAATAGTAGCAACACAACAATGAAATGGTAGCAAAATAATAATAATAAGAGAAAATAGCAACAAAATAGTAAAAAGAATAGTTAAAAAATAATAATTTTTTTGCATATTCGAGTCGGGCTGAACTCAGACAACAAAAGTCTTACCCGAGGCCTAACCCATTTTTTAAACAGACCTTATCTTTTTGTTGAAATTTATTTTTCGAGTCTATATTTTTATTCAAAATTTTTCATTTTTCAAATTGATCCCCTCCATGAACACACCAACACACAAAGCCTTAAATTATGGGTTAGGAAAGAATGAGGAGGGGAATTTTCTCATCTTGAACTGTCAAGTAAAAAAGTGGTTAGGATTCTTAACCTTTGATTGACAAAATTTTCATTCTTACTCTTTTCATCATTTATTCAAGTAAAGTCTTAATGTGGTAGACAAAACTTAAAATAATATTTATATTTACATAAATAAATATATTTTATATTATAGATTATAGATTTTAGGGTCCCAGCTAATGTGGATAGTCTAATTTTTTTAACACGTGGTATATCTATTTTGTCAACATGTAACATTTCTTTATTCATCCAATTTTTAATCTCACATCAATAAGAACACACTTTTATAACTCACATTTATCTTATAAATATGTGTAAGTTTTTTCAATATTTTCATAATTGCTCTAAAGTTTTTTTTTTTGAATTTTATTTTAAAAAAAGTTTATATATTAAAATTTTTATATAATAATATATTACACGATGGAGAAAAACAATATTATTTTAATGGTTTGAAAATAACCTATAACTAATATTTATTTTTATTTTTATTTTTTTAATTTAAAAGTTTTGATAAACATCTTTAATAGATTTTTTTTTAAATTTTACAAGTAAATTAATAATATAAAAGATAGATCCTTTTAGATATTATTTAAGAAGTTATAAATTAATTTTAACCCCACATTTTATTTTATTTTTCTAGTCTAGAAAGTTTTGGTAAACATCATTAATAGATTGTTTTTAATTTACAAATAAACTAATAATTTAATAAATAAAAAAATTAAATTTAATCTCACATTAATTAAATAACATTGTCATATCTCACATTTACATTATAAATAAGTGACAATTTCTTCACTACTATTATTAAAAAAAATTAACTTTTTCACTTCACTATTTTAATGAAAAATTAATATTAATATGTTAAAAAATTAATTTTAATCCTACATTGGCTAGAGAATACTCCTATGCTCACATTTACCCTATAAATAAGTGATAATTCTTTCGTTATTTTTTATTAAAAATTTCTTTATTAATCTCACATTAACTAGAATAAGATATCAAATCAAATTATCTGAACATATATATATAGAAATTTTATAACTAAATCTCAAAAAAAATAAAACAATAACATATAAAAAAATTAAAACAAAATCATGAACTAATACATGAACAATACATGTAAAGATCTAAATCAAGCCTAGATAGAGACCAAACCTAAGAGAAAATAGATTTTGAGAAGAAAAAAAATTCTCAAATAGAGAAGCTCAAAGGAGAATATGAGTGTATTTATAATAGAAGAAGTGGTAAGGAAGTGCCATCAAAAGAGAGAACCCGAGTGCGAGTAGAGTTTTCTATGAGATAGGAGGCTTTGGACTTCCATTGTTGTGCTTAATAATACCATCTTTGACTGTTCTATAATATTTCCTTTCTTTAAGGTGTGTCGCGGGTCATCACATCGTTGAGGGAAAACATGGCTAAGCTTACTATTTTTGTTCTTTAATTTTCCATACTTTAGTTTAGTTTAACTTTTCAATTTGGTATTTGGATACCTTTTCTGTTTATTAGCTGAATTTTATTTTATTCTACTTAAATATTTATGTTTTCATTAGAGTAATGCATCAAATATTTACGGGATCACATGATATCTTTTGTTCTGAATACTAAATTGAATATTAAAACTGAACTCAAATATCAAATTAATATTCAAAAAATTTAAAGACTAAATTGAATATTAAAACTAAACTCATGTACCAATGATACATTAATCCAAATCAAAACTACAAAATAGTAACTATTATTTGAATCATTAATTTAATTTCTAGCATAAGATTTTTAGTTCTAGCTAGAGGTGATTATGGGTTGGGTTGGTTGGGGTTCGGGTTAGGCATCATAGAATTTTAGGTTCATTTTTTAGGCTTGTCTCGATCCATAAAATGGGCTTAAAATTTTGCGCAAGCCCGTCCTAGCCCGTATTAAATTTTTTTATAATATTATTTTTACATAGAAACAAATATAATATATCAAATACACTAAAAACATTAAAATAAATACTTCTCTATAAATAATACTAAAATAGATGTAACTTAACAAGTAAATACATCTAAGATAATAGCAAAATTAACAATAAAACAATAATTATACAATATCCAAACAACAATAATAAAATAGTAACAATATAATAGCGAAATGACAACAAAATAATGAAAACAACAACAAAACGCAACATCAGTTTTTTTTTTCAAATTCGAGCTGGGTCAGGCCCGAGCAAAAAAAGCTTACTCAAGGCCCATCTAAATGAATTTCATTTTTTGCCCAAACTCTCTCATTTTTCAGGCAGACCTATGAGGTACCCAGCTCATGATTAAATCTAGTTTTGCCCATAAATATTCTTTATGGGTAATATGTTTCTCAGTAGCAATGGCGAAATTGAGGACCGGCAGGGGCACGCCCCCTAAAATAGAAAATTTGTCATTTAACTCTTTTATAACGTATAAAATTTTAAATTAGTAATGGAAAATTACATTTTAACCCCAAAATTATAAAAATTTATATTTTTAAAAAATTATAAATATATAAGGTTTTTTATTCAGAAAATATAAAATAATTAAATAAATACTGAAATGGGATAAAGGCATTAATATTTATAAATCTAGGTAGGAATTACAATAAAAAAAAAAGTGCCGCATGACCAATCGATGACACTCCTCTCCCCAGTCACATAAGCTTTTAAAAATAATATTTTTTTATGGGTGCTATTTGGTCAACCGGCGGCACCATTATTATACTAACTTCTTGCTGTTATTCTTTCATCACCAGGAATGAAAAATAATGGTTTTGGTCTTTCCATTATGTTTGAATTGAAAATTTAGTCCTTTAGTGTAATTTGATAGTGGAAATTGTTGTTTATATTGCAGCTTCTACCTTACTTATTGTCCTATTGGTTTTTAGCAATGTAAAGCTTTTAGAAGCATAAATTTTGTGTCATACTTGGTGTCGTAACCATTTTTTTGGGGGGAAATCAACCTTGGGTTTTGAAAATAGAGAAAACGGGAGTCGCCACCGATCTTTTATTAGGTGCGATCGGGCCACCTATAAAATATTTTGGTCTACGAGTTTCGAGAAAATGGGCTCGGGAGTCGGTTACGTACGAGGAAGGATTAGCACCCTCGTCACGCCCAAAATTGGTACCAAATTGATCAATTAATGTCCTTATGTCGGAACTTGAAAATTGTAAAAAGATTATAAAATTGTAAATCCATCTCGAAATAACGGAACGTCACATCCAGTAAGTTAGGACACAACGTATCGAATTCTCGAAAATAAGTTTTTATTTTTATTCAAAAAAAATTGTTTATTTTAAAAGGTATTTCATTATTTAGGCTAAACAAGAAAAATCGAAACCTAGTAAGTTAAGGTACGATTTTCCCGAATTCTTAAACATGAAATGTTACCTTTACGAAGGAAATCAATTTTGTATTAAATAAGTGGAGCACGGATTTGTAACAAAATACATGAGGTACAATGGAATGGAAGTAAGAGCATATATGAAGTGATGTAAGTATAAAGATATGAATGAAAGTTAAATAAGTAATATATACATTTATACATCATATAAGAGTAACAAAGTAATAACAATAATATCAATAATAATATAGTGATAATAAATATATAGTTCTGACACATATGTACAAGCAATAGTACTATATTAGTATTATAGGAAGAATAATAAGATAATGGTATAATGATAAAATAATAGTATAGTAATAATGATAATAATAGGTATATACATGCAGCTAATAATATTACTAATAATAATGATAATAATGATAATAACAATAATAATAATAATAATAATATAAAATATGTACAATATAATAATAAGTAATAATAGTAATAATAATGATAATAATATATAATATGCGATGGTATAAAATACATACGAAAAATAATATGAGCATAGCAATAATATATACAATATATGTACAAAATAAATAATATAACTATAGTAGTAATACTAAAATAATAATAATGATAGTGAATGTAATAATAATAATAGGAACAATAACATAAAAATAGAAATAATAGTAATAGTAATGGTAAATATGATAATAACAATAATGATGATATAATAATAATAATAAAACAATAATATCCAAATTATAATTACAGAAACAGTCAAGGAAGGGCTAAATTGAAATCAAGATAAAGTTAGAGGGTTAAAATGGCAATAGACCGAAGTGGAAATAGTACTCGGGATTAAAGTGCAACACGCGCGTAACCTAGAGGGACCAAAACGGAAATAATCCCGTTCTCTACACGCTGCGTTTTGCACGGGACTAGATTAAACAGAAGTAAATATGTTGGGGTCAATTCGAAATAAATAAAGAACTGGATCAGAAAAGTGGAGAAATGCGGAAGGACCAAAAGCGCAATAAACCCCTTTTGTAAAAACACGCGGACCTTAAAGCGGGTCGGGTCGGTCGGATCGGGTCAAGGCTAAAACGACGTCGTTTTGGGCATCAATGGCCGGCCTCAAAACGACGTCGTTTTGATAGGCTATATAAGGCCAAATTTCAACAAAAAAAATCACTTTTCATTTGTTCTAAAAAAAAACTCTCTTAACCCCTTGTTTTTCTCTGCAGAGGGGAAAGGTCGGAGCGATTTCCGATGGGGGAGGGCCGCTGGATGCCGCCGCCGGCCACCGTCGCCGGCCACCGCGTGAATTCGCAAAAAGGTATTTTTTTGTTTTTTTTTTGTTATAAATATATGTATATATATATATATATATCTATATATAGATATATAGTTGTGGATATTGAAACAACAAAAAAAAAAAAAATAAGAATAAGTATATAAGCAGATTCGAAAAGGGAAAAGATAAAATAGATAAACTACCTCTTTGCCAACTTCCCTATTGTACTGATTTGCTACTTTTGAATATGTTTCTTTTCTTATTGATTTTTTTTGGAAAAAAAAAGGCCCTGATTACATCGATTTTTCACGGCTTTATAGCCGAAAGATTACAATCGTTTTCTTATTCTATTATTTGCTCCATATCTCGTCCTCTGTTTCTGCTTCTGGTGCTGCTTGCAGGTGATGGGCGAGGCGTTGGTGGGAACTGTCAGTGTGGTGCGCTCGTGGGGTGATGGGCCGTGGCAGAGGGCGCCGATCGAGGCGCGCGTGGTGTGCTACAGAGACACGGCGCGTGGTGTCCACGGAAGGAGGCCAAAGGTCAGTGGCCAGTGGCAGACGAAGGGTCGACGGCGCCAAGAGACCTAGGGTTTTGGCTACCAGCTTAGTTTTTGGGTTTTGGGCTTATTGGGTTGATTGGGCTTTGCGGATTTGGGCTTGTAAAAATGGGTGCGGGGGTTGGGTTCTGGTTTGATTAAATTTGGCTCTTGTTTATTCTGTAAGTGGACATTTAAAAGGACTTTATTAATGTTTTGGGTTTTCAATTTGGTTTTATTTGGACTAAATGGGCCCGGGCAGAAATTGGGTATTACAGCTGCCCCTCTTTGCTCATTGTCGTGAAACGAGAATAGAGCAAAGACAATAAAAGAACCAATTTTGCCCGGGCTCAGCTAAGCCTTGACTTCTTGGTCCGCGTCTTCTTCAAACAACTTCAACTTTACTGTAACTTTCCGCTTTGACTCATTCTGCTAGAGGTTTGGGGTAATAAGAGTTTAGAAGGGAGGGGTCCGCAACTTGGTTCTTCTTGCTGAAACTTCTTGAAAACGAACGATGGTAGGAATCCGGAAGAGACCCGTAACTTGGATCTTCTTGCTGAAACTTCTCGGAAACGAACAGTGATAGGAATTCAAAAGAGACCTACAACTCGGGTCTTTTTGTTGAACGATGATAGGAATCCAGAAGAGACCCGTAACTTGGATCTTCTTGCTGAAACTTCTCGAAAACGAACGGTGATAGGAATTCAGAAGAGACCTACAACTCGGGTCTTCTTACTGAAACTTCTCGAAAACGAACAGTGATAGGAGTTTAGAAGAGGCCTACAACTCGGGTCTTCTTGCTGAAACTTCTCGAAAACGAACAGTGATTGGAATTCAAAAGAGACCTACAACTCGGGTCTTTTTGTTGAACGATGATAGGAATCCAGAAGAGACCCGTAACTTGGATCTTCTTGCTGAAACTTCTCGAAAACGAACAGTGATAGGAATTCAGAAGAGACCTACAACTCGGGTCTTCTTGCTGAAACTTCTCGAAAACGAACAGTGATAGGAGTTTAGAAGAGGCCTACAACTCGGGTCTTCTTGCTGAAACTTCTCGAAAACGAACAGTGATAGGAATTCAAAAGAGACCTACAACTCGGGTCTTTTTGTTGAACGATGATAGGAATCCAGAAGAGACCCGTAACTTGGATCTTCTTGCTGAAACTTCTCGAAAACGAACAGTGATAGGAATTCAGAAGAGACCTACAACTCGGGTCTTCTTGCTGAAACTTCTCGAAAACGAACAGTGATAGGAATTCAGAAGAGACCTACAACTCGGGTCTTCTTGCTGGAACTTCTCGAACGGGAATAAGTCTGAACTTTCGACTTGCTTCCCTACAACCCTCAGGAAGACTTCAATCTTTGGACTGCTTTGCTGGAGCAAGATCCGAATTTCGATGTGGTGGTGCCCCTTTTGAAGGACCTGTCACGCAGAATATGCTTGTGCGTATGCAAATAACGAGGATGCTATGATCGAGATGGCTCGAATGCTCCTATACGTGTCATTTACATGAATGCTGAATGTCATGTGGATGATAATTTTTCCCAGCGTAAAAATAATTAGAATGTAATGGTCGCAGTAAATCAAATGCTCCTAATTGGATGCGTATGAATGCGTGAGAAGGACCCCGTTTATGGTTTAGGTTCTCGTTGCTCATAGCAAGATTCTATCACTAGTGCATTACGATTTGTGGCTGACGCAGGGAAAAAAGAAAGAGGAGCTTGCCCTGCTGTGATTTCATTGTCCCTTCCGTTGCATTCTCTGCGACATAAAGTTCATACCTTTCACTACCACCTCCGGGGAGTAGCATTTGTCTTCTTCCAACGTTTCTAAACCTTAGGTGGAATGAATTTCGAACGAAAGTCATGCTTCAAGACCCTGTATTGTTTAGAGACTTTCAGAATAATATGTAGGACACCTTTATGAAAGTATTATTAATTCTGAAATCGTTATTATAAAATGCCTAGGAGGGATCGGGAGTACAACCCGAAATAAAACAGGTCAAATCAAACTGGCAAATGCAATCAAGGAAGTAGTTCATTGAAATAAAATAATTATGAATTACAAAGATGGGCAGAATAGAAATTAGGTGCCCCAGATATCGCAGCCTAAGCTTTTCCGCCTGAGTATTTTGAAGATCATTTTGAGTTTGATACGTGCTTTAGGAGATCTTGAGTATTTCGTTGATGCCTCAAGCCGCGGCATACCCCCTCCTTGTCCATTTTAGTGCAGCGAGATTTTTCTTCGTATTCGATGCCACCTTTTCAGGCTTTCGACTCAAATCCCTTTGGTCTCAAAGCGCCCTTTGCGGGTTTTCGCCTTTGCCTCTCCCCTTTTTTTTTTTTTTTTGGGAAATCAAGGTGTCCTTGGTGGTTTCTTGTCTCAGCTTGTTCAAGCGAAGTATCTTTTGACTGAATCCGTGTTCACGGGGTTGGGCAAGCTTTTCCCATCCATTTCCATTAAAATCAGTGCGCCTCCAGAGAAAGCCTTCTTTACCACGTACGGCCCTTCCCAATTCGGCGTCTATTTTCCTCTGAAATCCTTTTGTATGGGGAGGATCTTTTTTAATACCAAGTCTCCCTCGTGAAGCTCTCTTGGGCGAACCTTTTTGTTGTAGGCTCGCATCATGCGTTTTTGATACATCTGACCGTGACGAATAGCCTTTAGCCTCTTTTCTTCGATTAGGTTCAATTGATCGTATCGAGCCTGAATCCACTCAGCTTCCTCCAGTTTTACTTCTGTTAAAACCCGAAGGGAAGGTATTTCCACCTCAATGGGTAGGACTGCCTCCATCCCGTAGACCAGTGAGAAGGGTGTTGCCCCAGTAGAGGTTCTGACAGATGTTCGATAAGCATAAAGAGCAAACGGTAGTTTCTCATGCCAATCCTTGTAAGTTTCTGTCATCTTTCCCACTATCTTTTTGATGTTCTTATTCGCTGCTTCCACTGCCCCATTCATCTTTGGGCGGTATGGGGATGAGTTATGGTGTTTAATATTGAATTGACGACAAACATCCGCTATTGTACTGTTGTTCAAATTCAAAGCATTATCTGATATGATCCTTTCGGGTATCCCATATCGACAGATGATCTCCTTTTTTAAGAATCGACTAACCGCCAATTTTAGTGACGTTAGCGTATGAAGCCGCTTCTACCCACTTCGTGAAGTAGTCGATCACCACGAAGATAAACCGGTGTCCGTTTGACGCTTTTGGTGAGATTGGTCCGATAACATTATGCCCCACATAGAAAAGGGCCATGGGGAAATCATAACGTGTAGGGGAGACGGAGGCACATGAATCTTGTCCCCATAGATCTGGCATTTATGGCATCTCTTGGCATAATTGATACAGTCTCCTTCCATGGTGGACCAGAAATATCCAAATCTCATTATTTGCCTGGCCATTGTGAATCCGTTAGTATGTGTCCCACAAACTCCCTCATGGACTTCCTCTAGGATCATCTTGGCTTCTAAAGCATCGACGCATCTCAACAATACTTGGTCTTTCCCTTTTCTGTACAAAATGTCTCCATCCAAAACATATTCGAGGGCCAATCTCCTGAGCGTCCTTTTCTCATTCTCAGTTGCATGATCTGGGTACTCACGATCTTTCACGTATCGCAATATATCTTGGTACCAGGGGTGATCGTCCCCTTTCTTCCTCGTCTATGTTGCAACAATAAGCTGGGGCCTCGTAAATACTCATCCGAATAGGCTTTACATCTTCCTGCTTACTCGCCTTAATCATGGAGGCTAAAGTAGCCAGAGCATCTGCTATTTGGTTTTCTTCTCGTGGGAGATAACTAAAGGTGATATCGTCGAACTCCTCGATTAGTCCCATGACTATCTTTTCGATAGTTGATTAATTTGGGGTCTCTTGTTTCCCATTCGCCCCTTAGTTGGTAGATCACTAATGCGGAGTCTCCATACACTTTCAGCGTTTTAATTCCACGTTCTATAGCAGCGTGGAGTCCCATGATACAAGCTTCGTATTCTACCATATTGTTTGTGCAATCGAAATCCAGCCTGACTGTGAACGGGTAGTGAGCACCTTTTGGGGATACCAAGACTGCCCCAATCCCATTTCCAATAGCATTTGATGCTCCATCGAAATTTAGTTTCCAAAGGTCATCCTTTGTCGTGTCCTCTTCCGTAGCTGCCACATACATTAAATCCTCATTGGGGAAATCAAAGTTCAATGGCTCGTAGTCTTCTAAAGCTCTGCTAGCTAGGAAGTCAGCTATCGCGCTCCCTTTTATAGCTTTCTGGCTCACATATACAATATCAAATTCAGACAGTAGGATTTTCCATCTAGCCATCCTCCCATTCAGAGCGGTCGCCTCCATCATGTATTTTAGGGGGTCTAACTTCGAGATTAGCCAAGTCGTGTGATACAGCATGTATTGTCTCAATCTCTGGGTTGTCCAAATCAGCGCACAACACAGTTTTTCAATCGGTGAATATCTCATTTCACCATCAGTGAATTTCTTACTGAGATAGTATATCGCCTTCTCCTTTCTTCCTGTATCGTCATGTTGACCTAACACACATCCCATAGAGTGATCAAGCACTGTTAGATATAGGATTAATGGCTTATCAGGGCGCGGAGGTGACAGTACTGGGGGTTCGACAAGTACTGTTTGACCCTGTCGAAGGCTTCCTGAACATTCATCATTCCATACGCCGGGGTTATGTTTCTTCAAAAGACGGAATATAGGATCACATTTCTCAGTTAACTGTGAGATAAACCGAGCAATGTAATTTAGTCTACCGAGGAAACCTCGAACTTCTTTTTGAGTGTGCGGCGGAGGCAATTCTTGTATGGCTCGGACTTTGTCTGAGTCGATTTCGATCCCCTTCTCGCTGACTATGAAGCCCAACAGCTTGCCAGATCTAGCCCCAAAGGTACATTTTGTAGGATTGAGTTTCAATTGGAACTTCCTCAATCTCAGAAATAGCTTCTGCAAAACTTGGATATGTTCTTCCTCCGTTCTAGACTTCGCAATCATGTCATCCACATAAACCTCAATCTCTTTATGCATCATATCGTGGAACAAGGTCACCATGGCCCTTTGATATGTAGCCCCTGCGTTTTTAACCCGAAAGCATTACTTGTAACAGAATGTGCCCCACAGTGTTATGAAGTGTGGTCTTTCCCATATCTTCAGGGTGCATTTTTATCTGATTGTATCCGGAGAAGCCATCCATGAAGGAAAATAGTGAAAAGCCTGCCGTATTGTCTACCAGAGTATCAATATGAGGCAAAGGAAAGTTATCCTTTGGGCTAGCCTTGTTGAGGTCTCTATAATCCACGCACATCCGTACCTTTCCGCCCTTTTTCGGGACAGGCACGATATTGGCTACCCATTCTGAGTATTTGATTTCTTGCAGGAATCCAGCGTCGAACTGCTTTTGGACCTCTTCCTTTATTTTCAGTACTATATCTGGTCTCATCCTTCGGAGTTTCTGCTGAACTGGCTTGCAATCCCTCCTTATTGGTAAGCGATGTATTGCGATATCGGTGTTTAAACCAGGCATATCTTCATAAGACCATGCGAAGACGTCCTTGAATTCTTGCAGCAGTTTGATAAGATTCTGCCTTGTTTCCCCGGCTATACATGTCCCAATGTTCACCTCTTTCCCTTCTTCTAACATCACAGTCTCTACTGCCTCCTTATGGGGCCGAATCTGTCTCTCTCTCTCTTCTATTCTCAACCAATCAGGAGACAGGTCATCGTCCGTGTCATCTTCGAAATCCTGCAGATCTCCTGGGCACACGTCATGCTCAAAAGGATATTTCGAATCCGAGGCGGCGTTGCTCAAGTCATTGACATCTGGGGACCTGTTGCAGTTTAAGAAAATACGGGTGGAATGAATGAATTTGTGGATGAACAGTTGTATGCATGGTGATGCTGAAAGATGACTGGAGAACAAAGAAAGGAAATGTTTGCTTCGGAAAATGCATTTTATTGATATAATGATACGTAAACATGCGCCTATTTCACAAAAGAAATCCTGCCACTCTTAGGCTCGGAGCAACAAGTGTGTCCTGAACATTACTCTGAAGGGACCCTAAACACTACAGGGATTTCTTCCGCAGTCCAATTATTCAAGATGTCTTCCGATTCATAAGGCTGGATATTCGGCAAGGCTCCTCCGCCAACTGCCTCCTCAGATAAGGCGCTAATATAGACATTGCCTAACATTGCCGCGATGTCTTCTCCCTTCAGTGTCCTCTGCTCAGAGTGGATTACCCCTCCCGACACAAAGGTCTTGGATATGTGCGGGATTATCATGGGTTCCCCCTTGGTTTCTTTCCCGCTCAAACGGGTGAGTCTTCTTTCCCGTCTCTTTTCTAACTCCTCCTTCTTTTGCCTTGCATCTGGTCTGAATCCCAGGCCAAAGTGATCCTGTTTCTCTCTAGTATTGGGGCTTATTCTCCCTGAAGGTATTTTTCAAGCCCTCTCCCCGGTAAGGCGCCTTTTCCCACGGTCATTTTCAGACCCATCTTTGTGGTCCTCGAGATTTTTGGCTCCAGGATCTTGTTTCCTTCATGACAAAGGTTGCGTTCACGAACTCGAGAGGTCGGAACGAGCATTCCGTTGCCTCGTCGTTTGCCTCCACGTAAGGCATGTCACTGGTCACGGTGGCGATGATGTCCTCCTCAGCTTTTATCGTTATTAGTCGGTCATCCGCTATCAATTTCACCTTTTGATGTAGTGATGAAGGTACTGCTCCGGCTGAATGTATCCATGGTCTCCCCAATAGGCAGTTGTAGGAAGGTTCGATGTCCATGACCAAAAATCTATTTCGTAAGTTGGGCCAATCAGTAAGGGCACCTCGATTCTCCCCATGACCTTCTTTGAGTCCCGTCGAAGGCTCTTACCACACTTTGGCATTTCTTCATGTATGAACTATCCACCGGTAACCTGTTGAGGGTGGATAAGGGTAGCACGTTTAGCGCAGACCCGTTGTCTATCAGGACCCCCGGCAATGTGTGCCCCTTACACTTAGCGGTAACGTGTAATGCCTTGGTGGATCCTCTACCACCTGTGGGTATTTCATCATCATTAAATGAATGAAGTTGTCTGCGCTTATATGGCCGATTAGTCGATCCAACTTGTTAACCGTGATGTCACTAGTGACGTAGGTTTCATTTAAAACTTTCATTAGTGCGTTCTTGTGTACTTCTGAGCATTGGAGCAAGGTCAATACGGATATGCGTGCCGGCTGTTGTGTAGCTGTTCTACCACACAATACTCACTATGTTTTAGAAATTTCAGGAACTCTTTAGCCTCTTCCTCAGTCACAGGCTCCTTGATCTTCGGCTCGGGTTCAGCTGGCCTCCTCTTCTCTTGTTTCCACCATTGGAGCTTTCCCCTTTACTAAGTCGTAGCGCTTCCCGCTTCGAGTATGGAAGCCTTCGTTTGAATCCTCCTTCGTCTCATTAGTCGAGCTTTTTGCAACTTCTACATTACACTCGTAGTTCCAGGGAACTTCCTTGCTATCTTTGAAGTGAATGCAGCGGGCTTCCGTATTATCACTTTCGGTGTCACCCGTGTTCCTATCTCATTGCTAACGGAGACTACTACCGCACCCATGATTCCGTGGAACCTCCCTATTATCTTTAACTTCAGCGGGCCTCCGTATGACCACTCTTGGTGCTACCTGTGCCTCTGTTTTATCACTTTTGGGGCGTGAAATAGTAATCATCGGAAGATTAACACTTGAACTTTTTACTGTTGATTCTGATGCGCATATGCTCTTATCTTCTGCTCCTTCCTCATAGAATTCGACTTCTTTATTGTCCATTAGGTTCTGCACTAGGGCTCTGAATTCTCCGCAGGTCTGAATCTCATGTCCCAACTCTTGGTGGTGCTCGCAATAGTTTGTGAGTTCCTCTCGACTTTCTTCCGCAACAACCAATCCATGTTTGACCATTTCTTTCCAGACCCATCTCAGGGGAGTCTTGACCTCTACGATGTTTGTTTTGATCCTTTTTTCTGCACTTTCGCTGATCGCGTTAATTCCCCGCCCTTGGCGTGATTAGGTAAAGGATTTGTTGCATTTGGCATATCATCCAATCGACCACACCCATGCCGATAAATTTCTCTACCAATTTCTTGAAAGCCAGGCAGTTCTCTATTGAGTGCCCCGTGACTCCTGCATGGTATTCACACTGGGCGTTCGTGTCGTACCACTTGGGGTACGGAGGTTGCATCGGTTTGAGATGAAAAGGGGACACAATATGTGCATCGAACAGGGTTTGATACATTTCCTTATACGTCATTGGTATCGGTGAATTGGGGCTTCTCATTATCCGTCTTGAGGTGCTAGCTTCTTTCTGGGGTAACCCCTGCTGCCCCGTGGTAGTTGCTTTTGGCTGGTTAATGGTGATGACTTCGGGTGTCCTATGCTTGCGCTATTTACCTCATTTTCTTTCTTTCTTGGGGGCATTCTTTTGGCACTTTCCCCCGTTTCGATCCTCCGCTTTATGAGGTTTTCGATCATTTCTCCGGTCGCGACGTCTGAAAAGCTCCGGCGCACTGCCTATCATATGCATGAGGAATGGGGCCTTCAGTGTACGGATGAAGAGCATTGTAGTTTCTTTCTCTAGAAGTGGTGGCTGGACTTGGATGGCAACCTCCCTCCACCTTTGTGCGTATTGCCTAAAGTTTTCGTTCCCCTTCTTTTCCATGTTTTGAAGAGTGATCCTATCGGGGGTTATGTCCGTTACGTGGTTGTATTGCTCCAAGAATGCTTGAGCCAAATCATCCCATGAACAAATTTTGGCACGACTCAATTGATTGTACCATTTGGCTGCAGCTCCCACCAGGCTGTCTTGGAAACAATGGATCAGTAGTGGGTCATTAGTAGTGTAGCCCGCCATCCTTCTACAGAACATGGTAATATGGGCCTCTGGGCAGCTTGTCCCGTTGTACTTTTCGAACTCAGGTGTCTTAAAGTTGTACGGGAGTACCAAGTCGGGGACTAAGCTTAAGTCGTTGGCCTTTATTCCCCGACGTTTACCGGCATTTTCCAGGGCTTTGAATCTCTCTTCCACCCATTTTGGCAGTTCTTGTTTTGCCTTTTCAGCCATCTCATCCAGATCTGGGACACCGAGACTGACCAGATTTTCTCTTGGGTTGGTGCCTGAACCCGTCGGGAGGTGTGTCGGTGTTATGGTTTCAGCATGATATTGTGGCCTGATAGTGACAGACACCCTTTGGGGATGCGCATCTGGTGGTGTTTGAGCCTCTGGTGGGGGAAGGGCGAGATTATCGCTGTCGTTCCCTGAGCTAGTGGCAACGCCTCGTTCTTTAGACAGCAATTGCATTATTTGGTCCACCATTCTGTCCTGGGATTTTTGCATCTGCTCAATCATGTCCTTTTGGGTTTTGGCTAATTGCTCCTGTAGTTGCGCTTGTTCTTTTATTTGATCCTGGATTTCTTTTTGCATTTGTTCTAGTTTTTCCATCTTTTGATCCATTATTCTTGTTTTTCCTCTCGTACCGTAGTGATGTTCCAGGGTAACTGCCATAATTTTAGGGTCCTTCTGTGAGATTCGATGTGTACAATGCAATAAATGTAAAAAGACGCCAATTATGATTCAACTCTATATAGGAAACTTCTTTAGAAGACCTTCTTGTGCGATTCGATGTGTATGATGCAATGCAAATACGTGAATGCAAAGAGAAGGCATCGATTCCGATCAACTTCATTTTAGAAGACTTTATGAGAAGGCAAGATCCTTTACATAAAACGGATTACAAATACGCTTTGGCCCTTAAGCCCAAAGTTTTGATTTTTCTAAGTAAAAGTCAGCTCTTGGTTACGATCCGCCGGTAGCTCGTATTTCATGCTCACAATCTCGGCTTGGGACGCCAGGGCTTGCAGGTGATCAGCCACTTCCCTAATCTGAACTATTGCTTCGCCCATGAGGTAGTCTCGATCTCTAACTTGCCTGTGGGAATGGTCAAGTTCCTCCTTCCATTGCCCTTCTCGTGCTTCTAAAAGATTAATTCGGAGCTCGCAGCCATGTAATGTTGTCTCTAATCCTTCGATCTTTCCCTTCATTTCTTCGATTCTGCTTAGACTCAATTTCAATTCGTTTTCTGAATTGCGGCTTTGGTAGTGATGTAGGGACCGTCCAAGTTCAGCCATCTTAGCTTTTAATCCTTTCTTTTCTTTGTGGCTCTCTGCAATATCCTTTTCAGGATCTTATTTGTGTTTGTATTTCCTGGAACTTTTTCTCCCAACCGCTAGCTTTGTTTTTTTCTCTTGAATCTCGCGTTGCCATTGCTCCGGAGTTTTCCTAATCCCGCGTTTCTTATTGTCAGACGCATCTTCTTATACTCCATCTTCAGATCATCTCGGTCTCTCCTCTATTTTCCTTTTCCTTTCTTAACTTCTCAGCTTCCGACTTTTGTCCATCTACGTCTAACTTGAGGAGCATCTTCTCTTCTTCTAGCCTCTCTATTTTTCTTTCAAATTCCGCGCTCATCCTTTCGAAATCCGTTTCACAATCTCCAGTTCTAATGGGGCTAC